>CM065743.1:3106322-3116322 GCA_033310375.1 Conus canariensis
CATGATGATGATTATGAAAATGGCATTTCTTCTGAAAGCGTAGTTGTGTGGCATGAGCCTCAGACATGGAGTCTGGTACGTTGCAAGAGGTCTGCAGTCCACTGGAGTCTGGTACGTTGGAAGAGGTCTGCAGTCCACTGGAGTCTGGTACGTTGCAAGAGGTCTGCAGTCCACTGGAGTCTGTACGTTGAAGAGTCTGCAGTCCACTGGAGTCTGTACGTGCAAGAGGTCTGCAGTCCACTGAGTCTGGTACGTTGCAATAGAGTGTCTTGGCCCAGTCCACTGGAGTCTGGTACGTTGCAAGAGGTCTGCAGTCCACTGCAGTCTGGTACGTTGGAAGAGGTCTGCAGTCCACTGGAGTCTGGTACGTTGCAAGAGGTCTGCAGTCCACTGAGTCTGGTACGTTGGAAGAGGTCTGCAGTCCACTGGAGTCTGGTACGTTGCAAGAGGTCTGCAGTCCACTGGAGTCTGGTACGTTGGAAGAGGTCTGCATTCCACTGGAGTCTGGTACGTTGCAAGAGGTCTGCAGTCCACTGGAGTCTGGTACGTTGCAAGAGGTCTGCAGTCCACTGGAGTCTGGTACGTTGCAAGAGGTCTGCAGTCCACTGGAGTCTGGTACGTTGGAAGAGGTCTGCATCCACTGGAGTCTGGTACGTTGGAAGAGGTCTGCAGTCCACTGGAGTCTGGTACGTTGCAAGAGGTCTGCAGTCCACTGGAGTCTGGTACGTTGCAAGAGGTCTGCAGTCCACTGGAGTCTGGTACGTTGCAAGAGGTCTGCAGTCCACTGCAGTCTGGTACGTTGCAAGAGGTCTGCAGTCCACTGGAGTCTGGTACGTTGCAAGAGGTCTGCAGTCCACTGCAGTCTGGTACGTTGGAAGAGGTCTGCAGTCCACTGGAGTCTGGTACGTTGCAAGAGGTCTGCAGTCCACTAGAGTCTGGTACGTTGGAAGAGGTCTGCAGTCCACTGGAGTCTGGTACGTTGCAAGAGGTCTGCAGTCCACTGGAGTCTGGTACGTTGCAAGAGGTCTGCAGTCCACTGGAGTCTGGTACGTTGCAAGAGGTCTGCAGTCCACTGGAGTCTGGTACGTTGGAAGAGGTCTGCATCCACTGGAGTCTGGTACGTTGCAAGAGGTCTGCAGTCCACTGGAGTCTGGTACGTTGCAAGAGGTCTGCAGTCCACTGGAGTCTGGTACGTTGGAAGAAGTCTGCAGTCCACTGGAGTCTGGTACGTTGGAAGAGGTCTGCAGTCCACTGGAGTCTGGTACGTTGCAAGAGGTCTGCATTCCACTGGAGTCTGGTACGTTGCAAGAGGTCTGCAGTCCACTGGAGTCTGGTACGTTGGAAGAGGTCTGCAGTCCACTGGAGTCTGGTACGTTGCAAGAGGTCTGCAGTCCACTGGAGTCTGGTACGTTGGAAGAGGTCTGCAGTCCACTGGAGTCTGGTACGTTGCAAGAGGTCTGCAGTCCACTGGAGTCTGGTACGTTGGAAGAGGTCTGCAGTCCACTGGAGTCTGGTACGTTGCAAGAGGTCTGTAGTCCACTGGAGTCTGGTACGTTGCAAGAGGTCTGCATTCCACTGGAGTCTGGTACGTTGCAAGAGGTCTGTAGTCCACTGCACTTGCTTTGCCATGCTCCACAATTCGTTTTTACACTCCAGTGGTCTTGGCCGTGTTGGACATTGACAAAATGTAGCATGCAACAATGGGACAGTCTCCACCCAAAACGGTTACAATGTAACAATTGACGTGATCTTTGAGTTTCTGAAAGAGATCAACATTTTTCATCTGATTTTACGGAAGAAAGATTTTTAACGAAGTTTCTGGTACGCTTTTAGAAGATGTATTTTCAAAAGATGGGTGAAAGGCTTTTTTTTTGTTTTGTTTTGTTGGGGTTTTTTGATGACTTGTGAGTTGATTTTAACGTGGTGACAGCCCTGATATGGCCCTTTGCTGTCGGCTGGGCTATAAGCAACATACCTTTACCTTACCTCGGGTGCGTTATTCACAAAAAAAATATAACTGTGTCACATTTTATGGTTGTCATCCACGAAAAATATAACGAATGTCACATTTTCAAAGAGAACACTGCCAGATTTCTGTTTTCTAAGTAGACAGCAAAATGTAAAAGATGTTTTTTTTAAGTATACATGTTAGTACTGCTTGAGAGTTCAAATGCATATGAATAATACAATCTCATAGAAATAATATAAGCAAATACCTATTAACATTAAAAGATTCAAGTTAAACCTCAGTATGTAATCAGATCAAGGAAATACCCACTACTGAATCCTTGAAGAAAACAACAGCAACAGTTTCGATGAAGAATGTCACAGTCGACTCGTTTCAGTAAAAAAAAAAAAAAACCATTCAGGGGAAGATCACGCCTGTCTTTCTTTTCTCAGTTATGGATCAAGGAAACCTTAAAGAAAGTCAAATCGACAATTTGAAGGGCACGCCAGGATAACAATCAGGATATCAGTTGATGCATTACGGACGAACTGTTGTACACCCATGCTTTGGCATTTTTCCCTCTGGTTGAACTGTTAAGCTGAGTGAGGGGGTTAAATGGCGCTGGGCGTTGACACCAGTGGCATCAGCAGGAAAAACGTACCAGCTTGTCAAGAGCTCAAATGTCATGATTAGGAGAGGTCAGTCTTTTACAACTGTCCAGTAAAAATGGTGGGGTCACTCTCTGAACACGAGCTCTCATACAGATTACCTCCCTCGCAGATTTCCAAAATCTTGTCAATCGTCGCACAATTTGTACATCCCGGACGAAAAATGTAAGAGCCGTTACAGTTCGTTTGCTCGAGACACAAATTTGTCACAAGTGTTGCATGTGTTGTCCAGACTGCTGGTATAGTTTACGTGGAGATTGCTGCATAGTTACATTTTGCGTTGTACAGGGGCATATATGGTCCAGACTGCTGGTATAGTTTACGTGGAGATTGCTGCATATAGTTACATTTTGCGTTGTACAGAGGCACCTCATGACATGAAAGTTGGGACAGGACGGTGTGAACCAGGGTCTATGGGCCTTTACCAGCGGGATCTTCATTTGCGTTGGAGATCTGGATGCTGTTGAGATTGGAGAACGTTCACAACCTCCTGTTCTGACCCCCAAAATGGTGAGCCACTAGGTCGGGTGCAAGAGATGGATACAGGCCTTTCAAGGGGAAGACGTTCCCTCGACATGATTCTGACGTAGCTAGGCAGAATTAACTTTCCTTTGAGTACAATTTCACTACAGTTTGCACTGTTGAAAAGGTGGGTTTAAGATACTGCATGACGGCATCTTAAACAGAGAAAAATGCAGACATCAGACTCTACTTCATGGCTGAGGATAACGTTTTGCTCAAACAATTTTCTCAGTCACCTGTGACTGTCAGAACGGTGCCAGTGTTTTCAGAGCCAAGTCTTGTTAGTTCTTTTTTTTTCGGGAGGTGTTTTACCTGCGTCTTACTGAGCGTGGTGGAGAATGTTCAGTGCACAGGGATGAGAGGGGAGGGGAGATGAAATACACCCCCCCTCTTCCTCCTCCTCCTCTCTCTCCTCCTCCTCCTCCTCTCCTCCTCCTCCTCCTCCTTTTCTTCATACCCCTTCTCCTCTACTTCTCGCCCTTCTCCTCCTCCTCCTGCTCCTCCTCCTCTTCCTCCTCCATATTCTCATCCTTCTCCTCACTCTTCTTCTTCTTCTTCTTCTTCTTCTTCTTCTTCTTCTTCTTCTTCTTCTTCTTCTTCTCTTTACCCTAAATCCTCTTCCTCCTTCTTATTCTCCTCCTCTGCCCCCTGTTTCTTCTTGTTATCCTCCGAAAGGGAGGAGGGAAAACGTTAAGTGAACAGAGAGGAGTGATGTACAATCTAGGATTGATACAATGTGTGTATGAAAGGGGAGATCAGGTAGATACAGAATAGACAGAGTGTGGAAGGGAGAGAGAGAGGAGGGGGGGGGGGCGGACATGGAAGAGGAGGAGAGAGAGGGGAATGGATAGAAAATAGACAAATACAAACATGAAACAGTTGGCCTATACAAAAATAAAACTGCAGACCTACCCAGAGGCAAAGAGAGACCTAGATGTGTGTTACCTTGAAGGTAGACTCGCAGAAAGGTAGCATACAACTGATGACTTCTGGGAGGAGGAGGAGGAGGAGGAGGAGGAGGAGGAAGGTGGAGGGGGAGGGAACAAAAGGAACATGGGAAATACAGAGAGGGGGTGGGTGGGGGTGGACGGCATGGGGAGGGAGAGAGCTAGAGGAGTTTCTACCTCCCCTTCTGAGGTCCCCCAGTGAGTTCGGTCTGGTCTATCATCTGTCAGATAGTCTGATGAAGTGATCGGCATCAGGGCCAGAGCAAATCGATCCCTATTGTGTGGGTGGGTGTACTTCAGTATGTGTGTGTGTGTGTGTGTGTGTGTGTGTGTGTGTGTGTGTGTGTGCGTGCGTGCGTGCGTGTGTGTGTGTGTGTGTGTGTGTGTGTTGTCTGTCTGTCTGTCTGTCTGTGTACTGTGTGTGTGTGTGTGTGTGTGTGTGTGTGTGTGTGTGTGTGTGTGTGTGTGTGTGTGTGTGTGTGTGTGTGCACGCACGTGTATGTGTGTGTCTTTATGTGTGTGATAATGTGCCTCCATGCGTAGCGCACGCACGTGTGGTGTGTGTGTGTGTGTGTGTGTGTGTGTGTGTGTGTGTGTGTGTGTGTGTGTGTGTGTGTGTGTTGGGGGGATTTGATGTGGGTGTAAAGGGGGGGGGGGTGGGCAGAGGAGAAGGAAGACAACATGAGGAGGAAGAAAAGAGATAGGGGGGAGGACCCAGTGGTGTAGAAAGACGAACAAGGAAGAAAGGGGTGTAAAGTGACAGAAAAGAAAGAGAGAAGAAAGTGAGAAGAAAGAGACATAGAGAACAAAGAGAGAAGAAAGAGACAGAGAGAACGAAGAGAGAAGAAAGAGACAGAGAGAACGAAGAGAGAAGAAAGAGACAGAGAGAACGAAGAGAGAAGAAAGAGACAGAGAGAACAAAGAGAAGAAAGAGACAGAGAGAACAAAGAGAAGAAAGAGACAGAGAGAACAAAGAGAGAAGAAAGAGAAGAGGGGCATACCGATGAAAAGAGAGAAACTCAGAAAGAGAGACAGAGAGAGAAAGAGAGAGAGAGCAACAGACAGACAGACAGACAGACAAAGAGTCAGTGGCGGAAACAGAGAGTAGGGGTAAGGAAGGAGGCAAGTAGACTGACAGACTGACAGACAGAAGGACAGACAGACTGAGTGACTGACTGACAGACAGACAGACAGCAGTGCAAAGCTTGGTGGTTGGAAAGTCCATCAACAATTTAGCGAATCATCCTTCAGGCTTTGGATCTGCTATGGAGAACAATAATGAAGTCCTGATATCTATCAGCGTCCAACAACGAAGGGGTGAGGGGGGGGGGAGGGGATAGGAGAGAAGAGGAGAGGAGGGGAGGAGGGAGACAGTGACAGACGGACAGACAGACAAGAGAGAAAAGCTGTCAGCAGCCCACATACGGACTCCTCCTTCTGTGCAGGAGAGGAATGTCCTGAACAATGACAGTATCTCTCCCATACACCCAAAGGGACAAAAAGGACCCAGCCTGACCCTCAGGGGGTTGCTTTGTCTTCAGCTTCAGTCTGACCGTTTATGCACCTCACTGATAAGACCACGGAGACAGACACGTATACATAATATGGTTCGGACACCTCTCAACATGTTACAATACAGAGAACAGCTGAAAGGAAGAGGTGTAGACAGAAGAAGAAGAAGAAGAAGAAGAAGAAGAGGAAGAAGAATGAATGAATGAATGAATACTTATATAGCGCCTATTCTCGGCTAGAGACCAAGCTTTAAGCGCTTTACAATC
Source organism: Conus canariensis (assembly GCA_033310375.1). Taxonomy (NCBI): domain Eukaryota; kingdom Metazoa; phylum Mollusca; class Gastropoda; order Neogastropoda; family Conidae; genus Conus; species Conus canariensis. The sequence continues at coordinate 3,112,186 of CM065743.1, forward strand.
AACACTCGCTTACACAACGGGCTGCCTACCTGGGTAGTGCCGACTGAAGAGCTGCCAGCTGGCGCTTCATTCAGTCGTTTCCCGTGTCATCCGGTCAGTATCGTTCAATATCGTTCACTCAGTTTCTTTACTTCCTTCGTTCTTTCCATTTCTTACGCAGGGTGCATGCTGTGTGTAACGTGTCATCCATACCAACGGCCAAACTGGCCTACTCTTCCGAAAGTTGGAGATGGGATTTTACGTGTGTGCAAGATATTATGCGTGCGTTCACACACGGAACCTCGGTTTATAGTCTCTTTCGAAGGACTGTATGGGAAATGGAGTCAGAACTAATGTTAACTCCGAGGGAAAAATCCCCCCTGTACCGAAACGCCCCGGCGGAGATTCGAACCCGCAACCCCAGGATCACCAAGATTACGAGTCAGGCGCTCTACCAACTGAGCTATTCCGGCTCCCTGAAGAAGAAGAAGAAGAAGAAGAAGAAAGGAAGGAAGGAAGGAAGGAAGGAAGGAAAGAGGGAAGTAGAAAGAGGAGAGAAGGAGAAGGAGAAAAAGAAATATGAGGAAGGAAGGAAGGAAGGAAGGAAGGAAGGAAGGAGGAGACAAGTGGAAAGGGTGAGAAGAAGAAACCTGAGAAGAATGAGGAGATGGATGGCAAGAAAAGTTGTAAAGAATAGGAAGGAGAAAGTGGTGAAAGAGGGAAAAGAGGAGCAGAAGAGGAGGGGGAAGACGAAAAAGAAGAGAACGAAAAAGGGAGGGGAAGAAAATGAGTGTGAGGAGAAGGGTGGATGAAAGAATGACGAGGAGAAGGATGATGAGAATGGAGAAATGTAACGAGAAGGAGGAAAAGGAGAGAAAAATAGACGAAGAGGAGGGGAGGGAGAGGGGGAGAAGATGGGAGAGGAAATGAATTGGAGATGGGGGCTGGGGAGTTAAGGGAGGGGTGAGCATAAAGGGAAGAGATTGCAGATCAAAACAAAAATGACAACACAAATTAAAAAATTCCACATGAATGCCCGCATGCAGTAATAACTCACACACACACACACACACACACACACACACACACACACACACACACACACACACACACACACTCATGAAGTATGAGTTCATTCAAAATGCTGTAAATATTTCGACATTATCGAACACGCAAATGTATATTTAAACATCTGAACTCAAATAGTTTACATTTAAGCTTCTGCATATATTTTACCGACTGTAATTAATGAACTGTTTTCACCTCAGGCCACCACGACCACCTTCATAGCCTATTCAAATCCAGCACGCGCTCATCCTATAAATGTGGTTTCCGTGGAAAGCATGGAACGACATAAAAACAGTCTCATGGTCTGTGGTGCTTCATGTCCTGCTCTCCTGGTAACCTCAGTTTCCATTTCCTGTTCACGTGCACACCATAGAGAGTTCCTGTCACAGTCGTCATTTCCTGTTCACGTGCACACCATAGAGAGTTCCTGTCACAGTCATTTCCTGTTCATGTGCACACCATAGAGACTTCCTGTCACAGTCGTCATTTCCTGTTCACGTGCACACCATAGAGACTTCCTGTCACAGTCGTCATTTCCTGTTCAAGTGCACACCATAGACAGTTTCTGTCACAGTCGTCAGTATCAGGAAGTTCATGGGGGACACGCTGGACGGACGTGGTGATGCTATCCGGAGTCACGCTGGCTCCACGATTAAATAATCATTATTGCCAGCAGGGGGCTTGTAGATGATGTTCTGTGTTGAGTGAATCAGAACAAGCAATGAGCACCACAAGTAAGCCGACAAAAAAGGGTAACATCATGCATTCTGTGTGTAATAAGGCGTCACGAAATGCAGTCACACAGTTACATAATTGCGAGGGTTGACTGCCGAAAGCTAGTATCTCGACATTTGGGGGATTTTGACATTTTGGTATCAAAAGATCCAGGACATGATGCTCTTTCATATCAGTGCAGTTCTTGTGAAATACGATCAATATTTATCTAGTTATTGATTAGAACCGTAAACAAGTTTAGATGAACAACAAGGAACAGTGACTGCCGAAACCAAGTATCTATTTATGCTATTATTCGTTTTTCAAGAATCTGCCATTCTCACTAAAACGCCGACAGCCAAAACCAAGTATCTCAAGAAGCGATGAAGCTGCGGTCAGTAAGTCAGGCACAGCAACTGTTTACATGACTGCAGAGGGCTCTCCAGTCAAGATACTTGGTTTCGGCTGCCCACTTCTTTTTTCGCCTTGTCTTGCTACTAGCAAAACAGATGAACTTGCGATCCCTTTTCTCTGCTGCCGACTCACAGGATATGTGTGGCTGTCAAAAATGGCGTGTCCGCATGTATGCTCATATTTTACAAAATGAAATGAAGAAAACAAATTTTGTAGATATTAGTACTGAATACACACACTTGATATTACTATACTAAGTGTGGAGCTTTTTTTTTCAAGAAAACTTCAATTCCAACATTATGACAAGCCTTTAAAACTTTCAAAAGCGTTTTCTGTGAAAGAGTGACAAAAACGAGATACTAGGTTTCGGCAGTCAACCCTCGATTGATTTTTACATTCTTCTCACTGTAATTATCTACGGTGTTATGTATACCTGATTATTGCTCTTCCAGACTAGTCCTTATAAAAAGTAAAAGGAAACAAAAACATATAGCAAAGCTGCCATTCTTAAACCTGAAAGGAAATAGAAATACGGACATTTTAAGAAATGTACATTGTATGTTTTTGGTGCAAATTTCAGTTTAAGAAGCCTTAGGACTTGTAGAATTTCAAATGAGGCTCATGGTTCATTCTGATGTTCATATGTGTCCACTTCAAACAATGCAGGAGGTGGCGGTTGTCTGAATTTTGGAGGAAGGAGGATAGGGGAAGAGGACCGTTTATTCATTGCTTAGCACTGCGACGTGTGCTTGGTCATACGTTTGCTTATTCGATTAAAACACGTGCGACCTGAACTTTTTTCACATGCAACATAAATACATATAATCAATTGCTTTTATATTCAGATACATATGAACAAAAACCAGAGCACACTGTGCTGTAGAAACATTGTATTCGATAGCATAGCTTTTTTTTTACGTTTCTACTCTTACATTCTCATTTTTCTAATTAGCACTTTCCCCATCCACAGTCATCAGGAACCAAGACACCAGCTGTTGTTTTTTTTCACATTCACAATTTCCTGTTAGTGTTTGTGGACAGAGAGACAACCAATTTAGAAGTAAGCCCATAAAACGAGCGTTTTCCTTAAACATTCCCTTCTCCCTGATGTCAATGCGACTTCAGCTCTTCATCATTTTGCCAATCACAAGGAGGTTTACAGTTTTAGGCCAATCACATAATCCAACACATACATTATACATACATAGATCAGACAAACAAACAAAGAGAAAGTTCAAGTAACTTTGTCCTCTGATTCTTCCCATTTAAACTTCTCCATCTTCAAAAAAACAAAAATAAACATCAATTGTATGTGTAAGGATTAGAAATCATAAAGGACTCTCTTCTAATGCACCGTCATTTTTTTTTTTTTCAATTCACCGTGGATAGTAACATTTTCTGATTGGTTGTCATTCTGTGTGTGATTGATGATCCCCCCTCACGTCAGCACTTGATGGTGTTCCACAGATGATGTGACACTGATTAGGCCCCTTACTCCACCCCCACGCCCGCCCTTCTCTTTTATGGTCCCCTTTGTTATCTGGAAGTTCCCCACCCCCACCACCACCCTCCCCCTTCAGTCCATTTTCAGATGAGGAAGCAGAAGAGAAGAGGGAGGAGGGTGATTAGGGAGACACTGAGAGGGAACGAATGAGATGACAGAGAAAGAGGCATTGTCTGTGTATCAGAGAGAGAGAGAGAGAGAGAGAGAGAGAGAGAGAGAGGTTCACTGACCAAAAAAAAATTTTGAGAGGGGATAGTTACCGCCAAAGACACAGACAAACTAAGCACAGGACAAGACACAATGTATTTACCTCTTGGGTCTTCTTCAGGCAAAAACAAATAGCATTTAGGACAGTGAAAACGAAGAACGAGAAACTACGTAACTTCTCATATTCGGCGCAAGATCAAAATGGCCGCTGGACGAACACGAGGCCGCCCAGGAGGGGATCATGGGAGCCG
>CM065743.1:3123822-3133822 GCA_033310375.1 Conus canariensis
CACAAAGTAAGCAGGCCCATCTCCTATCACCAGGAAGAGACACAAAGTAAGCAGGCCCATCTCCTATCACCAGGAAGAGACACAAAGTAAGCAGGCCCATCTCCTATCACCAGGAAGAGACACAAAGTAAGCAGGCCCATCTCCTATCACCAGGAAGAGTGTGTGCTCCAGCCAAGCAGTCGGGGGAGTACAAACAGTGCAAGCGCTTCAAGATCGTGTGGTGTTTGGCTGTGGGCGTTTCATCGTGTGACATGCCAGATAAGAAAGAGTTTCAGACTACTCCCAGCTCTGAATTGTATTTGTTCTTTTGGAATGGGTGTTTCTTCTCAAAACACTGTGGTGTGACGTAAGACTCAGATGGCAATTTCAAGTCCAGCGTGTTAGGAGAAGTCCGCAGTCTCCGCAGTGTCTCTGCCACCACCCCTTGCTTGTCCTGAAGGGCCGTCAGTCTCAGCAATGTCAGAAGCAGGTACAACGCAACATGTCACTGTGCCGCAGCTTCCACACTGTAACAGTGTTACAATTTTTGTCCCCCGGTGCGTGACCTATTTTTGTGTGTTATTTACGAAAAATGTAGCAAGCATTACTTTATCACAGAGATTGCTGCAAGGTTTCTGTTCAACAAGTGGAAGGCAAAACGTAAACGTGTGTACATTGTAGTACTACTAAAGACTTCAACCTAGAGATACCTATCCACTGAAAAAGATTCTAAATTTCAAAAGTGACATCGAGTCCAGTGGATATCCATTGCTAAATTCTGACTAAACAAAGCAGCAGTGGTAACGAACAATGTCAGAATTATTACATCCTGGATGAAAAATGTAACACCTGTTACACATTTTTTAGACTGAGCCACACGAAATGTACACAGTTGTGACATGTGTCGTCCAAACTACTGCACTGCAGTGTTTTCTGGTGTAGAGATTGCGGTATTGTTACGTGTGCGTTGTATCAGGACGGCTCGGAGCATGGAAGGTGGAACAGGACTGCTTTCTGCGGACCAGTGTCTTTAGGAAGAGCAGCAGCAGCAGCAGTTTGTATCAGGACGCCTCGGAGCATGACAGGACTGCTTTCTGTGGACCAGTGTCTTTAGGAAGAGCAGCAGCAGCAGCAGTTTGTATCAGGACGCCTCGGAGCATGACAGGACTGCTTTCTGTGGACCAGTGTCTTTAGGAAGAGCAGCAGCAGCAGCAGTTTGTATCAGGACGCCTCGGAGCATGACAGGACTGCTTTCTGTGGACCAGTGTCTTTAGGAAGAGCAGCAGCAGCAGCAGCATTTTGTATCAGGACGCCTCGGAGCTTTACAGGACTGCTTTCTGTGGACCAGTGTCTTTAGGGCTGTGCCACACTGGCACCCATGCATGTTGGAGCTGTGGACTGTGAGGAGATGGGAGGGCAGCTGGCTATGTCCTGCTCTGACCCAGAAGATGCAGAAGATGCTGGGCGTGGTCTGGCCGATGGATACTGTCCTCTCCAGGGAGGGGGTTCCTCCGGCACGTGGTTATGGCACGGCTCGACAGAACTCACTTCCTTGTTGGTACAAGTCCACGACAGTTGGCATTGGTGAAATGGCGGGGTAAAATAGTGTAATGAAGTGTTTAAAACAAACGCAGTAAAATGGCGACGTCACACTCGTTGTCGTCATGAAGCAGAACTTTTTTCTGGAAGTAGATTCTCGCCCTTCTATGGCTGTCAGAGCGATGCCATTGATTCCCATGCTGGAGTTGTTCTGAATGTTCTCAGTCCTGTTATATCATAAGATGTGCACCTGACTGCCACCAATCACTGTTCTGAATGTTCTCAGTTCTGTTATGTCATAAGATGTGCACCCGAGTGCCACCAATCACTGTTCTGAATGTTCTCGGTTCTGTTATATCATAAGATGTGCACCTGACTGCCACCAATCACTGTTCTGAATGTTCTCAGTTCTGTTATGTCATAAGATGTGCACCTGACTGCCACCAATCACTGTTCTGAATGTTCTCAGTTCTGTTATATCATAAGATGTGAACCTGACTGCCACCAATCACTGTTCTGAATGTTCTCAGTTCTGTTATACCATAAGATGTGCACCTGACTGCCACCAATCACTGCTGCTCAATGGAGAGGCAGAGGAGGAGAGGTGTGGATAGAACACACTTTCCTCCTCTTCCTCCTCCTCCTCCTCCTTTTCCTCCTCCTCCTCCTCCTCCTCTCTCTCCTCCTCCTCCTCCTCGTCCTCCTTTTCCTCCTCTTGCTCCTCCTCTTCTTCCTCCTCCACCGCCTCGTTGTTGTTGTTGTTGTTGTTGTTGTTGTTGTTCTTCTTCTTCTTCTTCTTCTTCTTCTTCTTCTTCTTCTTCTTCTTCTTCTTCTTTGCGTGCTTCCTTTTTGCATTTGAAAGTCAGTATTTGCAGCTGGACTTCTTAGAATCTCTTGTTCTCCTCCCTTGCCATCGATCCTCGCCTAGAACTGTTTCCGTATGTAACTGTTTTGAATATCACCGGTAAAAAGACAGCCATATTTCGTCTTCGGGGAAGACATCTTCAAATGAAAGAGGTGAAAGTATGGCTTTACAACTTTAGTTCATGTATATTCCTTAGAGAGAGAAGAGAGAGAGAGAGAGGGGAGGAGAAAGGGGTGGAGTTGGAGAGTTAAAGGATGGGGGTTGGGTAGGCGGAAGGGGGAGAGGGTGTATGGGGAATGGCGAGGGGAGATAATCTACGAATAACAGGAGTCATCTCTGGAGAATCTCAGCACTAACACAAGTGCCGACCGTTCTCTCTCTCTCTCTCTCTCTCTCTCTCTCTCTCTCTCTCTCCAAACTTTTACACCACCACCACCCCCCCCCCCCACCTCGTGTAATCTGATTTTCCGGAGTTGCTTTGCTTGTCAGCTCGGAGTTCGGGACTACTAACTATGCTTGTTCAGGGGCCCGGCCCTGCCACTATCATGTTGGCAATACTCGATGAGGGGCGAGCAATCGTCGGCGAGATCCTCTCAAAACATTTTGGTTCTTTGGGGGAAATGGGGGTGGGGAGGGAGGGGGGAGGGGAGGGGGATGTGTGTTGTGACTCAGCGGGAGAGGGAGGCAACAGTTTCCGTCTGCCCAGAGCGAGGCTGGGTGGTGTGATGTGTTTTCTTGTTTGTTCATTATGGTTGACAGACAGACGGACGGACAGACACACAAACTGATAGTAAATAATGTATTCTAAAAGAAAACGATACAGACCTGACCGCCGTTGTGGAAGCAAACAAAACCTACCGCGAATAATTGACAAACACTCTTTCTCTAACTAAAGAAAGAAAAAACTTATCCCTAACCAAAACCAAACCAAAAAACAAACACACAAACAAACAAACAACCTTCATACACTAATTTGAAATGACAGCGAAGACAGAATATCTCGAAACAATAGTGGATGACGCTAAACAGGATTGTCATTCAAGATATGCCTCCATAAACGGCTTTCTTGTCACTCTCTCAACAAGATAAATGTTTCAGGTCCTTCTTATTTTGCTCTTTTTGTTCAGAGACGCATCCGACCGCCCCCTCTCGCTCCCCCCCCCTCCCCCCCCCCCCCACACAACACCACCCCACCCTCCCCCTTCACCTCCTCTCCCAAAGTTTGTTCAATAAATTGTGTTGTGCAAAAAAAAAAAAAAAATATATATATATATATATATATATATATATATTATCTATCTATATATATATATATATAGATATATATGGGCTTAAGCTATTCCCTTTATAAATGAAAATTGCGTCCCTTCTAGAACACTGGTTGAAGTGTGTGTGTTGTGTGTTGTGTGTGTGTGTGTGTGTGTGTGTGTGTAGGGGGTCTGTGTGTGCGTGCATGCGTGCGTGTGTGTGTGTGTGTGTGTGTGTGTGTTGGTATTTTTGTCAGTACAACACTATGTTAATCTGACAGTAAATGGTTTCAGTCAGTCAGTGCGTGTGTGTGTGTGCGCACGCGCGCGCGCGCGCGCGCGCGCGCGTGTGTGTGTGTGTGTGTGTGTGTGTGTGTGTGTAAGTTTTCCACCGTTTATGATTTTGTTTACTTCGCGGGTATATCGTCCACATAGCGTTTGGAGATCTCCGTAGAAAACAATCCCTTCGAGTGTGATGAAGCTTCACGCAAAATTTGTCCAGACAACTTACAGACTGACACGCGCTCAAAACGCAAGAAAGAAAACAGTACCCTGTTCTACAGTCCCTGTCTGCGCGCAGGATAGGATTTAAAAAAAAAAAAAAAAAAAAAAAAAAGGTGGACACGGAGAATAGAAAGTGGGGAGCCCTCATACCACAAGCAAACAAGCAAACAAACAAAGAAAAAAAAGGGGAAAGACAGGGATCATTGATATCCGATGGACTCCCGCGGCCGTAGCTCTTTTAAAGAACAGCCGCCTGCGCATGCTCACCCGAAACACGTGACATTTAGCGCCCTTCTTCTTTTAGAGGCTGAAGAGGCGCGGCAGAAGGAGAGAGTCAAGTGCATCGTTATGCCAGAGTGGCGGAAGACTCTAGGGCCACATGGAGCCTCCTTGTTTGAAGAAAGCGGGGGTTTCCTCCAGGGCGTGTTCCTTGGGCCCGGGGTGTTTGTTGGCACAGAGAACTGAAAGAGGAGAGGCGGGCCAGGATTAAGTGGGATGCACTTAGAGAATCGACAAACACCGACCGCTTTAGTTTTTTTTCAGGATGAGTGATAAGCGTGCGTGTACGAGGGGAAGTGTGTGTGTGTGTGTGTGTGTGTGTGTGTGTGTGTGTGTGTGCGTGCGTGCGTGCGTGCGTGCGTGCGTGCGTGCGTGCGTGCGTGCGTGCGTGCGTGCGTGCGTGTGTGTGTGTGTGTGTGTGTGTGTGTGTGTGTGTGTGTGTGTGTGTGTGTGTGTGTTTAGCCGTTCCTTTTTCTTCGGACCGACAAGAAAAAGCTTTTTTTTATGGGAGACAATGTAGGATATTAGGCCAGCATTTGATTCTGTTTGCTTGTGTTTGTTTAACAGAGTGTAGGACAGGAAACACAAGCTCTTCATTTCTAGGGACAATCGACAAACACTCCTCCGCGTTTTAGATTGTTTTTTGCTTCTTTGTTTGTTTCGTTTGCTTGTTTGTTTGTTTGTTTGGGGGATAAGGTTTAATCTTTCCAAAGTGGAGACAACACTCTGAATTTGTCCCAAACAGTAACTGAAATTATCGGACAAATTCTCATGATGAATTGCAACAGCAAATCAGTTTGGGGGTGGAGGGGAGGAAGGGGGCAGAGAAGAAGGGGTGAGGGCACACCCGGAAGAAAGGGGGAGAGAATTGTAAGCACTCAGTCCTCGCAGATACAAGACATTGGTTTATCTCTGAGGATACCGGATAACTGTGTGTGTGTGTTGTCTTTGTGTGTGTGTGTGTTGTCTTTGTGTGTGTGTGTTGTCTTTGTGTGTGTGTTGTCTGTGTGTGTGTGTTGTCTGTGTGTGTGTGTGTTGTCTGTGTGTGTGTGTGTTGTCTGTGTGTGTGTGTTGTCTGTGTGTGCGTGTGTTGTCTGTGTGTGTGTGTTGTCTGTGTGTGTGTGTTGTCTGTGTGTGTGTGTTGTCTGTGTGTGTGTGTGTGTGTTGTCTTTGTGTGTGTGTGTGTGTTGTCTTTGTGTGTGTGTGTGTTGTCTGTGTGTGTGTGTGTGTTGTCTTCATTACCCACACATCGGGAACAAAATAAAAGGACGAATAAACCTCGGAGATTTTCTTCTTTTTTTTTGCCTTAAACTGTCTCACACAATCTCACAACACACAGTCCATTTAACAGTCTCTATGTCAATATCAGCATATAAACATCTTAATGCTGTTACATTCGTAAATTCCTGATCCGTAAAATACAGAGAGAGAGAGAGAGAGGAGAGAGAGAGAGAGAGAGAGAGAGAGAGAGAGAGAGAGAGAGAGACCACTACAAAGACAATGAGAATCAAATTGAAAAAGCTGCACGTTTTATGCATTGCTTTAAAAAAGAGGAAAAAGGCATTAGGCCTACTGTTCAATTTCTTTGATGTTTGGCGCTCCACCTTCTGAACGTCTGTCAGCTGTCTGTGTGGCTAACACGTGTATTTCTCCAATCTTCGTCCATGTCTCAGCTTGCAGAACAATCGTTTTGTTCGATTTCAGTTTGTTCGTTCGACATTCACAAAGAAGTAAACTTACAAAGTGAAGTTTTTTTTTTTTGTTTTTTTTCCCGTCAATTCTCGTTTAAAAACCTAACATGTATCCAAACAGAAGAGTAGTACAATGGCAAGTCACACGCCACAATAGAAGTGTTTTACACACGTGGAGCATTTTAGGCTACATTGATCACACCAACAAGCGTAACAATACACATACATGCGGATATTGCATGCACATGAAGACAACACAGGACCGATCTTTTCCTTCCCCCGTCCCCTCACAGGGCTTGACCATCACCTCATAATGACTACAGTACAGTCCACCATCACCTCATGATGAGGACAGTGCACCATCACCTCATGATGACTACAGCACAGTCCACCATCACCTCATGATGAGGACAGTCCACCATCACCTCATGATGACTATAGTCCACCATCACTTCATGATGACTACAGTACAGTCCACCATCACCTCATGATGACCACAGTCCACCATCACCTCATGATGACTACAGTACAGTCCACCATTACCTCATGATGACTACAGTACAGTCCACCATTACCTCATGATAACTACAGTACAGTCCACCATTACCTCATGATGACTACAGTCCACCATCACTTCATGATGACTACAGTCCACCATCACCTCATGATGACTACAGTACAGTCCACCATTACCTCATGATGACTACAGTACAGTCCACCATCAACTCATGATGACTACAGTCCACCATCACCTGATAATGACTACAGTACAGTCCACCATTACCTCATGATGACTACAGTACAGTCCACCATTACTTCATGATGACTACAGACCACCATCACCTCATGATGACCACAGTACAGTCCACCATCACCTCATGATGACTACAGTCCACCATCAGCTCACGATGACTACAGTACAGTCCACCATCACCTCATGATGACTATAGTACAGTCCACCATCACCTCATGATGACTACAGTCCACCAATACCTCGTGATGACTACAGTACAGTCCACCATCACCTCATGATGACTACAGTCCACCATCACCTCATGATAACTACAGTACAGTCCACCATTACCTCATGATGACTACAGTACAGTCCACCATCACCTCATGATGACCACACTACAGTCCACCATCACCTCATGATGACCACAGTACAGTCCACCATCAGCTCATGAAGACCACAGTACAGTCCACCATCAGCTCATGAAGACTACAGTACAGTCCACCATCACCTCATGATGACTACATTACAGTCCACCATCTCCTCATGATGACTACAGTACAGTCCACCATTACCTCATGATGACTACAGTACAGTCCACCATTACCTCATGATGACTACAGTACAGTCCACCATCACCTCATGATGACTACAGTACAGTCCACCATTACCTCATGATGACTACAGTACAGTCCACCATCACCTCATGAAGACTACAGTCCACCATCACCTCATGATGACTACAGTACAGTCCACCATTACCTCATGATGACTATAGTCCACCATCACCTCATGATGACTACAGTACAGTCCACCATCACCTCATGATGACTCCAGTACAGTCCACCATTACCTCATGATGACTACAGTACAGTCCACCATCACCTCATGATGACTACAGTCCACCATCTCCTCATGATGACTACAGTACAGTCCACCATCACCTCATGATGACTACAGTACAGTCCACCATTACCTCATGATGACTACAGTACAGTCCGCCATCACCTCATGATGACTACAGTCCACCATCACCTCATGATGACTACAGTACAGTCCACCATCACCTCATGATGACTACAGTACAGTCCACCATAACCTCATGATGACTACAGTACAGTCCACCATCACCTTATGATGACTACAGTACAGTCCACCATCACCTCATGATGACTACAGTACAGTCCACCATTACCTCATGATGACTACAGTACAGTCCACCATCACCTCATGATGACTAGAGTACAGTCCACCATTACCTCATGATGACTACAGTACAGTCCACCATCACCTCATGATGACTACAGTACAGTCCACCATTACCTCATGATGACTACAGTACAGTCCACCATCACCTCATGATGACTACAGTACAGTCCACCATTACCTCATGATGACTAGAGTACAGTCCACCATCACCTCATGATGACTACAGTACAGTCCACCATCACCTCATAATGACTACAGTCCACCATCACCCCATGATGACTACAGTCCACCATTACCTCATGATGACTACAGTCCACCATCACTTCATAATGACTACAGTCCACCATCACCTCATGATGACTACAGTACAGTCCACTATCACCTCATGATGACTACAGTACAGTCCACCATCACCTCATAATGACTACAGTCCACCATCACCCCATGATGACTACAGTCCACCATCACCTCATGATGACTACAGTACAGTCCACCATCACCTCATAATGACTACAGTCCACCATCACCCCATGATGACTACAGTCCACCATCACCTCATGATGACTACAGTCCACCATCACCTCATGATGACTACAGTCCACCATCACTCATGATGGCCACAGTCCACCATTTCTGATGATGACTACAGTACAGTCCACCATCACCTCATAATGACTACAGTCCACTATCACCTCATGATGACTACAGTCCACCATCACCTCATGATGACCACAGTCCACCATTTCTGCTGTGGTTGTTGTCATCTGTGTCAAGCACCACCAATGCGACTTTGGAATACAGCCTTTCACAAAGAAAATATCGACTCTTGGAAGAGTAAACAACGAACAAGTATTGCAACTGTTGCTTCTATGATGAGATAATTACAGGCCCATAACTCCGCATGAATGTTGCTTACGGACACCAAATCGCCTTCTAGGAATGCCAGGGCCGAGCACACAGAACAAACAAGACGACACCACCACCCCATCCCCACCCCCCCAAAAAGGATGTTCCAAGCTTGTCTGTATACCCTGTACCTGTCACATCTACACAGCATCAACAAGTGGAGAAAGGAACAAACACATATTAACATGTATTCAGCACTGGCGCAGCCTTTCTGATCTTGAATATCGTCAAACAAACACACGAACGAATCGTAACAAAGACACGTAACGTCGGTCTGATTGATGTGAAAGTAAGCGTTGAATGAGGCAGGGAACAGTACACAGTAAATAACAGGGTAACTCTGCTCTCATGACCAGATAGTTACAGGCCCATGACTCCAAATGAGTGCGGCTTACGACTCCAAGCCCTCCAGCAGAAATGCCAACACAGATTGCACAGAATAAACAGAGCCATCCATAAAGGATATTCCAAGCTTGCCTACATACCCTGTACCGGACACACATGTACAGTTTCTGTTTCAGTTTCAGTTTCATCAAGGAGGTGTCACTGCGTACGGACTAGTCCGTATACGCTACATCAGCTGTGCTAAGTTCTCTGAGACCACACTGCGCATGATTTAAAGCTGATGGATAAATGAATTAATGACTACGATGAGGGAATTTAAGAAGAGAGACTCGTGGCTACCAGATGTCTGACCTGCGCATTAGCCCAAAGCGCTGGTCAGACCTCGGGTATGTACGTAACATTGGCTGTGCCATTATTATCATTGTATGCGTGTGTGGTGAGTGTACAGGTGTGCGCGAGTGGATATGCGCGTGTGTATGCACACACACACACACACACACACACACACACACACACACACACACACACATACACACACACGCACACACACACACACGCGCACACACACACACACACACACACACACACACACACACACACACACACACACAGAGAGAGCAAGGAAAAAGGGATTCCCTAGGTCTGGTGGGTCCCCTTCCTTCTTTTGTCAATACAGGTCCTGCAAAGAGGTCTGTCCTCAGTC
>CM065743.1:3167393-3172393 GCA_033310375.1 Conus canariensis
CTTTCTGAAAATTTGAAGGTATGTTCATTATGGGTCACGGATGATGGTCGATGTTTCAGTTTACCGTTATAGCCGTTACTAACGGCTGTAACGGCCCATAATGTTTTTTCTTCTTTATGGAATATCTCAGAAAGTACGAGGCCGATCTTTGTGAAAATTAGCAGGTATATTTATTATGGGTCACGGATGATGTCCGGTGTTTTAGTTTACCGTTATAGCCGTTACTAACGGCTATAACGGCCCATAACGGTTTTTCTTCTTTATGGAATATCTCAGAAAGCACTCTGTCGATCTTTCTGAAAATTTGGGGGTATGTTCATTATGGGTCACGGATGATACCTGATGTTTTAGTTTACCGTTATAGCCGTTACTAACGGCTATAACGGCCCATAACGGTACTTCTTTTTTATGGAATATCTTAGAAAGTACGAGGCCGATATTTATGAAAATTTGTGGGTATGTCCATTATGGGTCACGGATGGTGCCCGATGTTTAAGTTTACCGTTATAGCCGTTACTAACGGCCCATAATGGTTTACTTCTTTATGGAAAATCTCAGAAAGTACTTGGCCGATCTTTCTGAAAATTTGTAAGTATATTCATTATAGGTCACAGATGATGGCCGATGTTTACCAGAATAGCCATTACTAACGGTTACACCAGCCCAAGACGGTTTTTTCCTCTATATGGAATATCTCACGCGTATTCAGGATAAACTGGGAGTACGTTTATATGCTTTGCATCTTGTTCTTTCTTGTTTTGTTTGGTTTTGTTTCCCTGTCATATAGGGCACCAGATATGACTTGTTCACTTGCCTGCATCTACACTGCTGTTCTCGCTGAAACAACTCTGGCAGCAAAGTGAGGTGTGAATCGTCGTCTGATGCCCAAAATACTGCTGATGCCAACAGAAGAACACATGGAATAGTTCCTTTTCTTGCATTTCCGTGTGCCAGATCAGAAAAAAAAAAAAACTGATGAAGAAAAACCAAAACCTCAACATTATTCCCCCTGCCAATTGCTCCAGCTGTCGCTCCACCCCCCCCCCCCACCCCCCACCCCCCACCCCCATCCCCCACCCCCACCCCCATCCCCCCACCCCCACCCCTACAGCAACCTTGCTGGAATGAGGAGCGCGCTGCATGCAAGAGGTGCAGGATGAAGGTGGTGGTGGTGGTGGTGGTAGGAGGGGAAGGAGAAACGGAGGGGGGAGAGGAGGGGAGGGAGGGAGGGAGCGCGGACAATGGGTGCGGCGTGCTTTCACGTCTGCCAAATGGGAAACTGAAGGGAGGGGCGGCTAAGTGTAAAATGGAACGTTTCACCGCGCATTTCGCAACATTAATACTATCTGATGAATGAGGCTGTCTCTCTCTCTCTTTCTGCCTGCCTGTCTCTGTCTCTGTCTCTGTCTCCGCCTCTCTCCTTTCAGTTCTAGAAGAAATGGGGCAACCCCCCCCCCCCCCCCCAAAAAAAAAAAAAATATATATATATATATATTATCCCAGTTCTCTCTCTCTCTCTCTCTCTCTCTCTCTCTCTCTCTCTCCATCCTCCTCCTCCTCCTCTTTGTATTTCTCTCCCACTTTCTCTCCCTCTCTCCCTCTTTCTCTATGAATGTATATATCTCTGTCTCTTTGTGCAACAGAGAGAGAGAGAGAGAGAGAGAGAGAGAGAGAGAGAGAGAGAGAGAGAGAGAGAAGGGAAAGGATGGGAGGAAAAAGTTCCCATGCATTTGTTTGATAAAACTTTTTCTTCTTCTTCTTCTTTTTCCTTCTTGTTCTTGTTCTTGTTCTTGTTATCGTTCTTCTTCTTCTTCTTCTTCTTCTTCTTCTTCTTCTTCTTCTTCTTCTTCTTCTTCTTCTTCTTCTTCTCTTCTTTCCTCTTTCTCTGTCTGTCTGTCTGTCTCTCTGACTCTCTTTCTCTCCCTCTAACTTTGTTTCTGTCTGTATGTATGTCTGTCTGCCTCTCTCCCTCTGTCCCTCTCTCTCTATCTCTCCCTCTGTGTAGTTCTCTCTCTCTCGCTCTTTAATTTGTCAGTTTATATTTGCAAGGCTTTTAAGCTACGTTCTATTCTCATTTCTTAAAATCACTGCAAAGCGTGTTATGAACGATGTCATTGTTTATAAATGCAAGATGGGACAAATGTTTGTAAAGATGCACCCCTCCATGAGGGGCAATGGCATAATCATTGTTAAACTCTCTCTCTCTCTCTCTCTCTCTCTCTCTCTCTCTCTCCTCTCTCTCTCTCTCTCTCTCTCTCTCTCTCTTAGCATAAAAGCCTTGCAAATCGCTTTCTTTTTAAAGACTGAACACGCCTTATACGTGACTTATATCCTTTACAAAACAATTAACCGATAAACAGTAGTTCTAATAATAATTGTAACAGTAGCTACACCGGCAACTGCTGTAGAAGTAGTAGCAGCAGTAGCAATAGCAACAAAAGTAGTTGCAACAGGTTTTGTTTTGTTTTTTAGATGAAAATGTATGACCGTTTGTCATCGTATGCCTTTTGCAACAACGCTTTCTGGCATTCAGATGAAAACACAACAGGACGTTTTGGCCAACTAATTACCACCCCAAACTGAACGACAACAACATCAACAACAGCAGCAACAACAGCAACGACAACCAGTAATTTGAAGAACATCAACGAAGACAGAGAACCAGAACAGACGTTCTGTCATGTCAAGGCCCGCAACTCCGGTGGTCCAATTACCGTACAACAACAGTTCACTTTCCTTGAAGAGTGACGTAAATCTGGAGGGCGGTGAGAGGCGAGAAACGCCCCCCATGTGAAAGATGGCTTTCGGTGTTCCAGAGATTTTGGACCCCAATTTGTGTATTCCTGGCGATTTTTTTTTTCTTTTTCTTTTTTTTTCCTCCAGTTCCGTGGAAAATCGCTAGGATGACGACATGATATTGATTGCTCCCTGTGGACTGCTTTCATAGGGCTGTGAATGCACGACCTGGATGTGGCTATGCCTGAAGAGCCGCATTCGGCGTGGAAGTAAAGCGGAGAAGAGACAGAAAGATAAACTAGGAGTGTGCATTCTGCGTCTCTTGTTCCTCTCCGTCAGTCTGTCTGTCTGTCTGTCTCTGTCTGTTTGTCTGTTTGTGTGTGTCTGCTCTCTGGCTGGCTGGTTGGCTGGCTGGCTGGCTGGCTATCCGTCTGTCTGTCTCTATGTTAGTCTATCTGTCTATCTGTCTACCTCTGTCTGCTTGTCTGTCTCACTCTCTGTCTCTCTGTCTCTCGCTCTGTCTCTCTCTCTGTCTCTGTCTGTCTGTCTGTCTGTCTGTCTCTCTCTCTCTCTCTCTCTCTCTCTCTCTCTCTCTCTCTCTCTGTGTTTAGTCTCTCTCTGTCTCTGTCTCTATCTGTGTGTGTCTCTCTCTGTCTCTCCGTCTCTCTCTCTCTCTCTCTCTCTCTCTCTCTCTCTCTCTCTCTTTCTCTGTCTCTGTCTCTCTTTTTCTCTCTCTCTCTGTCTCTTTCTTTCTCTGTCTCTTTCTCTCTCTCTGTCACTCTCACTCTCTCTCTCTCTCTGTGTCTCTGTGTCTCTGTCTCTCTCTCTCTCTCTCTCTCTCTCTCTCTCTCTCTCACACACACACACACACACACACACACACACACACACACACACACACAACAATCCCCTTTCCTCATCTTCCATGTGCCGGCACCCACCCACACACCTTCCTTACCCCTCCATTTTCCCCCGTATCTCTTCTCTCTCTCTCTCTCTCTCTCTCTCTCTCTCTCTCTCTCCTCTCTCTCTCTCTCTCTACACACACACACACACACACACACACACACACACACACACACACACACACAGAGAGAGAGAGAGAGAGAGAGAGAGAGAGAGAGAGAGAGAGAGCACCAATTCTAACATGAAAATCTATTCCCCTTTCGAGAGAAAAAAAAAAGAAAAAGAAAAAAAGGAAAAAGCCGGGATAATTGTGCACTGGGTTGGGGTTGGGGGCAATTCTAACACGACACCGTCGGTATAAAAGCCATCGTCCGCTTTGTTTATTGGTCAATCGTGGTCAGCACGTGCTTGGGGGTGCAGGCGTTTATTTGGAGCTCTGAGGAGTCCGATAATTAGCTGTGGGGGTGGGATGGGGGTGGGGGAGGGGGGTCACAGGATTGCACTATCACCGCTCTTCGTTTTCCTGACTGTTTGCCGCTCTGTCTGCCTGTTTGTCTGTCTGTCTGTCTGTCTGTCTGTCTGTTCTGTCTTGTTGACTTACCTTTCGGCTATGTGTGGGATTCGTTTTTCTCGTACCCTTTTTTGTTGTTGTTGTTTTCTTTTCGCATGTGCACGCACACACATAATGTGCGCGTACGCAAGCTCAGATTGAGGATGATCTTTAGTTATTAGGATATTAGTTTAGCATGCACATTTTTTTTTTTTTGGGGGGGGGGGGGTTGGGGGTTGGGGAGTGAGGGAGAAAGGGGGAAAGGGGGGCAGGGACGTGGAGGTAGGATCCCATTCGGCCTTCGCCCTGGAAATGGCCAAGAATGACTAGGAAGCTAAAGCCAAAAACAGAACCCACACCTATGACAAGACAATAGTTCTCAATCCTAACTGTATTGATACTCACACACTTCTTTTTGGTGACCAAACATTAACCAGGGAAGAAACGAAAGAATTTTCAAAACTGGGCATCACTTTATCGCTCAAAGTAAACGTTTTCAATGTTATAGCGAATTAGTTGTTCTTCCTCATCTTCTGTTCTTCTTCAGGTACTTGTTCTTCCTGATCTTGTTCATCTCCTTATGCTTGTTCATCTTCTTGTTTCTCTTCTTCTTCTTCTCCTCGACGTTGCTGTCAGGTTGGCCTTCGGATTGCTGTGTATGGTTGTTTAGTTTTCCCTCAGTTTTCATCTTTGCATTAGACCCACTGCGACACGGGGCTGGGCTCTTTGGTGTTTTCGGAGACGGGACGCTCTCTCTCTCTCTCTCTCTCTCTCTCTCTCTCTCTCTCCTCTCTCTCCTCTCTCTCTC
>CM065743.1:3182393-3184893 GCA_033310375.1 Conus canariensis
GTCAGAGACAGAGACAGATAGAGAGATAACAGAGGCGTGTAAAAGGTCGAACAATATTTTACAAGAGGATGGTGGGGCAGCCATGGACATTTTCTTTTTAACATCCAGTCGTCAAGTCAAAAAAAAAAAAAAAGAGAAAATGTCAGTGAAACGAGAGAGGAGAGAGAGAGAGAGAGAGAGAGAGAGAGAGAGAGAGAGAGAGAGAGAGAGAGAGAGGAAAAGACAGACGGCCGGACAGACAGACTGGCTCGACAGATGAAAGGGAACCGCGAACTACATTGCCAGAACTCCCATCTAGCGAAATGCCAGCCATTCTGACATCATCAAAGAATGTGGCTGGAACCAAGCAACTCTGTGTGTGTGTGTGTGTGTGTGTGTGTGTGTGTGTGTGTGTGTGTGTGTGTGTGTGTGTGTGTGTGTGTGTGTGTGCGCCCCGCGCGCGCGCGCCATTTAGTGTCACGTGAGCAAACCATATGCTTGCAGTTGGCTATTGTCTTTATTATTGTTTTCTCTCTCTCTCTCTCTCTCTCTCTCTCTCTCTCTCTCTCTCTCTCTCTCTCTCTCTCTCTCTCTCTCTCTCTCTCTCTCTCTCTCTCTCTCTCTCCTCTCTCTCTCTCTCTCTCATCTAATATCTAGTTACATTCCTCCGACAGATTCAGCATTTTGGCAAACTTCCCAAACTGGAAATGGTATAGAGTGTTTGGAAGAATCCTTGTCATACCTGCACAATGAGTTCGATGATTTCTTTGTTATACTGAATGGTGACTTGAATTCCAGCACTGCTTGTCAGAATTACTCCCAATTAGCAAGTGAATTCGAAGATATGTCTGTACGCGTACCCTCTGAGTTTGCAAGAAAGTCGCAAGATGATGTTGTTAACACGTTTGGAGAACAATTGATTGACATGTGCAATGTGTATGATTGTATTATTATTAATGGATTATTTGAAGGTTCTTTTGATAATAGTTTCACATATATCTCTAGCTCCGGAGCCAGTGTGGTAGATTATTTCATCATGTCGTGTGACATGTCTGTGTCTGAATGTAAATGTTCTCTTACTGTTGAAAATGTGATCGAATCAGACCACTTGCCTGTTACACTGAACGTTAACATCAATGATTCCTCAATTGAAAATGATGCGAGCACAAGGAAACAGAAACACAGTAAATTCTTTGATAAATATGAGTGGGAAAAGGATAAAGAACATGAATATATAAAAGAGTTAAATAGTTGTAAAACTCAAAGAAAATTACAAGAGGCAACAGATGAAATAGAATATAATGTAGATAATGCTCTCGCTACTTTTGTAGAGTGCTTGAAATCTGCAAGTTACTGCATGCATTAAAAAAATGCTATATTCACAAGAAAGTGAAGGCCAATAGATGGTTTGTTGAAGAATGTGCTCAAGCTAAAAAAGAAACTCGTCAAAAGTTCAAGATATTTAGATCAACACTGAAAATAGAAGAAAGGAAGGAATATGCACGATCAAGAAAGAAATACAAACACATGCTCAAAAGAAAGGCAAGAGCTTTTAAGCGCAAAAAGACTGAACAGTTTGAAAACAACATTAAGAATTCCTCCGTGTTTTGGAAAGAGCTAAGAAACATGGGCCACGGAGAGCAAAGAAATATTAACAGCTATAACATTAATATTAATGAATGGTGTAGTCACTTTAAAAATGTGTTTAAAAATCGTAAAACTGAGGCTTATGAAAGTTATGTCATCGAGCTAGATATCACAGAGGATTCTGACCATATTCTTAATGAGGATATCAGGTAGGATGAAGTAGAGAGAGCCATCACTAAACTGAAGCCAGGTAAATCATGTGGGATTGATGGTGTGTCCGCCGAGATGTTGAAAGCAGGAGCTCATAACGTCACCAAGTTCCTTGTTAAATTGTTCAATGTCTTGTTTAGTAAAAGTGTGTATCCAGAAGAATGGGCTAAAGCAATCATAATACCCATTCATAAAAAGGAGATAGAAACCAAGCAAACAATTATAGAAGTGTTTCACTTATTAGTACAATCAGTAAATGCTATTCCTCAATTTTAAATGCAAGGTTATACAAACGGTTGGAAGAAAATAAAATGATTTCAGAGTCAAGCAGGATTTCGTAAGAATTACTCTACTGTGGATCAGATTTTCAATCTTCACTCTATTGTTCAGAAGTGTATGAGCAAAAAAGGCCAGAAATTATTTGTTGCTTATGTTGACTTTCAAAAGGCCTTTGATTCTGTGCGCCACGACAAGCTTCTTGAATGTTTGAGGAATCAAGGTATCAGAGGAAAGTTTTTTAGTTCGTTACATGCCATGTATTCTTCCCTGTTATCGTGTGTCAGAGCTAACTTTGATTATTCTAATTTTTTTTCAATGTTCAATTGGTGTCCGACAAGGTTGTGTATTAAGCCCTACCTTATTTTCAGTTCTCATAAATCAGTTAGTAGAGTACATGTCTGAAAGAGGAAGACACGGGAGTTCACTTGATGCCAGATATTATGGA
>CM065743.1:3189893-3192393 GCA_033310375.1 Conus canariensis
GATCACTTTGGTGGTGTTCAGTGGCGCCTGTTCTGATCTAACATACGCAGGACACCACCTACTAAGCCCCCTGCTGACGACAATAATTGCTTAGTCGCGGAGCCGGCGTGAATGAGTTCTCCCTCCGGAGGGTGCCACCACGTCCGTCCAATGACAGCCCCCATGGACTCGCCGATACCGGTGACCCCGACGGAACCAAACAAGGCCACAGACGTGGAGAGGACATCGAAACTGAGGTCACCATGAGAGCAGGGCATGAAGGGCCACAGAATTTGATACTTTTTTTTTTTTTTACGTTGATCGATGAGAATGAGAATGATTAAGATGATTCTACGGATTTCCATTCCGGTCTGAGACTGCATGACAGGGCCGTACTCTACGCTTCCTTTCATAATATATCCCGGCGTCAATCAGGCCCGAGAGATACAGGCACCTGCAGTGTTTGTCAGGAAATTTGAGCAACACTCTCAGAGACGCATCCATAAAGTGGATGAAACTCGACTGTGTGGTCCCAGTCTTCCCAACTGAGCCCGTAGCAAACTCAACTCTGGGTAGGAGCCGGTCGGAGCAGAAAAATCCCACATGACTCTGATGGGAATCGAACCCACGGCCTCCCAGCCGGGAGTCCGCGACGCTAACCACTTCGCCACGGCGGCTGGTCGATGTTGAAGATTTACTACATTGTTTTTGAGCCATCAGACAGACAGAGAAACGACACTCTCTCTCTCTCTCTCTCTCTCCTCTCTCTCTCTCTCTCTCTCTCTCTCTCTCTCTCTCTCTCTGTCAGTGTATTAGTCCCTTTCTCTCTTCCTCTCTCTCTCGCTCTCTCTCTCTGTCTCTCTCTCTCTCTCTCTCTCTCTCTCTCTCTGTCAGTTTGTTACTCTCTCTCTCTCTCTCTCTCTCTCTCTCTTTCTCTCTGTCTGTCTCTCTCCCCTGTCACTCCTCTCTCTCTCTCTCTCTCTCTCTCTCTCTCTCTCTCTCTCTCTCTCTGTCAGTCTGTTACTCTGTGTATGTGTGTGTGGGGTGTGTGTGTGTGTGTGTGTGTGTGTGTGTGTGTGTGTTGGTGTGTGTCAGTCTGTTAGTCTCTCTGTCTCTGTCTCGTTGTCTGTCTGTCTGTCTGTCTGTCTGTCTCTCTCTCTCTCTCTCTCTCTCTCTCTCTCTCTCCCCTCTCTCCTCTCTCTTCCTTTGTATCTGGTCATTTGAGTGGGCGGGTGGAGAGGCGTTCTCACAGTGATTACAAAAGAACAACGTCAGCGGCGGTGGGGAAAAAAGGCATTCGCATGTCCAGGCTTTGTGAAGTGAGTTTTTAGCATGTTGTCTCGCAAGGAACAGCAAATGATTAAGAACTTTCTAATGGTTTGGCGAAATCAAGTGTGAGCTGATGACGTCACCATGGGAGATGGATTTTTTTTTTTCATACGTCAGACTGTCGATGTCCCAGCCAGTCAAAATACCAAAAATAATCTTTTTCAATTTTGTTTTTTGATATTTCCATTTCCCTACATTTTGTCTTTTTTTCTGTTGTGTCACTTGTTTATTTTCATTTTCTGTTTCTGACATTTTATAGTCAGAATCGTTTCATTTTGTGATATTTCATGGTCAACATATTGCGCGGTTCTATTGTCATCTCCAGAAACAAGACACGCCAAACAACATATGAAACGTATGAAAAAGATGAAGCACAGTCAGAAACGTGAAACATGTCACAAATCGATGTATAAAGTATGAAACCTATGAAACACTTAACGTGTCAAAGGTTAGAAAACTTTATGAAACATGAAATGCATGAAATTTACACATGAACGAAAGTAAACGTATCATTAATTCATTATGCCCATCGCTCCCGGTGGAGCATAGGCCTTCGACGACCCTTCGCCATCGCACTCTGTTCTGGGCTGTTCTGGTCATTCCAGTACAGTTGGTCCCTAGTTGCTTCAGCTCCGCCTCAGTGTCTCGCCTCCAGCTGTTGCGAGGCCGGCCTCTCTTCCTCTTTCCCTGCGGGTTCCAGGTCAGGGCTTGGCGTGTGGTCCTGGACGCTGGCTTCCTGAGGGTGTGTCCGATCCAGCCCCACTTCCTTCAGCAGTATCTGCTTGGCCACTGGTTCCTGTCCCGCACGCTCCTACAGATCTTCGTTTCGGATCTTGGCCTGCCATCGGATTTTGTAGATGCGCCTCAGACACGTGTTGAAGAATGTCTGAATCAACATAAACGTATGGAACACACATTAAATGAACCCTTTAGAACTTCTTATACACAGGAACTAATTATTAAACGTATGGAACACATTAAATGAACCCTTTAGAACTTCTTATACACAGGAACTAATTATTAAACGTATGGAACACATTAACCCTTCAAAACTATGATACACATGAAAAAATAAACGTATAGAACACATTAACCCTTTAACGCTTATGATTACACATGAGCCAACTAAACGCATGGACCACGTTAACCATTTAAAACATGTGATATGCATAAAACATAGGACACGAAGCAA
>CM065743.1:3194893-3207393 GCA_033310375.1 Conus canariensis
CGCTCGCCTCCAGATCAGCTGTGAAAGGCTTCAAGGCCGACTACACATTACGCCTTTGTCACTGACGCCGCTGACAGGACGAAGAGGGAAGGAAGAGAAAGACAGCGGTTGAAGCGCGAGAGACAGGAGACGAAAAAAACGTTTGCGAAGGCGGAAGAACAGGGGAGAGGGGGGATAGAGAGACAAGGGAAGATAAAGAGGTTGGGGAGTATAAGAGAGAGAGAGGGGGGAGGAAAAGAGAGAAAGAGAGAGAGAGGGGGGGAGAAAGAGAGAGAGAGAGAGATACAGCGATAGAAAGAGAGAGAGAAGGAGGGAGAGAGAGAGAGAGAGAGACTCACGACTCAAGACATTTGACAGAGAAAGAGAGAGACAGACAGACAGACACACAGACACACAGACAGACAGACAGAGAGAGTCTTGAACCCAACGAGAGAAACAGCTGGAGAGAGACAGACAGGCAGGCTGAAAGTTAACTGCTAAACACGAACACAGCTCGCTGTGTGCCGTTCTCAGAGCTGCAGCAGTCCAGAAGGTGCCTGGAAGTAGTACTGGTCAACGATCAGAACTCCCCTCCCCCCCCCCCCCCCCCCCCCACCGCAACCTCCCCCCCTCACCTCTAACCTTTCAACCGCCGCCGCCCTCAGAACACCACAGGCCTCCTCCCACCATGCTCCTCATTCCCATAATGTCCCATTCCCATAATGTCCCATTCCCATAATGACCTTTCTACCCCCCTAGTCTCATAAACGTCCTTTCGCTGTAATAAGGTTTCTACACAGCGCCCGCCCTTCCCTCATCATCACGTCGGCCGATAATGTTCGTTCCCAGACAGGGGTTTGGTGGTTGATCAGTGAATCCACCAACTCAAAGCCCAGCCCTGTGGGCGTGTGGACCTCTGAAGGGAGGTAAGTCTCAGGAATCCCAAGCACTGACAACGGAAGAGGGCGCTGCGTGGTGGTGTGAATATACGGGTGAAGGTTTCGGCGCCAGGATATCAGAGAAGTGTGGTGGTGGTGGTGGGGGGGGGGGGGGGGGGGGGGGGGGGGGGGGGGGGGGGGGGGGGGGGGGGGGGGCTTTTGTCTGTCTGAAGCCAAGGAAGTGGCTTGGATCATGGCCGTCACTTTTGTAGACCGCTGACGAGTCTTTCCCAACATCGAAAGTAAGAGTCCAGGCCGACAGAAGCTCCACTGTTCTTCTTTTAGCCGTTGACAAGAAATCTTTGATCTTTTCTCTTACTTCTTCTCCTCCCTTTCTTCTTACTCCCCCCTCCCTTCACCCCTCAGCCCCCCACCCACCCACCCACCCCCCCGATCCTCCCTCCCTACCTCCTTTCATGACTCCTGAATATATTTTTGCCTAGAAAACATACAATACTGGCAAGAAAGATGTTTTACCTTGCCTCTTCTCTCTCCTCTTTCTGGCTAGGTAATGTCTCATCGTATGGGAACCGAGCAGGTAGGGAGGTAAGGTAAGGTAATGTTGCTTATAGCCCAGCCGACCGCAAAGGGCCCTATCAGGGCTGTCACCACGTTAAAATCAGCTCACAAGTCATCAACAACAAAAAACCGTTCACACATCTCTTTAAAATACATCTTCTAAAATCGCACCAGAAACTTCGTTAAAAGTCTTTCTTCCGTCAAATCTTAAATCAGATGAAAAATGTTAATCTCTTTCAGAAACTCAGGTGGGACATCTGTGAACAGGGTTTTCATGGAGTCTGCTGTAAAGTGTTTATGTCTCACATCATGCAACGTTATCTACCAGAGTGGAGGACGGATAGTGTGAAACGGATGGAGGTGGGTTGGGATGCAAAGATGAGGTGGAGAAGAGGGCATGACGATGATCGGATCAGAAAGGATCATACACACACATACACAATCTCTCTCTCTCTCTCTCTCTCTCTCTCTCTCTCTCTCTTCTCTCTCTCTCTCTCTCTCTCTCTCTCTCTCTCTCTGTTCATTTTTAAAGCACTAAGACGAAGAGAGGAATTCTTGTCAGTTAACACAAAAATGCCAGGGTAATTTCAGGAAGAACATTTTCTTTCGTAATTTTCAGTACATGCGCCGGGCGCATGTGTGTTCTGCTTTGTTCTTGACCTCATTGCAGATAGGACGGTGACCTTTGCAATTAAACTATTTGACGGCAAAAGAAACAAACTGCAGCGTTACTGGAACACGACAAAAAAGCAGAAGAGCACACAAAACAAAGTGTGAAGTAACGCAGTTTTAATGCACGACACAAAACAGGACAAGAAATGTTTCGGCAACATGCCTTCCTCAGCGACAAAAAAAAAAAAAAACCAGTACAGACATCAACATGCACAATACTCCCCTTGTGAAGCCAAAGTGGTGAATGAAGTAGACAGAGGGACAGTGGAAGAGAGGGTGAGTCTTCGAGGAATAGGGCACGAGGAAAGAGGGTAGAGTAAAGTGAGGAGGAGGAAAAGGAGAGAGAGAGAGGGGGGGAAAGAGAGAGAGAGGGGGGGAGAGAGGGAGAAAGAGAGAGGAGAAAGAGAGAGAATGGAAGTAAAGGAAGAGTGGAGAATGAGAGAGAGAAGAGGAGGGGAAGGAGAGTGAGTGGAGGGGGAGGGTGTGATTGTATGTAGTGGGTGTGTTGCATATGAATGAAATGAACAAGAGAAAACACAATATGACTATTTGAGTTTGAGTTCTCTCTCTCTCTCTCTCTCTCTCTCTCTCTCTCTCTCTCTCTCTCTCTCTCTCTCTCTCTACTACTCACATCTCATCTCATCTCTCTCTGTTAATAGATAACAATACGATAAATCATCTCTCTCTCTCTCTCTCTCTCTCTCTCTTCTCTCTCTCTCTCTCTCTCTCTCTCTCAACAGTTTCTTTTTCCTTTTCTGTATTTCTTTTCATTTTCTTGTCTTTAAATCTCATTGCATAATTTAGCTGAACAAGGACAGATTGGAAGAATGGGCTCTGCCTAAAATCTCAATCCTTGATCGAATAAAAGGTTTGGGAGTTCTGAGTTCTGAAATTTCTCTCTCTCTCTCTCTCTCTCTCTCTCTCTCTCTCTCTCTCTCTCTCTCTCTCTCTCTCTCTCTCTCTTCTCTCTCTCTCTGTCTCTCTCTTTCTCTCTCTCTCTCTTTCTCTCTCTCTCTCTCTCTCTCTCTCTCTCTCTCTCTCTCTCTCTCTCTCTCTCTCTCTCTCCTGGAGGGGGTGGGAAAACAAGCAGAGAGACAGAGACAGAGGCAGAGAGAGAGAGAATATGTGCACAAACACAGAGACACGTGTGTACCTACAGAAAAGGAAGACACCCCGCTGTGTGTCAACCACAGCCATGGCTGACGATAAACTGTCCATCAGTTATTGTCCATCGCCAGGATGGACACAGCCAACCTTCACCTCTGACCTTTCATCCGTCCACTCTAATAACTGTACAGGCCCCTGTCCATTATACACCTCATTCCCATAATGCCCCATTCCCATAGTGACCTCTTACCCCCCTGTCTCATAAACGCCCCTTTCCTCATAATGAGGTTTGTACAGAGCGCCCTCTCCCATCATGTCTTCAGCCGATAATGTTCCTTCCCAGAATGGGTTTCCTGCGTTATCAGTCTGTCCGACTCAAACCTCAGGAAGTGGAAGGAGATTCCTGAAGGGAAAAAAGTCTCAGGAACTGCCAAAGTGTGAACTACAAAGGAGTGCGCGGCGTGGTGTAAATTGACGGGTGAGCGGTACTTGTCAGTTTTCTGGCGCCGATCAGAGGAGTGCGATGGTGCTTGGTCTGTCTGAGAGGAAAGAGTGAATGGTCATTGCCGTGTCTTTGTGGACGGCTGACGAGTCTCTTTCAGCGTCGAAATTAGGGTCCAGCCTAAAGCGCCAGATACTGGTCCTCATTTGCTGCTAGGTTAGAAAAAGAAATCGTTGAACTCTCGCCCCTTCTTTCAGTCCCCCTCATCCACCTCTTTCCCCATCCTCTCTCTCAATTCTAATGCCCTCCTCTCCACCCCCACCATCTCCAGTCTCTTGTTTTTAGTCAGGTCAGATTGATGATTAATAAAGTAATTCGTTTTACCTTCCGCTAATTTCCTTTCAGATTTCTGGTTGGATCAAATTCATTCACATGGGCACGTAAGTTTTAGGAGAAAATACCTGCCTGATTTTCCAGAAACGGGTACGCAGGGGTGGTAGTGGTGGGGGGGGGGGGGTTAAGAGAGGGGACAAGTGGAGGGGGAGGAGGGGGGAGATAGAGGAGAATTGTCGAGCATTAAGAGAGGGACATGTGGAGGGGGAGGGGGGGAGATAGAGGAGAATTGTCGAGCATTAAGAGAGGGACATGTGGAGGGGGAGGGGGGGGAGATAGAGGAGAATTGTCGAGCATTAAGAGAGGGACATGTGGAGGGGGAGGAGGGGGAGATAGAGGAGAATTGTCGAGCATTAAGAGAGGGACATGTGGAGGGGGAGGGGGGAGATAGAGGAGAATTGTCGAGCATTAAGAGAGGGACATGTGGAGGGGGAGGGGGGGGAGATAGAGGAGAATTGTCAAGCATTAAGAGAGGGACATGTGGAGGGGGAGGGGGGAGATAGAGGAGAATTGTCGAGCATTAAGAGAGGGAAAATGTGGAGGGGGAGGGGGGAGATAGAGGAGAATTGTCGAGCATTAAGAGAGGAACATGTGGAGGGGGAGGGGGGAGATAGAGGAGAATTGTCGAGCATTAAGAGAGGGACATGTGGAGGGGGAGGGGGGAGATAGAGGAGAATTGTCGAGCATTAAGAGAGGGACATGTGGAGGGGAGGGGGGAGGGGGGGGGGAGATAGAGGAGAATTGTCGAGCATTAAAGGAGGGACATGTGGAGGGGGAGGGGGGAGATAGAGGAGAATTGTCGAGCATTAAGAGAGGGACATGTGGAGGGGGAGGGGGGGGGAGATAGAGGAGAATTGTCGAGCATTAAGAGAGGGACATGTGGAGGGGGAGGGGAGTTGGAGATAGAGGAGAATTGTCGAGCATTAAGAGAGGGACATGTGGGAGGGGAGGAGGAGGGGGAGATAGAGGAGAATTGTCCAGCATTAAGAGAGGGACATGTGGAGGGGGAGGGGGGAGATAGAGGAGAATTGTCAAGCATTAAGAGAGGGACATGTGGAGGGGGAGGAGGGGGAGATAGAGGAGAATTGTCCAGCATTAAAGAGAGGGACATGTGGAGGGGGAGGGGGGGGAGATAGAGGAGAATTGTCGAGCATTACGAGAGGGACATGTGGAGGGGGAGGAGGGGGGAGATAGAGGAGAATTGTCCAGCATTAAAGAGAGGGACATGTGGAGGGGGAGGGGGGGGAGATAGAGGAGAATTGTCGAGCATTACGAGAGGGACATGTGGAGGGGGAGGGGGGAGATAGAGGAGAATTGTCCAGCATTAAGACAGGGACATGTGGAGGGGGAGGAGGGGGAGATAGAGGAGAATTGTCGAGCTTTCTTCCAGTCTTTTGGTAGATAAAAACCTTGAGGTTCGAATGTAGTAAAGACTGAAATTGTCCATTAAAATGCTGTGAACAGGGACAAAGTTTCTTCTGCAGTATCGCAGAGCAGCTAACAGCGTTCAACGACTGAACAACAGCTGAACGTTGAATACACGAAGTTCAGACATAAGTATATAAATAGAGTGATGGACTCACGCCACATAATTATCCCGGCTCAGAGATAATGCAACTGTGAACACATTAAGTTTAACACCGCACATGCGAGTTTAGAATGACGAGATGGCGGATTGGAAAATACACTAAAAAAAAAAAAAAAAGGCGAGAAGTAATACAGATTTTATTTACAAGTAAATTTTCGACTGCATCTTTTTCAGACGAACAAACAGCAGACAAAAATGAACAACATGATTCTACCCTATACTAGACAGGCTACTCATGGGCACTGCTGTCATAGGATCTCTCTCTCTCTCTCTCTCTCTCTCTCTCTCTCTCTCTCTCTCTCTCTCTCTCTCTCTCTCTCGTGCTGTGCGCGCTTCTTTGGTGTACCAACACACCTACATTTTTTGATTTTTAGTGTTGATGTGATGTGTGTGTGTGTGTGTGTGTGTGTGTGTGTGTGTGTGTGTGTGTGTGAATGCTCTGTCTCATTGTGTGTGTCTAGTTTGTTGTGTTGTCTGTCGTCTGTTGTCTGTGCTCGCCTCTCCACCCTCTCTCAAATCTCTCTGCTCTCTCTCATGCCTCTCATCTCTCTCGTTCCTCCACTCTCCTCTACTTCCGATAACTCAGGTACACGATCTACTTGTTAGAGTTGAAGTCAGGTGAGCAGCATCAAGCTGATAACCGACAACTAAACGATCGCGCAGCGGTGTGATTGTCAAAAAACTACAGAGCGCAAGCTGGTGGGTGTACGGGTGTATGTGTGTGTGTGTGGATTGTGTGTGTGTGTGTGTGTGCTGTCCTGCGCGCAATGCGCACGACGAGCTACGTACGGGCTTTGACCTTTCTTCTGACGCAGTAGTCTGTGTCCTATTGGCCATGTGTCTGCCCCCCCCCCCCCCCCCCCCCTTTTTTTTTTTTTTTTTTTTTTTTTTTTTTTTTTTTCTCTCTCCTCTCTCTCTCTCCTCTCTCTCTCTCTCTCCTCTCTCTCTCTCTCGTGCATGTGCGCGCTTCTTTGAGTGTACACACACACACACATATAATTATATATATATATATATATATATATATATGCATCTATACATGTGTGTGCGTGTGTGTGTGTGTGTGTGTGTGTGTGTGTGTGTGTGTGTGTACGTGTGTGTGTAGCGTGCGCTACACAAAACCCCATACAAACCGACTCAGACTGATAATGCCATCCATTTCCGTTCACCCAACCTTCCATGAGCTATCCAGATAAGACACAGAGAGTAGCAGCGACTAAGCGACAAGGAGGGGATTGAAAGAGGGAGAGACAGACAGACAGACAGACAGACAGACAGACAGACAGACAGACAGACAGACGCACGATAAGAAGGGGATTGAAACAAGGAGAGAATAACAGAGAGACAGACAAGCATACAGAGGCAGAGATACCGAGGTAATGCAGTTCTTTCGGACATTTCTTCGTCTGGAACCGAAATGTTGACATACCTGGCTGCTAAATGAACGCAACAAACACTAACGTAACGAGCTTTGACCTATTTCTTCCGTATGTAACGAACAAGTAGGATAACTCTTGCTCCCGTGGCAAAAAAATTACTCGCCCGTAACTCCAAAGGAATGGTGTTTACGACGCCAAATCGCCGAGCAGAAATGTCAACACAGAGCACACAGAACAAACAAGGGAGCGAGAGTTACACTCCTTGTTTGTTATTTACTATTTACAACTCCCTGTCCATTTAAGATTTCTCACTTCCATTTCTTCAGCTAGGATGCGACGAAGCATAAACAAACAAACAAACAAACAAACAAACAAACAAACAAACCATGAAAATTGATTATTCGTGGGGGAAAAAGATTGTACAGGAAAACAAGTCCTCAGTTCATAGGGAAATAAGTTAAGAATGACTCATAGAAGGGCTAAAGGGGGAATATTTACATAGAGGGCTGTGAAATGGAAAGATTGAACATTTCTCTCACAGCATACGGGAATTGATCAATTCTATTTTTTTAAAGAATCATCGAAATTTCTGTTCTTGGGTTAGTCAGCCGGTTTTGGCAGTTATGCTCTGACAATAAAAAAAAACTGTCAGCAACTTTCTTTCTCATAGTACCTGTTCAAAACTGCCTTGATCTCCGAGAACGTGTTTTGGACAGGGTTAGTCAGTTCCTGAAAATGACTCAGAAATCGAAGACTTACGCAGCTCTTTTAACTGCGTTATCTTTTGTGTGCACACAATGGCATTATATCCGCGTTCTTCCTTCTGGCTTCCTGTACACAGCTCCATTCAGGAGGATCATGTTTTAAGATCAGCACTGAGAGTGAAAGAGAACATTCAGGATTAGGTCGTCAAGAGGCAACCCACGAGTGTAGTCCCTGCACTGCTGGGCCATTTTGCTGGTGTTCGGGGTATCTGTTCTACTGCTTCAACGCCCATTTTGCGCTGAATTGGATGGAGATAATGTGATTGCTCGTTCATTTTCGTTGTCGTGAGTGTTGCGTTTCTTGCCTGAAGAAGACCTGAGAGGTCGAAACGCGTCGTGTTTTGTCTTGTGATTCGTTTGTCTACGTTCTTTGGCGGTGCTTTATCAATAACTGTTCACATTTGTTCAGATTTCCGTGTGTTGTGTGTGTTGTGTGTGTGTGTGTGTGGTGTGTGTGTGTGTGTGTGTGTGTGTGTGTGTGTGTGTGTGTGTGTGTGTGTGTGGTGTGTGATGATAGATGAGGACGATGAAGATGATGCTGTTAATTTTCCATTCTGGTCAGAGAATACATAACAGAGACGTGACCTACGTTTCTCTCGTTTATATATATATTATATTCTATTATATATATATATATATGGTGATGTTAACCAGGCCCGGGAGACACAGACACCTGCAGTGTTCGTCAGGCATTTCCAACAACAGTCTTCAAAACGTATCTATGAAATGAACGAAGCACCACAGTGTGGTTTCAGCCTTTCCTCATCAACTCCATAGGGTATTCAGAACTGGGTGGGGGGGGGGGGGGTTAATAAAAAATCTTCAGACTAGTGGAAATATGTCAGGCGGGATTCGACCTTGTGCCATCCCAGGCTGCAACCCGCCGCCCCAACCACTGCAACACCGTGGCTAATCAGGATGATTGGGGGGATGTGAGGGATGCTTGTTTTCGTGAGAGTCAGTCCTCTACACATTCTTGCACTCGAGCGCACACAGACACAGATACACATATACCAAAAAGACACACAATCACACAAACACACCACACCACACACCGACGCTCGCGACCGCGCGCACGCACCGCGCCGCACGCACGCCCCACACACACACACACACACACACACACACACACACACACACACACACACACACACACACACGAGCTACCCTTTACCTGGCATCACATTTCAAGCCCTCGCACTCACCCGTGACCCTCTCTCTCTCTCTCTCTCTCTCTCTCTCTCTCTCTCATCCCACACACACACATACAGAACACACGCACTCTCTCTCTCTCTCTCTCTCTCTCTCTCTCTCTCTCTCTCTTTCACACACACACACACACACACACACACACACACACACGCACCACACACACACACATCACACACACACACACACACACACACACACACACACACACACACACACACACACACACACACACACACACACACACGAAAGCAGGCACGAGCGCACGTGCGGTTTAGCCCCCATTCCTCCCCGCCTTCTGCCTCCCCACCCTCCTCCCACAATGCCCCCCTTCCCACCCACCCCCACCCCACCCCCACCTTCCCCTGACACATATATAGCCGAGGGGAATTGAACATAGCGTGCAGAGTGTACCATACTTGGACGTCAAGTGCGAAATCAGGAAATTGGGAGCTCTCTCTCTCTCTCTCTCTCTCTCTCTCTCTCTCTCTCTCTCTCTCTCTCTCTCTCTCTCTCTCTCTCTCTCTCTCTCTCTCTCTCTCATCCTGGCGCTTCTTCATATGGTTGAAACATGTTGAGCTCAAGAAACATGAAACCACTTGGAAAAAAAATATCGAACGGCGACTAAAGATGTTGGATGTTGTGCTCCCTCCCTCTCTCTCTCTCTCTCTCTCTCTCTCTCTCTCTCTCTCTCTCTTCTCTCTCTCTCTCTTACAAATCGTCAAAAGATGGTGGGGAGGTCGGTGAATCACAGAACCGGACAACAGAAGGAGAAAAGATAAGATTCCAATGGCGACTTGATCTGAAAGAAGATCACAGTCAGTGGCATTCACGGACAGATGAAAAACGAACATGGAAACTGGATTTTCTGGCATTACGTATATTGAAAAAAAAGCAAGCAAGCAAGCAAGCGAGCAAATGAGCTTGCAGGAGGGGAGAGAGAGAGAGAGAGAGCGGGGGGGGGGATGAATGAGAGTTGGAGGCCGACAGACAAGGAGGGAAATAAAGAGAGAGAGGCCGTGAGATGGGATGGGAGGAGAGACGTAGGTTGGTGGAAGGAGGGAGACAGGAAGAGAGAGAGAGAGAAAGGTGGGGAAGTGGATACGTCGGGAGACACAAGGGTGTGGGGGGGGGGGCGGCGAGAAGATGGAGGGAGATGGAGAGAAGAAGAAGAGAGAGAAGGAGACAGAGAGGAGGAGGGGAGAGAAAGAGAATGAGGGAAAAGGAAGACAGAAAGAAGGGCTTGAAACACTCTTTCAAACACACACAGCGCGCGCGCACACACACACACACACACACACACACACACACACACACACACGCACGCACGCACGCACGCACCACACACACACACACACACACACACACACACACACACACACACACACCACTATAATCTCCTTTCCCCCGTCCTATTTATGTCAAATCATAATTCCATGGCAATGACATAATTATTAGGATGATTTAGAATCACCGTCAAATCGGCGACGAAGTTGTTCTCTTTCAACGGAAACGAACGCAGTCAATCACAGCCAAAACCAAACAGCCTGGCGTGTTTGTGCAGCCGTTGACCAGTTCGAAATACATGAGAGAGTCTTCTCCAAAAGGTCAAACGGTCAATGTTTGACGTTGTGTTTCTGTTTTGACAGAAGAAAAGAAAGGTTGTGTGTGCCCCAGTGCTGTGACGTGTTCAGTCGCGTGTGTGTGTGTGTGTGTGTGTGTGTGTGTGTGGTGTGGTGGTGTGTGTGTGTGTGTGCGGCGCGCGCGCGCGTGCGTGCGTGTATGTACGTGTCTGTGAGTTTGTGTGTGTGTGTGTGTGTGTGTGTGTGTGTGTGTGTGTGTGTGTGTGGTGTGTGTGTTTATATATGTGTATGTGTATGTACCTGTGTGATGTTTCCAGACTCATTTTACCAGTGATTCTTACTGCAAAGTTACAGCAATCAGTATTTTCCTTCATTCGTTATTTTAGGGTTTTAAGAATGAGCATTGGTGCTGACGTATATACTTCTCGACCAATTGCATTTTTGTTTGTTTGTTTGTTTGTTTGTTTGTTGTTGTTTTTTTGGGGGGTGTTTGTTTATTTTTTTTATTAGTTGTGACGTGGTTTCGATTGACCTTTCAGTAAAATTGATGCTGTTGACCCGTCTGAGAGCCCAGGATTTCTTCTGAACTGATTTTTTTTTTCCTTTAATTCATGGGTTTTACTTGTAGTAGATGATCAAAAGTTGGTTATTTGCGACAGTTCGCCATGTTTAGGTCGGAATCGCCCTGTTAAGACCAGTAGGCCAACTAATGGGACGCAATACCAACAACTAATGGGACGCAATACCGACAACTAATGGGACGCAATACCAACAGCTAATGGGACGCAATACCGACAACTAATGGGACGCAATACCAACAGCTAACGGGACGCAATACCGACAACTAATGGGACGCAATACCAACAACTAATGGGACGCAATACCAACAGCTAACGGGACGCAATACCGACAACTAATGGGACGCAATACCAACAACTAATGGGACGCAAAGCAACAGCTAATGGGACGCAATACCGACAACTAATGGACGCAATACCGACAACTAATGGGACGCAATACCGACAACTAATGGGACGCAATACCGACAACTAATGGGACGCAATACCGACAACTAATGGGACGCAATACCAACAACTAATGGGACGCAATGCCGACAACTAATGGGACGCAATACCAACAACTAATGGGACGCAATACCGACAACTAATGGGACGCAATACCGACAACTAATGGGACGCAATACCGACAACTAATGGGACGCAATACCAACAGGGTCCAGTACGGTGCCATGTTCTTCATGAGGGGTGTGTTGCTCCTTGCCAGCAGAGAGGTTGTGGCCACGCACCACAATTAGGATTTTGTGTTATAGATATTGGCTACACACCACAATTAGGATTTTGTGCTATAGATATTGGCCACACACCACAATTAGGATTTTGTGCTATAGATAATGGCCACACACCACAATTAGGATATTGTGCTATAGATAATGGCCACACACCACAATTAGGATTTTGTACTATAGATATTGGCCACACGCCACAATTAGGATTTTGTGCTATAGATGTTGGCCACACACCACAATTAGGATATTGTGCTATAGATAATGGCCACACACCACAATTAGGATTTTGTGCTATAGATATTGGCCACACGCCACAATTAGGATTTTGTGCTATAGATATTGGCCACACACCACAATTAGGATTTTGTGCTATAGATATTGGCCACACGCCACAATTAGGATTCTGTGCTATAGATAATCTCCACACGCCACAATTAGGATTTTGTGCTATAGATAGTGGCCACACCCACAGTTAGGATTCTGTGCTGTAGATAATGGCCACACACAGCAATTAGGATTTTGTACTATAGATATTGGCCACACACCACAATTAGGATTCTGTGCTATAGATACTGGCCACACACCACAATTAGGATTTTGTGCTATAGATATTGGCCACAC
>CM065743.1:3212393-3214893 GCA_033310375.1 Conus canariensis
GGGAGACGACTGTGTTTTTGTTAGAGTCAGCCTCCTGTCATGATTACACACACACACACACACACACACACACACACACACACACACACAACACACACCCCAACGCACGCACACACACACATACACACACGCGCGCGCGCGCGCGCGCGCGCGCGCATGCGTACACACACACATACACACACACACACACACACACGCACGCACGCACGCACGCACGCACGCACGCACACGTACACACACACACACACACACACACACACACACACACACACACACACACACTGGTGCATATACACGCCCGCGCGTAATACCTCCCTTTTTCCCGCCTCCGTCCCTCAGACCGCCTCCCCCTCCCCACTCTCCTCCTTTCTCCCCACACATTCATACCCAAGGGGAATTGAAAATAGCGTGCACAGTGTAGCATACCCCACCGTCACGTGCGAACTTCGGAAATGGAGAGTTGTCTGCACCCTCTCTGTCTCTCTCTGTCTCTCTGTCTCTCTGTCTCTGTCCTCTCTGTCTCTTCTTCTCTTTCTCTCCTCTCTCTCTTCTCTCTCTCTCTCTCTCTCTCTCTTCTGCTGTCTGTCTCTCTCTTTCTCTCTCTCTGTCTTCTCTCCCTCTCTCTCTCTCTCTGTCTGTTCTTCCTCTCTCTCTCTCTCTTCCTCTCTTCTCTCTCTCTCTCTCTCTTTCTTTCTTTCTTTCTCTCTCCTTTCTTTCTCTTTCTCTCTCTGTCTCTCTCTCTTCTCTCTCTCTCTCTCTCTCTCTCTCTTTCTTTCTTTCTCTCTCTCTCTCTCTCTCTCTCTCTCTCTCTCTCTCTCTCTCTCTCTCTCTTCCCGACGCTTTAACTGTAAATTCAGTCTCTCTGTCTCTGTCTCTGTCTCCGAGAGAGGGAGGGAGACAGATAGGGAGAGGGGGGGGGGGGGAGTGAGAGATCTATTAACCCTTTCAATGCATCCAGATTTACAGCCTAAGAACCTCTCCTCTCACTACTGACGTCAGTAATGACAACAGTCATTGAGCGAGTGTGAGGCTGTCACCACGTCCATCCAACGTCAATGGCCATGACGTGGTCCACACTGAAGACGTCATCTCCTACTGACCACAGGCAAGGTCAGGGAAAGAAGATTGGGGTCACTTCAATGTCACAGCAAGAAGAGTTTCAGACTGTTTTCCTACGTGGGTGATGAAGATAATGCTAATGGTGTCCCGTTGTGGTCTGACGCATTACATGTCTTATTGTGAGGTCAACAGTGATGAAGATAATGCTATAGTGTCCCATTCTGGTCTGACGCATTACATGTCTTATAGTGACGTCAACAGTGATGAAGATGATGCTATAGTGTCCCATTCTGGTCTGACACATTACATGTCTTATAGTGACGTCAACAGTGATGAAGATGATGCTATAGTGTCCCATTCTGGTCTGACGCATTACATGTCTTATAGTGACGTCAACAGTGATGAAGATGATGCTATAGTGTCCCATTCTGGTCTGATGCATTACATGTCTTATAGTGACGTCAACAGTGATGAAGATGATGCTATAGTGTCCCATTCTGGTCTGATGCATTACATGTCTTATTGTGGCGTCAACCATGTCCGAGAGATACAGACACCTGCAGGGTTTTATTGGAAATTCGAGTGACGCTCTTAGAAACGTGTCCATTAAGTGATTGAAACTTTACGACGGAGTGGTTCCCGTCGGCTCAACTGAGATCTTTGCGTACTCAGTAACTGAGTAGGGGCCTGTTGGGACCAAACAGTCCCACACATAGTGGATATGTCTCTGATGGGATTTGAACTTGTGATCTTCTTGCAACCCAGTGCCCTAACCACTACACCCACTGTGGCTAATCAGGATGATTGAGGGGGTAGGGGGAATGTGGGGGGGGGGGGTGTGCTTTTTCTTAGAGTCAGCCTCTTGTGTATGCTCAAACGCATACACACTCTCTCTCTCTCTCTCTCTCTCTCTCTCTCTCTCTCTCACACACACACACACACACACACACACACACACACACACACACACACACACATTGCCCTCTTCTTCCCCTCCCCCCTTTCCATACCCCAACGCCCCCTCCCTGTCACGCCCATGTTCTCACCACACACATAGCTGAAGGGAACTAAAGATAGCGTGCAGTGTACCATACTTCAGAACCACTTGCGAAATCATGAAATTAGGGGTTATCTTTTCTGCATCTCTCTCTCTCTCTCTCTCTCTCTCTCTCTCTCTCTCTCTCTCTCTCTCTCTCTCTCTCTCTCTCTCTCTCTCTCTCTCTCTCTCTCTCTCTGGTTGTGTTGAAATGGTTAAAACATGTTGTGCCAAAGAAACACGAAACTTCTTGGAAAAAAATATCGAACAGCGACTTGAAACATCAGACCCCCCCCCTCTCTCTCTCTCTCTCTCTCTCTCTCTCTCCTCTCTCTCTCTCTCTCTTCTCTGTGGAGCAAATGGTAAAAAGATGGCAGGCCAGACCAGTGAATCACGGAAACTGCC
>CM065743.1:3257393-3259893 GCA_033310375.1 Conus canariensis
TAAAAAAAAAAAAAGTGACAAAAATTGAGGGGGGGGGGGGGGGGTTGGGGGAGAGAAAATATTTGCAAGCGAGAGGGAACAAACATTTCACGAATGGGAACGCAATGTTTCATTTTATGCAGGGATGACTGAAGCGTGCAGTGTTGATGTCCTCCTTTCCAGGTCGCAGTTTTATTTTGTTTTGTATCATACTTTTATTGTCTTCGTTTTATTGGATTTTAGCTTCTTTTTTTTTTTCTTTCTTTCTTTTTTTCTTTTTTTTTTTCTTCCCCTGTCAGTGCATTTCTTTACTTCACCTTTTTTTTTTCTTTCTAATGGAAGTCACTTAACGTCTTGTGTGATCAAAGATTATTTTTGTTTGTTTCTTCTTCTTCTTCTTCCTCCTCCTCTCCTCCTCCTCCTCCTCCTCCTCCTCCTCCTCCTCCTTTTCCCTCTCTTCTTCTTCTTCTTCTTCTTCTTCTTCTTCTTCTTCTTCTTCTTCTTCTATGAGCGGTATTGGAATGGTACTACTAAGAGGACATTCAAATGAGATTGAAAAGAGCGAGAGAGATAGGGAGAGAGAGGGGGGGAGGTAGAGAGAGAGGGAGAGAGAGACAGAGACAAAGACAGAGAGATAAAAAGAAAAAGAGAGGGGGGGGGGCAGAGAAAGGGGCGGAGGGAGGGAAGATGAAGAGGAAAGACGTATAGAAATGTTTTACAGAGGGTAAATGGATAAAGTAACAGCTGCTTTATACCCTGCCCTCATGAAAAGCCACAAACAAATGACTTTTAACTAGCCCCTCTCCCTTCCACTTTCATCCCCCCCCCCCCCCGCCCCGCCCATCCACCCCCAGCACCTCCTTTTCAAATGAAAGGGAAAAGATACAAAATTTTTAAAAATGGTCATGACGAAGGAAAAGAAATGGAAAAACAAAATTAATGAAGAAAAGAATATAATTATGCAAAAGCACTCAAAAATTTTACCTGCAGTTGTTGAACAAAATACCGGTAGAGAGAGAGAGAGAGAGAGAGAGAGAGAGAGAGAGAGAGAGAGAGACAGACAGACAGACAGACAGACAGACAGACAGACAGACAGACGAACAGACAGACAGACGCACAGACAGACAGACAGATACAGGGACAGAAAGACAGAGGGAGATAGAGACAGAGAGAGACAGAGAGAGGGAGGTAGACAGATAGACAGACAGAGAGACCCAGAGAGACAGACAGACAGAGAGAGGGAAAGAGAGAGACAGACAGGCAGACAAAGACAGAGACAGAAAGACAGAGGGAAAGAGACAGACAGACAGACCCAGAAAGACAGAATTACAGAGAGATAGACAGACAGACAGACAGACAGACAGAAAGACAGACACACACAGAGAAAGAGAGAGAGTACTTAAACTGGTGATAAACATTTTCTTTTCTCCTGCAAAACACTCCCCACTTGCCGACGAAAGTACAGACGGAGACATAAGA
The DNA here is from genome assembly GCA_033310375.1 of Conus canariensis. Taxonomy (NCBI): domain Eukaryota; kingdom Metazoa; phylum Mollusca; class Gastropoda; order Neogastropoda; family Conidae; genus Conus; species Conus canariensis. The sequence goes on from CM065743.1 coordinate 3,258,852, forward strand.
AAACACTGTTTATTTCCCTGGTGATGATGACAACAGTTTCTCACTGGTGAAGCCAATAGGTGTAATCATCTTCCACCAGAGGGCGCCACCACGGCCTTTCAAAGAACGACACCGGCAACCTCAACACGAACTTCACCAAGCGCATAGACGTCGTCGAGAACAAATCGAAACTGAGGTCACCATGAGAGCAGGGAATGAAGGACCACAAAAGTTTTAAACTTTATAGATAGATAGATAGATAGATAGATAGATAGATAGATAGATAGATAGATAGATAGATAGATAGATAGATAGATAGATAGAAATGCTGATTGATTAGGATTAGGATGATGAGAGTGATGCTATACAGTTTCATTCTGGTCTGAGGCTCCATGACAGAGTTGAACCCTGGAATTTCTGTCACAGTCAACCAGGCCCGAGAGAGGCAGCCACCTGCTGAGTCGATCAGGAAATGTGAGTAATACTGTCCGTGACGCCACGTGGAAGGGGAAGAAACTCGTCTGTGTGGTTCTAGTCTTTCCAAACTGAGTCCATAGCAAACTCAACGCTGGTTAGGAGCCGGTGGGGGCAAAAAAAAAAAAAAAAATCCCGCAAATAAAGGATTTTGATCGGAATCAAACCCGCCAATCCCCAGTCTTCAATCAGCGACACTAACCACTGCGCATCGGTAGCTGGTTAACAAAAATAAAAGACTGGCGATAATTAAGAAACAGAATCTGCTATGGGACGCAATTTTTAGGTGTGCATGGAAGAGATAAAGCGCGCAAGATGCGGATCCTTTACGGGAGGTAGCTTTGTTTTTCTTTTTTTTTTTTAACTTCTGAGAAAGCTGGACATCATCAACGACGTTTTTTTTTTTCTTCTTCTTCTTTTTCTTTTTCTTTTCCTTTTTTTTTTTTTTTTTGTTTTTTTGTTTTGTTTTGTTTTGTTTTTTTGAGGAAGCATATTCCACGTGACTTGACAGTTTGAATCCTGTGCCGGCAGGACACGCTCTGAAAAGGGTGAGATTTCCTTCGTCCCCGCCTCCTCTCCCCTCCCCCCC
>CM065743.1:3269893-3274893 GCA_033310375.1 Conus canariensis
TCTTCGCAATGCCCTGTGCGTGATATTTAAACCGAAAAGAAAGACTTTAAGAGGAAAACAATAGACTGGCATTTGTCACAAAATCAACAGGAGGACACTTCAAAGACAGACGCCATTGCGGGCCAAGAACACAGCAGATAATAATTGAGCAGACTTTAAAAGAGTTCTCTTCCAGTTTCTCCAGAAAGTTCAAAGCTCCGGAGTCCTGACTCGTTCCAAAAGCACGAGAAACGTGGCCATGTCTTACATCTCATTAAACGCTTTCACTGGCTTCCCCCTAAGGAAAGAATCCCGTGCAAAGTTTTTTGTTTTCTGCCACAAAGTCTTGTCCGCCCTTTCGGCTCTCGTCGTGTCTCTCTAATCTGGCTAGGATCCGTCCAGGCAGCTTGCAATCATCTGCAGATGCGCACGTTTTTGGAAGCTAGGGTGGATGGATGGATTCTGCTTCTTTGTACGTGCAGTGCACCAGCGTTCTGGAATTCACTACCATAGAAGTCATGACAGTTTGTGTGATATTGCTGTTTTCAGAATAGCAACGAGAGTGTCACTTTTCAACGTCCGTTTTGGGGCTGTGGTGTTCAATTTCATGCTCTTGTGCTTGGGACATTTGTAACACACACACATACATACGCACACTTACACATACATACGCACATGCGCACACGTGGGCGCGTGCGCACGCACACACACACACACACACACACACACACACACACACACACATATATATATATATACACACACACGCACGCATGCACACACACACGCACGCATGCACACACACACACACACACACACACACACACACCACACACACGCACGCAGCATGCACATGCGCACACACGCACACACGCATGCACATACACACACAGGCACACACGCACGCACACACATACACACACATACACACACACACACACGCACACACACACACACACCACACACACACACACACACACCACACACTACACACACACGCACACGCACACACTCACAAAACAAAAATTCAGAACAGAGAAAAAAGCGATGTCATCAAAAAACATGACGACAAAGAAGTAGACGTCAAATCCAAACCCAAAGTTAAAATTACGTCTGGAAAATTCGACGACACTCCCCGTGTTCTTTTATTGGGAGATTCCATCATGTCCAAAGTTGACGGGAGACGCTTGGGTTTGTCATATGGCCTGCGTGTTGCGAAAAGAAAAGCTTTTACTCTCGACAAATGCAGCTCTGTGATTCAAGAGGTGGAGGATCCAGATCCTGATTGCGTTGTATTACACGCTGGGCTGAATGATCTGAAAGGGAAAGATCCCACTGTGTGTAGCACAGAAATAAGAAAATGTGTGGGGGACGTCAAGAATAAGTTCCCCAAATCCAGGGTGGCGATAAGTCAGGTTGCCCCTGTGAGGAACAAAACGTTAGACATCAAGAGGGAACTATTCAACGCCATGACGAAGTCGAAACTGGCCGGTGAAAAAGATATCAGCTACGTTGTTTACAACCATCTTCAAGCCTCCGACAAATCAATTTTGGCCCTGACTGTATCCACCCCACTGCAAAAGGGGCCAGCGTTATTACAAGGACTCTGGGTCGTCATCTCAATGCATTGTTTTGGGAAAAACCAAAGAGGAGACGAGGTCACCCCCATCATCACCATGCTGGTTTCTACCTTCCACACTTCATACCTCCATGGCTGTTCTAGACTGCAACGACCTCAGCGATGACCTTCTTCCTGCAGGGCATCTGGGAGCACAACTACTTGGGCTTCTATAACATCAACGGGCCTTATTTTCGTATCCGTCATGGTGCTACCTGTTCAATTTGCTTTCTCTCAAAAGTCACGAGTTGTTTGATTTTAAATAGTGTTGAATGAACTTAGCTAACAATTCTTTGAACATTTTACAATGGAACTGCAGTTCAATTGTGAAAAACTTACTTCAGTTAGAAAATCACATCTATTCTAATAACTATTGCATTCTGGCCTTACAATCCTTAAATGCTGAACCTTTTAAGTTGCCTAAATTTCGTGGTTTTTATTATCCACCTCTATATGACTGCAGTGTGTCAACTAAACGGGTTCAAACTGCAATTTATGTCAGGTCAGACTTGAATGAATTACAGTCCTCTAAAGTTATTATTCAATCATTCAACTAATGTCATTGAAAACGTTTTTGCTACTTCCATATCGTTAAAGGTGAACAAAGATTTCACTGTAAACATACTTTCTGTTTACTATCCAAATGGGCCAAATGCTGACAATACAGATTGGATAAAACATTTCCTAATATAAATAAGAAATGGATAATTTTGGGTGATTTCAATGCGCATTCTCCATTTTGGGAACCTGATTGCTCTGTTGTATCTTGCAATCGATTTGTTGAAAATATTGTTGATTCTAATTTAGTATTAATGAATGACGGCAGCATAACAAGAGTGCCTGATATATCAACGCATAGACCAACCTCCATCGATCTCACATTAATTTCTCCTGATTTGGCCATCAATGCTACTTGGACAACAGAAGATGATTCGCTAGGGAGTGATCATTTTCCTATTGTTGTGAAAATACACGAGCAAATAGCTGATGAAGAAGCAGAAGTTGAAGATAAAATACCAAAGTTTTTATATAATAAAGCAGATTGGAGTTTATATGAGTCAACCTTTCTATCTATAGATCGCAGCATTATTGAACACGAAGATATTGAAGTGTTTTATAACAACTTTAGAAAAGCTGTTATATCTGCAGCTGAGAAAGCAATGCCAAAGTACAAATCTTCTATTGATGAAAAATATCGAGGAAATAGTTGGTGGAATGAAGAATGTGCAGAAGCCGTATCTAATAAAAAGAAAACATACAAAATATGGCTCAAAGATAGAACTGATGAAAACTTTATTGAAATGAAACATGCAAAATGCCACAGTAACAGGGTTGTCGCAAAAGCAAAACGTCTCTATTTCAATCATTTTTGTCATTCAGAAATATCTTCATCTAAGGACATGCACAGAATATGGAAAAGAGTGAAGGAATTAAAAAACGAGTATTATCTACCTTCATATCCTATTAAATTAGAAAAAAATAATATTCCAGCATCATCAGGGAAAGCTGAAGCATTTGTACAAGCTTTTTCAAAAAATAACTTATCAACTAGACTACATACAGATACCAAAAGTTACAGAGAACTAGAAGAGGAAAAGGATACTTACTGTGATCCCACACCGGATCCAAACCATTACTTAAATGCATCTATAACATTTGAAGAATTTAAAGAAGCACTAATGTCATTCTCCTCGAATAAGACAGCTGTTGGATTAGATGGAATTTCATATCAGTTGTTACGCCACTTACCTTTGTGCTGGAAGCAATTACTTCACTCGTTTTACCAAAAATGTTGGTTAAATGGAGCTCTTCCTACTTTCTGGAAGAGGATAGTTGTAATTCCAGTTCCAAAACAAGGTAAACCTAGGTCTGCAGTTGATAGTTACCGTCCTATAGCATTAACATCTCAAGTTGGAAAAATATTAGAAAAGATAGTTGAAAAACGCATTTTACATTATTGCGAAAAGAATAACATAATTCCCAACAATCAAGCAGGTTTCAGAAAAGGTAGAAGTACAACTGATCTCCTTGTAAAACTTGCAAGTCATGTTAAAAAACAATTTGCTCGTAGAAATAGTACACTTGCTACTTTCTTTGACATCAGAAAAGCATATGATAGTGTGTGGCATTCTCGTTTACTTTATAAGTTGAAAAATATTGGGATAAATGGTGCAATGTATCAGTTCATAAAATCTTTCTTATCTGAGTGATCATTTTGTACTAGGGTTGGTAAATGTTACTCTTCATTTAAAGTTATTGACATTGGCATCCCTCAGGGCTCCATTATTGCACCTATTCTATTTACAATTCTCGTTCACGATCTTCCTAAAATACTATCTAAAAATATGCATGTAGTGCAATATGCCGATGATATTGCAATGTGGATGAACACAAACATTAAAAAACAGACAAATAAAAGAACCATATTATATATACAAAAACTATATTAAATTGAAATTGACAAACTAAATAAATATATGAACGAAAATGGACTAGAACTATCAGGAGAAAAGACACAATTAATGTTATTTAACAATGGTAAAAATCCAAAAGTTTTGCCTCAACTTGTGCTAGAAAATAAAACTCTTCAATATTCCAATAATGTTAAATTTTTAGGTGTTCATTTCACTCCTAAATTAAACCGGAGATTCCATATTGAATATCTTATAAACAATGCCAGACAAAGGCTATCTTTACTAAAAAAAAAATAATCAGTGCACAATCGTGGGGTCAAGACACCCAAACTCTTGTGCATCTTTCTATTAGTCTGGTTCGTTCAAAATTGATTTACGGACAGGAAGTATATTTTTCAGCTTCTCAGACATTACTTAAGCAGGTTACAAAGTATAGACAGTAAAGCTATTAAAATAGCCCTTGGTGTTCCAGTGCATTCTAATACTTTTAAAACATATAAAGAAGCTAATCTCTTGTCACTTGATGATCAACGCAACTAGCAACAGCCAAATATGTAACCAGAAGTCTTTCTGTATCAAATTCAGTAACAAATGAAATATTTCTTGATGCTAAATCGGATTTTCCTAAAAGGGCACAGAATATTTCTTACCTGCAGCCCATTCGAAATTATACTGATGATTTATTTAGAAAATGTGACATCGATATTACATCCATTTCAAAACCTCCAACTATGCCCACAGTTCCTCAATGGGAGCATATTTCTCCAAATTTTGATATAGATTACACTACTCTAAAAAAAGAAGACAATATTAATTTGATATCAGTAGAAGCAAAAGAACATCTTGAAAACACATATCCACATCATCTTAAAATCTACACGGATGGTTCAGTTTTAGAATCTTATACAGGAGCTGGATTTGTAATCCCCGATTTAAAAGTAAAGAAATCATTTTGTTTAGGAAAGAACTTTTCAGTTTTCACCGCTGAA
>CM065743.1:3287393-3289893 GCA_033310375.1 Conus canariensis
TCTCTCTCTCTCTCTCTCTCTCTCTCTCTCTCTCTCTCTTGTCTCAAAGATAAGCAGTTGAATGCACTATTTCTTCCTTGAATATGTGTTCACACCAATAGCTATGGGCCAGAGACCTAGCAATTTAAACACGTTTTTTTTTTTTACCTCTCTCTCTCTCTCTCTCTCTCTCTCTCTCTCTCTCTCTGGTGGGGTTTTTTTTTTCGTCTTTTTTTCCCCCCTTTATCCCCTATGTTTTAGCCAATTCATCTTTACAACCCAGATGACCACGGAGGTCACATGAGCACTGCATTTATTTTTTTTATTTTTTTTTAAACAGCATCAGAGAAAATTGAAATGCCCAAACTAAAACATCGAAACCTGATCACACGCTGAACCTAAACAAAAAACGGACAAAAGCCAGTGCCTATCACCAACCATAATTATCTAACTTGGATCCAATGAAAAATATTGCAGTTGTCGTCCCTGCATACATGATGTCCGATCAGAACAGGCACCACTGATCGATCATCACCAAAGTCGGCAGCAGTGCAGCGTCTCCTCCGGTGGGTTGCCTCTTGACGACTTGACATTGACTGCTCCCTGTGGATTGCCGGTGCCGGGGCTGCGGCGGGCCGGACCGGGTTGTGGCTGTGAAAGGGGGGGGGGGGGGGAGGGGGGCTCGGTGGGTGCACTGCCACTGAGGTGGCACAGAAGATGGGACAGGAAAAAAAAAAAAAAAAAAGAAAAAAGAAAAAAAAAAGAAAGAAAAGAAAGAAATGTAAGGGAATGCCGATGAAGCAGTACGGAAGAGAAGATAGCCCGGGGAAAAAAAAAATCCTTAAAAAAAAAACAAACAAACAAACAAACGATAATAGAAATAACATCAGGTGGGGTAAAAAAAAAAAAAAAAAAAAAAAAAAACGATAATAGAAATTACATCAGGTGGGGCATCTCAGAACAAAGTCTTCCTGGATTCCAGAGTGAACGTACTTTCAGGAACGACGACAGATAACACCACCACCACCACCACCACCACTCTTTGTTTTGTTTGTACAGACGTCATAGCTGTGACATCACAACTGTTTTTTCCCTAACTCTTTCTGTTGGAAGTCGTTTCGTTTTTGTTTTCCGTAAGGGTTTGGTTTTGTCTTTGCTTGGTGCTGTGTGTGTGTTGTGTGTGTGTTGTGTGTGTGTGTGTGTGTGTGTGTGTGTGTGTGTGTGTGTGTGTGTGTGTGAGTGTGTGCGTGTGTGGTGTGTGTGTGTGTGTGTGTGTGTGTGTGTGTGTGTGTGTTTGTCTGTCTGTCTATGTGTGTGTCTGTGTCTGTGTGTGTGCCTGTGTCTGTATGCGTGCGTGTGTGCGTGTGTGGTTTTTTGTTTTGTTTTGTTTGATGTTTTTGTCGCCCTGGTTTCTGTCGGTGTGTTAGTTGTGAGAGCGTGGGGGAGTCTGTGGAGATGGTGGTATGACTCACTGTTGTTTGTTCTTTTATGGTTATCATCATTGTCGTTTTGTATGTATGTGTGTTTGTTCTGTGGAAAGCTTTTGTGAGAAGAATGAGATAAATGTTTGTCAGAAAGTGGGGGAAGAGGGGGGAAGGGGGGGGGGTAGGACAGGGAGAAAAAGAGGTAGGAGGCTGTAGTGTGTGTGTGTGTGTGTTGTGTGTGTGTGTGTGTGTGTGGTGTGTGTGTGTGTGTGTGTGTGTGGGTGGGTGGGTGGGTGGGTGGGTGTATGCGCGCGCGCGCGCGCGCGTGCGTGCGTGTGAATGTGAGTGTGTGTGAGTGTGTGCATGCGTGTACGTGTATATGTGTGTGTGTGTGTGTGTGTGTGTGTGTGTGTGTGTGTGTGTGTGTGTGTGTGTGTGCGTGCGTGCGTGCGTGTAGAATGTGTGTGTGCGTGCATTTGTATGCGTGTGTGCGCGCGCATGCGCATGAGCGCGAACGTGCGCTTGCGTACGTACATGCGTGAGTGTCGATTAGGTGCGGTGGCTGTGCGTCCGCGTTTAGTAAAGCTGGAATTCCATACACACGGCAACGACACGGCACCGACACGGCACCGCCGCAATGACAAAAAAAAAAAAAAAAAAAAAAAAAAAAACCGCGAACATTTCAAATCCACTGTCTGAATCCATCCATACGAAACGGCACCGGCGCGACACCGATACCAGTTCCGACACCGTCACGAAACGAGGTTTGGGTCCATGAAGCGAATCGTGCCGCGTTGATGGTGTTTCGTCCACAAGACAGAGCGACCTTGATGTAAGGTCATGCACGTGCGCGCTCGCTCGCTTTCTGCAACATTTTTTTTTTTAATAAGATACCAGTTGTTTAAGACAAACATGTGATGGATTCCTGAGTTGAACTGGTAAAGAACTGTCCTGTAGACTGCTGCATAATGCAGTTTGTGTGTTGTTGCTTCAATGCTGGTTTTACTGGCCGGAATCACCGTAACGATCGATCAATCAATCAATCAATCAATCAACTTTATTGTCCATTGGAAATTTTTCTTCTGCTCCACATCATT
>CM065743.1:3312393-3319893 GCA_033310375.1 Conus canariensis
CTGGTAGACACTGTGGGCCTGGTGACGGTCAAGGCCAGCAAGAGGGACGCAGGACGCAGGATAGAGTGCAGGGCCATCAACCAGTTCATGGACAGACCCTTCGTCACCTTCGCCACCCTGGATGTGCAGTGTCAGTCTTGGACAAGGGGGAGGATAGGGTGGAGGGGGGGGAGGGTGTATGGTGCATAGTATGTGTCAAAAGTTTAAAGAATCAAACGGTTACTTGTGCGCCTGTTAAGATCCGAACCTGGACTGTTTTGATTCTGTTCCTAGTTATACGTCGTACATAATGATATTTGTTTTGTATTTGGGGGATTATTTTGTTGTTTGTACAGACATCACACCATAAACAGGAGGCAAGGGGCTCAGAAGAAGGTGTCCAACAGATCTATTCATGGCCACCAAACCTTTTCCTTTCTGGATGAATTAACGCGCCATGAGAAATTTGCGATTGAGATTGTATTGTTCAGTCGTTCGTGGGTTCATGCAGACTGGTTTTGTACTCTCGAAAGAGACGTTGGAAATGATACAGCTGTTTGTATTGTACGTTCGTTATGTTCGTTTGTTTGTTTGTTTGCATCAGATGCGCCCGAAGTGACGATGAGTGTGAACATGTCCAGAACCATTCGGGAATATGACAATGTCCGGATTACCTGTTCCGGAATGGCTAACCCTTCCGATATCACGTGGAGGTAGGTGTGGAGAGAGAGAGAGGGTGGGGTGGAGGGAGAGTTGGAAGGAGTTGGTCGTGAATCTGTGTGTGTGTGTGTGTGTGTGTGTGTGTGTGTGTGTGTGTGTGTGTGTGTGTCTGTGTCTGTGTCTGTGTCTGTATGTCTGTCTGTCTGTCTGTCTGTCTCTCTCTCTCTCTCTCTCTCTCTCTCTCTCTCTCTCTGTCTCTGTCTCTCTGTCTCTCTGTCTCTCTGTCTCTCTCTGTCTCTCTCTCTCTCTCTCCCCCCCCTCTCTCTCTCTCTCTCTCTCTCTATCTGTATGTGTGTGTGAGAGTGAGTGTGTGTGTGTGTGTCTGTGTCTGTATGTCTGTCTGTATGTCTGTCTCTCTCTATCTGTATGTGTGTGAGTGAGCGTTGTGTGTGTGTGTCTGTCTGTCTGTCTGTGTCTGTGTCTGTGTCTGTGTCTATGTCGGTCTGTCTGTCTGTCTGTCTGTCTGTCTGTCTCTCTCTCTCTCTCTCTCTCTCTCTCTCTCTCTCTCTCTCGGGGGTGAGCTGTCGTCATCCAAGAGGAGAAGACACGTTTTCTTCAGCTCCGCAGTTAATTAACGTTTTCTGTTAATTTCTCCGGTTTTCAGTCATAAAGCCTTTCAAGTCGGTGACAGTATCAAGATGCCATCAGCATCTCACGATTTCAGAGTTCGGTGTGGCGGGTTCGTCGCCGTCTTCATCAGTTTTATGGCAAAAAGAGCCAGGTTTAAGCTGTCCATGTCGGTGCGTGTATTAAAAGTACACACCCGTGTCACCGGTGTCATGGTAGGCTTGGTCCTCACCGCCTTTTTCTTCAGCGACCTTCTGCTCCGATGCGGCGACGTGGAGACGAACCCCGGGCCAAAGTCGTCCAGCTCCAGCTCCACGAAGCAGTCCCGCCTGGCTCGTGATGGCTCTGTTCGCCGTACAAGTACGGACTCTTCTGGGACTCCTGATCCTGACCATGCTTCAAGTAAACCCGGTGAGATCAATGCCGATCACCCGATGCTAAAAGACATTTTTACAATGTTATCATGCTTAACCACGAAGGTTGACAACATGTCGGACAATGTAAAAGGAGTGAAAGACTCAGTCGACGGACTAAAAAGGGACATGCATGACATGAAAGAGACGATCAGTGAGCTTCGTGTTCAAAATGACAATCTGAAGGCAGAGAACAGTATGATGAAAGATAGAATCGTGCGTTTGGAAGAAAAAGTTGATGATCTTGAAGGGCGATCAAAAAGGAATAATTTAATTTTTTATGGACTGCCAAGGAGGGAAGGAGAAACCAAACAGGACTGTGTGAATATTGTGCATAACCTGTTGACGGATGAATTGAAACTACCAAAGACCGTAGAGTTTGACAGAATACATCGCATCAACAATAAGCCTAATTCGCCTGTTATTGGCAGATGCACCTTTTACAAAGACAAAGAAGAAATTTTCAGAGCCAAAAAGAACCTTAAGAATACTTCAGTGTTTATTGGTGAGGACTTCACTCAGAGAGTCCGTGACATCAGAAAGAAGCTAGGACCACACTTAAAAGCTGCCAGAGACAACAACAAGAGGGCCACTATGATCTACGATCATCTCCTCATCGAGGGCAAGAAATTTGTTCTCGATGGGGATGATCAGTTAAAGGAAGTTAGATAAAGGTTTGGCCGGCCTCTGCAAACAAAGTTAAACTTCCACAATCCTAAAAGTCAAATTTCCCTGGTTGAGGATACAAAGGTAGATAATGTTGACCAAACACCGGTTCCGAAGATAAAATGCGGAAACGCACGTGCTGGTGGCCGTGTGTCATGTTTACTGAGAACAGGTTGTAGATGTGTACCGGCGAATTGTGAAATGCATGCTTGTTCTTCACGTGTTGGAATGATCTGTGACACCAGCCGTGACGAAGCTCGTGAAAATGACAGGGAACAACACAATGGGGAAGAGAGAAGAGAAAATATAACCAATAGAGACATCCCGATGGACGAAAGTCTGAATGAGAGTACGAATGATAGCGAGTATGAAAATGAACAAAATGTTAGTGAAACACAGGTTAAAAATAAAGTACACTTGTTCTCTTTCCTTCATTGGAACGTAGATGGCCTTCCATCTAAACTGAGTGATCAAAAGTTTTTATCGTATGTTTATAATTTTGATTTCATTTGTCTTGTTGAAACGTTCATGGAAAAAATAGATTCCCATTTGTTCCCCTACCATTCTGTCTTTTGTAAACCTGCGATTAAGCTGACAAGACACGGGAGGAGATCAGGTGGAGTGGTGTGCTTAATTAAAACCGAGTTGATGGCTTATGTATCTGGACTTACATGTGAACATGACAATATTATGTGTTTCTTATTAAATAAAACTTTATTTGGTTTTGAAAATAACATTCTTTATGTGTGTACTTACGTGCCTCCAATAAATTCCCCATATTATACAACAATTGAAATTGAAAACGGCATTGTTTGCCTTGAAGAGGTTATAACAGATAAGATATTATTGTATGACAACGTTGATATCCTTTTGTGTGGGGATTTGAACGGCAGAACAGCCAACATTTTCCCTTTCAGCAATGATCAGTTTGATAGGTTCAGTTTCATGGATAAGAATGACAAAACAGATCTCATAAGATATTCTAAAGACTCGGAATTGAATGCATACGGAAGAATGATTTTGAATTTATGTATTGCTTTTAGATTGTTTATCATGAATGGTGTATGTAATGGTGACCTTGAAGGTCATTACACATACATAACGGAAACAGGGAGTAGCGTGAATGATTATTTCTTAGTTTCTGAAGATCTGTTCGATACTATTAGAAATTCTTGCCGTTTGCATGTTTCTGATATGATTAATTCTGATCATCAACCATTGGAATTTTATTTTTATGCGAAGAATGATGTGTTACGCAATGACAATGATTGGCGTGATATACCTTTATTTATTAAAAAGATAGTTTGGAATGATGACTTTGCTGAACAGTTTCATAATAGCATGCATTCAAGAAATACAAAAGAAAAACTTAATCAAGCCAGCATATTGATGGGTACTGACATTAATCAGGCATTACATTTATTTAATGAATGCATAAGAGAGCAAGCAGTATGTATGGAAAAGAAAATTTATACATGTCAGAAAAGGTCAGAAAAGTGGTATGATGATGAATGTAAAACTTCTAAGCGCTATGTTAGAAAACTTTTAAGAACATGTAGGAAATCATCCAGAAAAAATACAAAGTTGCCGGATACAAAGTTGCCACCAAAGGAGAATTCACCCGAAAAAGAGGCTAGGACAGCTTTTTGCAAAGAAAGAAGGGAATACAAAAAGCTGTTACAGAGAAAGAGACAAGAATATAATAGAATTGTACTTGAACAATTGATTATGTCTGTAAATGACCAGAAAGAATTTTGGCAAAATATGGGTAGAGTTTCTAGTAAGAATAAGTTTCAGCCAAACAAGATCACAGTACAGGAATGGTTTCAACATTTTAAAAGGGTTCTTGAAAAACATGAGACTGATGGCAACAAATATATCTGTACAGGTGCTTCTGATGTTTCAGATAATTTTTCAGATAATGATAACGATGGTCAAGGAAATGGAAATGATGCACATGAGAATGATGATTATGATGATGTCAACTTTCTGAATCGGCCTATTTCTAAAGAAGAAGTCATACTCTCAGTGAGAAAATTGAAAAGTAAGAAAGCAGCTGGACCGGATGGTATAATTGGAGAGCTATTAAAAAAATCAGGAGATGATGTAATTGGTTTCTTTGTAAAATATTTCAATGTTCTATTTGACACGGGTCAATATCCTGATTTATGGAAAGAATCTATTATTGTTCCATTGTTTAAAAAAGGCAACATTAACGATCCAAATAATTACAGAGGAATTTCCCTTTCAGACATAAGTAGCAAAATATACAGCTCTATAGTTAATTCAAGATTACAGGAATGGGTTGAGCAGAAGAATATTACCGGTGAATTCCAAGCTGGGTTTAAACGAAATTATTCTACAACCGATCACATATTTACACTTTTAGCAATCATTCAAAAGCAATTTTCATGTAATAGAAAACTGTATGTAGCTTTCATTGATTTTGAGAAAGCGTTCGACACAATTTCAAGAAAATTACTGTGGCCTATTTTGTTAAAGAATGGAATTAAAGGTAAAATTTACAGATGTATTAAAAGTATGTATGAGGTTGTTAAAGCTCGAGTTCGTTGTGGTACACAGTACACAGGTTATATCAATTGTACGAACGGTGTGAAACAAGGCGATATTTGTAGTCCTCTTCTGTTTTGTTTATTTATTAACGAACTTGCGCTTGAAATTATGAATAATGGTAGACATGGTGTTAGTCTCAATGTGGATATGATTGAATTGTTTATTCTTTTGTTTGCTGATGACATTATACTATTGTCAGAAACTGTGGTTGGGTTGCAGACGCAACTAAATAATCTTCATAAAGCTGCATGCCAGTTACAACTTAAAGTTAATTTAGAAAAATCTAGCATTATGGTTTTTAGAAAAGGGGGATACCTAGCAAGCACAGAGAGATGGTTTTACGGCAATGTTAAGATGAATGTAGTGAATTCATATCGATACCTAGGTATCTTGTTTTCAACAAGATTGAGTTTTAAGCCTGCATGCCAAGATTTAGCGAACAAAGGGAAACGAGCTGCTATTCGTATTATTTGTAAGTTGAATCAGTTGAATAATAACTCTGTGAAATTATTCTTGAAGCTTTTCGATTCACAGATTCAATCTATGCTTCTATATGGTGCTGAGATTTGGGGTTTAGAAGATGCTTCATCAGTGATAGAAAGTGTTCATTTGTTTGTGTTAAAGAAGTATTTAGGGGTAGGTATCAAAACACCGAATGATCTTGTATATGGTGAATTAAATCGATTCCCCCTGTTTATTAATTCTACTGTCTCTTGCATTAGATACTGGTTAAAATTAACCCGAATGGAGGAGCATAGACTGCCATTCAAAGCATATAAAATGTTATTAAATTTGTCAAATAGAGGAAAAGTCAATTGGGCTTCGAAAGTTCGGGATGTTTTGAATAGTAATGGCTTCTGTTATGTATGGGAAAATCAAGGTGTAGGATGTATAAATTCTTTTATAAGAGAGTTCAAACAAAGATTAATCGATTGCAGGTGGCAAAGCTGGAATTGTCATATGGATGACAGTAACAGATTTATAAACTATAGAAAATTCAAGATGTCTCATGATCTGGAGACATACTTACATTTGGATTTGAACAGATTTATACGATACACACTAACAAGATTTAGATTTGGGATTTCTAATTTATCAGTGCACAGCTCAAGATATAACAGGGATAGCGAACGTGTCATGAAATGCCCATTGTGTAGATCTGCCACAGATGATGAAATTCACTTTGTTTTTTGTTGCCCTGCTTTCGATGATTTAAGACACAGTTTAATACATCCAAAATATCATAATAATCCTAGTGATTTCAGATTAACATTACTTCTAGCATCACGAAAGACAGAAGTCGTTAAAAATCTTGCTGTATATCTTTACAAAGCCTTTAAGAGAAGGGAAATAGCTATATCTTGATTTATCAAATTTGTTGTTGTATGAATGTGAATTTGTTGATTGAGTCTATAAATGTGCGAAGGTAATGATTTTCTTTATTGAATTTCCATTATTTTCCTTTGTAAGTTGGAAACTGGTTTTCAGTCTTGCATTTGACCTAGTTCTCATGCTTACAATGGGATGACAGTGTCATTCATATTTGTATCATATATTCATTGTTATTGTTCACACCCCTTCAAATGGGGCTTTGGCCTTTTTGAATAAAATTCGTCTGTTCTGTTCTGTTTCTTCTCTCTCTCTCTCTCTCTCTACTCTTCTATCTATCTATCTATCTATCTATCTATCTACTATCTATCTATCTATCTATCTATCTATCTGTATGTGTGTGTGAGTGAGTGAGTGAGTGTGTGTGTGTGTGAGTGAGTGAGTGAGTGTGTGTGTGTGTGTGTGTGTGTGTGTGTGTGTGTGTGTGTGTGTGTTGTGTCTGTGTGTGTCTGTGTCTGTATGTCTGTCTGTCTGTCTCTCCCTTCTATCTGTATGTGTGTGTGTGTGTGTGTGTGTGTGTGTGTGTGTGTGTGTGTGTGTGTGTCTGTGTCTGTGTCTGTGTCTGTGTGTGCGCGCGCGTGTGTGTGTGTGTGTGTCGTGTGTGTACATGACTCTGAGTGTCACTCTGTGTGTGTGTGTGTGTGTGTGTGTGTGTGTGTGTGTGTGTGTGTGTGTGTGTGGTTGCTGTTGTTTTTTGGGGGGGTTTTGTGGTGGTGGTGGTTGTTGTTGCTGTCGTAATGTTTAATGGGGTACTCGTGTCTGAGAGGATATCCGAAGATTCGTGTCTACTTTTTTCTTTATGTTTTGCTTTTGATTTGATTGATCATTGGGAATAACTGTGTAATATTGCTTGTAGTGTAAGGAAGAGGAATGAGTTATTACCCTGTTACCCCCCTTGTCATAAGACCTTTTGGTAATGACAATAAAATATCAAAGTCCTCTCTCTCTCTCTCTCTCTCTCTCTCTCTCTCTCTCTCTCTCTCTCTCTCTCTCTCTCTCTCTCTCTCTCTCTCTCTCTCTCTCTGCGAGTCAGTCTGTGTATGTTTAGGAAAACCTCAAGGTTAACAGTCCTCCGAAAGAATGGGTTTGATCACAGGGGAAGCGAAGAAGGGAAATTATTTCAGTGTTTGAGTGAAAGTAAGGAGTGTGTTTGAATATATCACTAGGTTCTCTGCTGTCGTTTGTGTTAAGC
>CM065743.1:3347393-3377393 GCA_033310375.1 Conus canariensis
AGAAGATGGATTTTACGTCTCTTCAGTGTTGATGGAGTATGAACAGGGGTGCTGGTCACAGATGGTAACAGGGGTGCTGGTCACAGATGGTCACAGGGGTGCTGGTCATTTGGACACGATAATTTTTTTTAAAAAAACGACCTGTGTGTTGCAGAAGTGAGAATGTACTTTCACCTCAAGCACGTTCTCAGCAACAACAACAAAAATGGCTGTTCCAGAAACAGCAGATTGTGCGATGTACACTGCGTGTGCCTGTGAAACCTACGTGATGAGTTCCACGTACGGCTGGAAACAGAAGAAGGTGGCTGTTGCAAGTTCGTTCCGAGCTCGTGGAAGATTTTACATGTTACCGGAAACAGAAGAAGGAGGCTGTTGCAAGTTCGTTCCGAGTTCGTGGAAGATTTTACATGTTACCGGAAACAGAAGAAGGAGGCTGTTGCAAGTTCGTTCCGAGTTCGTGGACGATTTTACATGTTACCGGAAACAGTTCAGCGGAAAAGGACGCGCTACAAAATAGGACGTTGACGTCAGTGTGTGGGGGGAGAGAGAGAAGTGTTTCAGTGGATGTGAATTGTTCGTTGATTTTCGTCAGTTCCAAGGATCGAAAGTAACGATACGTTGAGCAAAGAAAATCATCCATCTAGACTGAGAGCGAGACCTGTGAGTGTGTGGACAGACCGTAGACCTAGTGAGTGTTCGTGGGATAAAACCCTATCCTTTCTATGTGTATCGAGTCCGGTAGTGCTCGTCTATGTCTGTGAGGTTTGTTTGTTTTTCAAACGATGACGATGAAGATTTGTTCAGAGCGTGGGAGGTTTTTAGGGGCGGGTGTGGGGTGGGGGGCGGGGGGGTCGTATTATAAATGTGACCCCGTTGCTGGAAATGATCGACCTTTTTTTTTGTAAGGAATGACTGCCACAAAATGTGATGATGTGCTAGAAATGTGTGAGGGGGGCGGGGGGGGGGGGGAGGAAGAGGCAGGGGGAGAGGAGGATGGGGGGGGGGTAGGATTCGAGTTGCGGGGTAGGTACATATGCGAAACAGGCGACACAGGATTGTATCTAGATGCTTTTTGCACGCCCTTAAAAAAAATGTCTTCAAACTATTGTTTCTAACTGCAACAGAAAGGAAGAGTGAGCATGTTGTTGTTAGGCTGTCACCAACATTGAACTCGCCCTCCTTTGTTGCTGGTTTTCTTTTCTTTGTCTTTTGTTTTCTTTTGTTTTTTAACCTTTTTTTTTGGTAGAGCTTTTGTTCTCTTGATATACATGCTGGAAAATGGGGGGAGGGGGGGGGGGGGACATTTCATGAATCTGCTTACTATTGTGATCGTAGACGACTACCAATGGAACTTCTTTTTTCTTTTTTTTTTTTTTTCTTTTTTTTTTTTTTTTTTCGTGTTGGTCAGGCCGAAGTGACTCAGCAGAGCGGTGCAGCATCCTCTCTGGTAGGTTACTTGACCGCTCCCTGTGACCGCAGGACGCCTGGTTCAGGGACTGTGACAAACATCCTGCGTGGGCTGTGTCTGGGAGCCGGAAAGAGACGCGGCAGAAAATAAATGCCACTGTGGTGGTTTGGGGGAGGGAGGGGGGGGAGGGGCAGGGAAGATCAAAACAGCAAGAACGAGGGGAAATAATGAAGCACAGTGGGAAAAAATGAAGATTTTTTTTTTTCGTTAAACGGTTTTCCCGCGGTCAACCATCCTTCAGAATCGTCGGGTCTCGTCTTGGGTCTCCGTTCTCTGCCTCTCTGTTCAGACTCTTGATCTCTCTGTCTCTGACTCTCGACTCTGTCTCTGTGTCCTTCTGTCTCTCCTCTCCCTCCGTCTCTCTCTCCTCTCTCTCTCTCTCTCTCTCCATGCTCTCTCCTCTCTCTCTATCCCCTTCCACCAGAACTAGCGTAGTGATCTGAGCACAGGTCTTATCGTCTGAGACTATTAACAGACCCGGGTCTTGTGTGCTGTAGTAGGTTAGCGCACGTTGAAGAACCCATGGCGACAAGAGAACGGTCCCTGTCCGAATTCTTCAGGGCATCCCTCTGTGATGATCATCAGAAAGTATAGACACAGGTAGATTTCTTTCTAATGGTGGCGCTATACTGTGGTGACACGCTGTCCAGGGGAGAGCATTCTGAATTCTACACGGAGGAATCCATGGTGATTGTGTAGTTATACAATACAGAGCGATGCAATACTATGCAATTGAATACAGTGCAATAGAACATACTGTGCCGCGCCACACCACAGTACAATATAATACAGCAGAGCGCAGTACACTACACTCTGCTACAAAAAAAATGCAATACAATACAATACAGTACAGCACACTTAAAACTAAACTACACTGTACACACCACATCGCAGTACAAAACAGCGGAGCACAGTACACTACACTACACTCTACCACAAAAAATGCAATACAATACACTACAGCACACTGAAAACTTAACTACACTTTACAACACCATACCACCATACAATACAGCAGAGCACAGTACACTACACTACACTCTACCACAAAAAAAAATGCAATGCAATATACTACAGCACACTGAAAACTGAATACACTTTACAACACCACACCACAATACAATGCAATACAGCACAGCACAGCACAGCACAGCACAGCACAGCACAGCACACTACACTCTACTACCAAACAAAATGCAATACAATACACTACAGCACGCTTAAAACTAAACTACGCCTTACAACACCACACCGCCATACAAAACAGCACACCACAGTACACTACACTACCAAAAAAATGCAATACAATACACTACAGCACACTTAAAACTAAACTGCACTTTACTACACCACACCACCGTACAATACCATACAGCAGAGCACAGTACACTACACTACAAAAAATGCAATACAATACACTACAGCACACTTAAAACTAAACTACACTTTACAACAATACAATACAATACAGCACAGTACACTACACTTTAATGCAAAAACAAATGCAATACAATACAATACACTACAGCACACTTAAAACTAAACTACACTTTACAACACCACACCACAACACACTACAGCATACCACAGTACACTACACTCAACTACAAAAACAAATGCAATACAATACAATACACTATAGCACACTTAAAACTAAACTACACTGTACACACCACATCACAATACACTACAGCAGAGCACAGTATACTACACTCTACTACAAAAAAGGCAATACAACACACCAATACACTACAGCACACTTAAAACTAAACTACACTTTACTACACCACACCACCATACAATACAGGAGAGCACAGTCCACTACACTACAAAAAATGCAGTGCAACACACCAACACACTACAGCACACTTAAAACTAAACTACACTTTGCTACACCACACCATCATTCACTACAGTACGATACAATGCAGAACAACACGCTACAGTTCACTGTACTACAGTACACTGC
Organism: Conus canariensis; assembly: GCA_033310375.1. NCBI lineage: Eukaryota > Metazoa > Mollusca > Gastropoda > Neogastropoda > Conidae > Conus > Conus canariensis. Next base: position 3,350,831 of record CM065743.1, read on the forward strand.
TCACTGCACAAACCTGCACTACACTAAACCACAATACTACACAACACAATACCAGACAGATGAGTACAACATATACGATATATTACCATGTAGTACAATACAACGCTAAGGAATACAGAGCAACAGACCAAATCACAACACAGCAAAATACAACACCATGCAACAGCAATACTATACAATGCAAAGAAATACAAAATGCAACCAGACATACTACAGCAGTGTAATAGGGTACATCATAACACAACACAACACAAAAGCAATGTCAAAATGATGATACAATACAACGCCATACAACACGAACAGTATGCACGAACCATACAATGCAACGCAAAGCAACGTGATACAACACAATAATAATGCGATGAAAAAAACATACAATGCCATGCAAAACCATACAATGCGATGCAAAACCATACAGTGCAATGCAAAACCATACAATGCAGTGAAAAAAACATACAATGCGATGGAGAAAAAAAACATACAATGCGATGCCAAACCATACAATGCGATGCCAAACCATACAATGCGATGCCAAACCATACAATGCAATGCAAAACCATACAATGCAATGCAAAACCATACAATGCGATGCAAAACCATACAATGCAGTGCAAAACCATACAGTACGATGCAAAACCATACAATGCGATGCAAAACCATACAATGCAATGTAAAACTGTACAATCCAATGCAAAACCGTGCAATGCAATGCAAAACCATACAATGCGATGCACAACCATACAATGCAATGTAAAACCATACAATGCGATGCAAAACCATACAATACAGTGCAAAACCATACAATGCAGTGCAAAACCATACAATGCGATGCAAAACCATACAATGCGATGCAAAACCATAGAATGCTATGCAAAACCATACAATGCAATGCAAAACCATACAATGCAATGCAAAACCATACAGTGCAATGCAAAACCATACAGTGCAATGCAAAACCATACAATGCAGTGCAAAACCATACAATGCAGTGCAAAACCATACAATGCAAGGGTATACAGTACAATACAATGCAATGAAATACACAGCGACTGTATTTTGTTTTTGTTTTAAGAATCCATGAATCTCCCTCTCTTTGTCTTTTCTTGTGCTTTTATTGACTTTTTTTCTCAAAGAATAATTGCCAGAAGCATCATAGTTTCATTTTTCCTGGAATGAAGTCACACTTCGATACAGATTGTTGACAATTTAGTGGTGTATCTATTTGTTTGCTTTGGTTTGGGTTTGCTGGTTTCTTGTTCGGTTTTTGTTTTTAACTGTCGAGCTAACACCTTTGTATTTGTTTAATAAGCACAGCTAGCGGATTATATCAAACTTTAAAACGTTTTTAACTTACATTTTTGTCCAAAAAAACCGCCATTTTTTTGCCTTGTTCAATTCTAAATAACGATCTACTGTACGTTTTTTTTCTTCTTTTTTAATGAATTGAAAGGTTGTATTCGCTGTGGTGATATGTTTGTGATGTTACCTTCCACAGTTGCACAATCATCTCAAGTTTAACGTTAAACTGCAGATCAGCGAGCACAGACGACACGTTCTTAGCACACACACACACACACACACACACACACACACACACACACACACACACAGCACGACACGCACGCACGCACGCACGCACGAAACCACCACCACACACACCACGCACACACACACACACACACACACACACACACACACACACACCATACACAGCACCAAACACACCACACACACACACACACACACACACACACACACACACACACACACACACATACACACAGACAAACACACACACACAACACACACACACACACACACACCACACAAGCAACACCCACACACACCACAGCACAACGCACGCACACCACCACACACACACACACACACACACACACACACACAGAAACACACACACACACACACAACACACACACCCACACACACACACACACACACACACAACACCACAGGTTTTTTAGACGATTCCCCAAGGTAAAGTACAACAGTCACAGAGACCCAAAAAGACCAAGTAAAGCAGAACCGTGGCCATGCTTTTTTCATAGGGGAGAGCATCCGGAATCTCGCCTCACCCACCCACCCACTTTTCCCTTCCTTCCTCCCAGCAAGTCCCATACCTCTCCCGCCACCCCTCCTCCCTCCCTACACACCCAACCCCCAACCCCCACCCTTTCCTATGCTACAAGAAATTTCTTTTTAATGTGCATTTTTGTCCGGCTGTTGAAGATATGCGATGCCAGTTGTTGTTATTGTTGTTGTTGTTGTTGCTTTGGGGGGTTGTTCTGGGTTTTTTTGTTGTTTTTTTTTTCTGTCAGAGAGGTTTGTTATCTGTCCAAATCATATTGTTTTCCTTGTTGCTAAGGAAGGCAGGGGATGGGTAAGGGACAGGAAGGGGAGGGAGGTGGGGGGGGTAGCGTTTCCCGCCCATATCTGATCGCACTTGAATGTCCTTGAGATGCAGCACGCACACAAGCGCACGCACTTGAATTCACACACACACGTGCAAACATAGACTGGCGCGCTGGCGCGCGAGCACGCAACACACACACACACACACACACACACACGCGCGCGCGCGCGCGCGCGCGCGCGCACACACACACACACATACCGGACGTAAGGGCACACAAACACGAGCACACGTACATTTTCACATCTCCTCCTCTCACCGTCCTCTACGCAATCCCTTCTCTCTCTCTCATCTCCTCTCTCTCTCTCTCTCTCTCTCTCTCTCTCTCTCTCTCTCTCTCTCTCTCTTCTCTCTCTCTCTCTCTCACGCCTTAGCTACCCTCTCCTCTCCATATATGTCTATAAAGTGTAAAGTTGAAGGAAACTATTGACTGTTCTGCGACTTAAATCTGCCCATCGTTCCAAAACTCGCTATAGATTGTGCCATGACCCAAAAGCATTTCACTGTTCCCAAATATCACTATATTATCCCTGGATCTAGATTACCCTGTCGTTTCAAACATCACTCCATTCGTTCCAAAATCCTTATTATCATGACCAATGATTTCCTGTCCAAATATCCACAATTCATATGGATCAGATTACTGTCAAAATCAATCCATTGTCAATAATCTTCAGATCATTCCCTGAAATCCAATCAATAATCAATTATAAATCAATCCATCACTAAGTCAATCCATCCCTAAATCAATCAATATAATTCAATCCATCACTAAGTCAATCCATCCCTAAACAATCCATCACTAAATTCAATCCATCACTAAGTCAATCCATCCTAAAATCAATCCATTACTAAATCAATCCATCACTAAGTCAATCCTCCGCTAAATCAATCATTACTAAATCAATCCATCACTAAGTCAATCCATCACTAATCAATCACTCTAAATCAATCCATCACAAATCAATCCATCACTAAGTCAATCCAGTCACTAAATCATCAATACAATCAATCCAACTATCATCCATCACTAAATCATCAATATAACATCCATCACTAAGTCAATCTATCCCTAAATCAATCCATCACTGAATTAATCCATCACTAAGTCAATTCATCCTTAAAACAATCCGTCACTAAATCAATCCATCACTAAGTCAATCCATCCCTAAATCAATCAGTTACTAAATCAGTCCATCACTAAGTCAATCTGTCGCTAAATCAATCAATTACTAAATCAATCCATCACTAAGTCAATCCATCACTAAGTCAATCCAGCCCTAAATCAATCAATCACAGAATCAATCCATTACTAGGTCAATCCGTCGCTAAATCAATCAATTACTAAATCCATCCACCACTAAGTCAATCCATCCCTAAATCAATCCATCACTAAATCAATCCATCACTAAGTCAATCCATCCCTAAATCAATCAATAATTAAATCAATCCATCACTAAGTCAATTCATCCCTAAATCAATCCATCACTAGATGAATCCATCCCTAAGTCAATCGATCCCTAAATCAATCAATCAATCACTACATCAATCAATCAATGAGTCAATTATTTGGTTGGCTGATTGCTTGATTGCTTGATGTTTTGATTCATTATTGATGTTTTTATTCATTAATGAAGTAACCACCTTCTCAATTTACAAGCCACAAGACCTTGATATGTTCAAAGGAACCAGACTTCTTCTGGTGATAAAGTCCTCTTTCTTCCCCGGTTGAGCATGTTCCCCTAGTGGAAAAAAAATGTCTGGTTGCATCCCCTTCCGTCCTGCCCCCCCCCCCCCCCCCCCACTCTTCCCCATTCTCAGTCCCCTCCCTCAGTATCATCACTATCCCACACCACCCACACCACCCCCACCACCCCTCCGTTTCCCCGCTCGTGCTCTTTCCGTGTTCCGGTTGAATTAATATACTAAGTGTGGGAACTGCCTTCAAGTAGGCCACAATGACTGCTATTCCTGGTTTTTGTTTGTTTGTTTGTTTGTTTGTTTGTTTGTTTGTTTTTTGGTTGTTTTGTTTTGTTTTGTTTTTTCTTTTTTTTTTCCCCCACCACAACATATATCCTTGCTGCTAAACTGACTGGGTTTCCTCCGACTGCATGGGGAGTTCTTTCCCTTTTTTCCAAGCTAACCCAAGCTACAGTAACAACGATGAACCAGCCAATAATTAATTCTTTGTATACACTAGCAGTACCATCGCCCTCGTTAGAATGTTGCCCTTCATCCTGACAGAAGAATTTGAGAGAAAAATAGAATAAAGAATTGCAGACTTTTCTTTTTCAGACACGAGCGTATTTCCTGTATTGCACGAAAATAACTTCATCAATGATACTATCTCATGTCTTTGAAGAGCGCCACCGGAAAATTGCATAATTTCTGAACAACTGGTGAACAATGGGTTAACGGGGGGGGGGGGGGGGGGGGGGGGGCGAGGGTCTGCCAAACAGAATTTCAGACCGGACTCGCTCGTGAGGGAGGGAGCGAGAGCTGGTGATGCATTTTTGTGAGTGACAACTAAGATATAGTGCATCCAAACTGCTGAAATCTCTCTCTCTCTCTCTCTCTCTCTCTCTCTCTCTCTCTCTTTAATGAATTCCATTTGAGAAACTTGTTCAGTGAGCTATGTCAAGAACGTGGACTTCTAGTTAGTTAATCAAGAAGAAGGGTACCTTTCTCATTTCTAAAGAGAAAGTATGTCACCTGCGACAGTGGAAATGAGTGTGACGGTGGACCGAACAAATTGACATCACACACACACACACACACACACACACACAACACACACAACACAACACACACACACACACACACACACACACACACACACACACCACAATACAACACAACACCACACACACACACACACACACACACACACACACGCACGCACGCACGCACGCACGCACTTGCAAAGCCATGTTTGTCGTTACTGATTGTTGAAGTTGTATTACCATGACAACGGATAGGCCTATAGCCTACAACTTATGCTGAAAATACTGTACACAGAAGATTCATCCCGACGAGGAAAAGAATCGGTACAAGACTACCTGTCTTTACACTTTATCAAAAAATGATGCCCACAAAATGTCTTCTCGTTCCTTTTTTGTTTTCAACAGATACAGTGAGAGAAAGTTTGATAAGGCTACGGCATAATTATCTCGTTTAAGGAATGTTTTGTCTCTTTTTATTCAAGTTCTACGATACACGCAGCATATAAGGACACGAGTGCGCGCGCGCTCGCGCGTGAATATGAGAGAGAGAGAGAGAGAGAGAGTGTGTGTGTGTGTGTGTGCGCGCGCGCGTCTGTACTGTTGGTAATGTTCTTTCTACGCCCAGGGTTTGAAAATGTTTTCCCCTTCGTTTTTAACATTATCTGGCTTTCTGAAAACTGAAATGCATTACAACTGTCTTGGGGAGAACTTTTTTTTTTTTTAAGAAAAGGACCCAAAAACTTCTGTGCACCTAACTGAGGCTGATGTCTTACTCAGTTGAATATTTACTCTGTTTTAATTAAACACGGGTCCTGATCGTGTATCCCACTAAATAAACGCTGAATAATTCAAGCACTGGTTAATCGTTGTCATCATCTCTTCATCTGGTATTGCTGTATACATACCTCAACCCCAGGTAGACAATAAATCTTCGGCCTTTTTTTCTTAAATAAAGGCACTTTGTTCTGTGGGCCTCTCGTCTGCATGTGTTTAAGGTGAACGGGTACCACAGTGAACGTCAGATACAAGTTCATCATGGGGGGAGGGGAATCTTCCTCTCTCTCCCCCAAAAAAGGCTGATTTCGTTAGCGTCTGTTTGTTTGTCCGGCAACAAAAACCAGGCAAATCCTACTGAAGCTATTTGTGCTAAAACGTGATGGAATTATGCATAGTACTGTTCATACAAACTCATTACATTTTAATCAGGATTTGGATCACTAAAGCGGATCCAAAACATATTCACAAGGATTTGTCTTCATTTTCCTGTAAGTATTAGCAACGTGAACACAGTGTTTTTGATTTGAGAGCCATTTATTAAGTAGTATAATTCAGATTATTGTTAAATGTTTTCCCGTAAGAGAAAGGTATCGGTTAACGCAAAAGTCCACAAATAATCCAAGAAAACTTCTTTCCATCAGTAAATTAGTCTTCTGTTATACAGTAACTGGAGGTAGCCATATTTATATAAAATATTTAAACTTTCTAGTGATATAAACATAGACATTTCGCATGCTCTATATCCCTAGTACGTTAAAAACAAACAGACAAAAAAAAAAAAGGACATGGGAAGTAACTTTTTCCATCCGTATTCCCTATTACCTCCCCTGGCGGCGATCACCGAGCGGAGGAATATTCTGCTAGACCTTGGCAGAGTCAGTGCTTCCCCCCCCCCCCCCCCCCCCCCCCCCCCCCCCCATGCCCTCGAAGTTTGCTGTTTAGGTCAGTCACAGCACATTTCCTTTCTTTGAAAACATGGAAATTAATTGGGCAATTCTTTTTGTTGTTGTTGTTTTTGTTTTTGTGTGTGTGTGTGTTTTTTTTTGGATTGAAGACAAATCCCATCTGTGTGAGTTCAGTGAAATGCTGAAGAGTTCGTAATTGTATTCACGATTTTTTTTTTTTTTTTTTTTTTTTTTAGTGAACACTTTTAGTTCTTTTTTTTTTCGTGTGGTGGCCTTCAGAAACGCTGAATATATTGCAGCTTGATTAAGGTGTGTCGATTGTTTATGTTGTTTTATTTTGTTTTTACAGGTTGGTGCTGTGACCGCGCTCATGATTTATTTCTTAAGATTAACACCAAGCTTGCTTCACGGATTTGTGTGTGTGTGTGTGTGGTGTGTGTGTGTGTGTGTGTGTGTGTGTGTGTGTGTGTGTGTGTGTGTGTGATATTTTGTTTTTAATTTCTAGTCCCATATCTGCGCTGTGGTGAATCAACGTCGTGAATGTTCTCCTGAAGTGTCAAAAAAGAAAAAAATTCAAGGGGAAACAGTTTCATCCAATACGGCTCAAGGGGAAACAGTTTCATCCAATCATAGACTTCTGTCTCCCACCCTCATCCCCAACCCCATATTTCTCGGGCCTCGCCCTGTTCACATATTCAGCAAGTCACGCCAGTCTTCAGTGGCAGGTTTTTCACAGCTTCCATAAAGTCCGGTCTTCGACTTTTTGAGGAGGAGGATGAGAATTCTTCTGTGTTGCTCACATGTTGACTCAGGTGGTCAAAATAGGGTCTGCTTTTTTTTTTTTTTTTTTTTTTAAAGTAAATTTACGCTCGGGGAGGGGAGCGGGGGGAGGGGGGGTGGGGTGGAGGGCAGGTTGGTGTAAGGGGGGGGGGGGGGGGGGGAGGGAAGGAAGAATGACATTGCACATGTTTTTTTTTATTTATCTGGAATGTCTTGTGCTTTCATTTTCCAGCAGGCAGTTTCAAAACGTCAGTACTGACAATTCGATTGTTTTGATTGTTTTGTTTTGTTTTGTTTTTGTGCATGTGTATTAGCATGTTTTATTGTTATAAACCGTAATTTCTCTTTCTTTTTCTTTTCTATTTCTGATTTTTCCTTGTTTGCCGCTTCATTTTCTCTACCCCCACCCCCACCCCTCAGTGTCAGTACTCCCCCCCCCCCCCCCCCCCCCCCCCCCCCCCCCCCCCCCCAGTCCCCCAAACACAGCCGATGTTACCACCACGAGGCAACCTACTTGAGAAGACACTGCGCTGCTGCCGTGTTACTACGGTGGCGGTCAATGATGTTGATTATTCTGACCCAACATACGTATATATACGACACCACTTCATTATCAAAGCCTTCAACTGACGACAGTGACTGCCTTCTCGCGGAGCCGCCATGGATGAAGAAGGTCCTTCTCCGTGGAGGTAGGGGCCATCACGTCCATCCAACAACCATGCCTCTAGGGCGAAGTTGCCGACACTGAGGACATGGAAGGCCAGTCTCTATGCTAGTCTGTCTGTGCCGGTACTGGTGACTGTGACCCGCCCACAAGAAAGGCAAGGATGGAGAGACGGCGGAGAGGACATGGATGGATGAAACAGGCCATCATAGCCTAGCAGCTGGACTGTCGTTATGACCAGTGACGATGAAGGATGGTCTAGACGATGCTATGGAAGCTCCATTCTGATCGTGAATGTGTGTGTGGGGTCACTGGTTTGAAACTACCGCTACCCACCATCCTCTCCCTTTTGTGTGGTTGTTGTTGTTTAGGTTGGGTTTTTGTGGTGGTGGTGGTGGTGGTGGTGGTGGTGTTTTTGTTGTTGTTGTTGTTGGGTTGTGTTTTTTTATTTAGCAGTCTTGAGTTCAATGATTCTCCATCGACGCCAGAAGCAATAACTGACAGAAGTACAGCTCTCTCTCTCTCTCTCTCTCTCTCTCTCTCTCTCTCTCTCTCTCTCTCTCTCTCTCAACATGTTTTTGTCCGTTACAGATCCGTTAACTTTTCTCGGTTGACGTGTTTAAAAAATGCAATGGTTTATTGCATGTAACTATTTATTTCAAGGCCAAACTGGTTCGTGGATATAGTTCTTTCACATATTCTGGAATGTGAACCGTAATTTATTCATGTTTGCGTATGCATGCTTCCATACTTGTATGTCTTATGATTTTGTGTGTGATGTTTTTTTGTTGTTTTTTTTTGTTTTTCTTGTGGTTTGTTTGTTTCTTCGTTTTTCTCACATATATATGAATGCATGCTACGTGCTTACAATCCTCTGTGTGTGCGTGTGTGTGTGTGTGTGTGTGTGTGTGTGTGTGTGTGTGTGTGTGTGTGTGTGTGTGTACGTTGTGTGTGTGTGTGTGTGTGTGTGTGTGTGTGTGTGTGTGTGTGCGTGTGTGACTCTGTGTGTGTGTGACTTTCTCCTAGCCACCTAAGGCAAAGCCATTGCGAAGGCTTTTGTTCTTTTCTTTTTTAATCAGATCAACTTGATCTATCCCTCATTGTTCAGTCTATCAAGTTCTGTACTGTGTCTGTGTCCTGGGCGGTAACTAACCCCCTCTCTTTCCAAATCAATCTATCCAATTCATTTCTACGGCTGTGGTGCCCTGATTGTACCAGTGCCAGGAAAGGTGTATCATCATCACTTGTGGCACCACGTGTCCTGTGTAGAGCCCAGTCTGCAGGAAAGGAGCAGCAGCATCACTTGTGGCACCACGTGTCCTGTGTAGAGCCCAGTCTGCACCGGCTTGCTTCATGAGTTCTTCACCGAAGAAATAATTCAGGACTACACCCTGCATCATGTTTAATTAAAGACGCTTGCATCCCTGTCGTCTGTTGGCTTCTTGCTACCTGCATTTTTTCCAACACGGACCTGTGAAAGTGTTCACATCCAGCCAGACAAAAAATCCAAAAGAAGGTGGACATTGCTATCAGTGCCGGATTTTACCAGCCATGGATGTTGCGAATTCCAGTTGCTGATGTCCCTGAAGGATGTCTCTATCCTTGGTGTATGTTACTATCCCTGATAGATATTGCTATCCCCGATAGATGTTACTATCCCTTGTGGATATCTCTATCCCCGATAGATGTTACTATCCCTTGTGGGTGTCTCTATCCCTGATAGATGTTACTACCCCTAGTGGATGCTACTATCCCTAGATGATACTATCCCTGGTAGATGCTACTATCCCCGATACAGGTTACACTACCCGGTGGGTGTCACTATCCCTGGTAGATGCTACTGTCCTCGTTGGATGTTACTATCCCTGGTGTATGTACTATCTCCAATAGATGTCACTATCCCTTGTGGATGTTCCTATCCCTGGTGGATACCCTGGAAGTCACTATCCCTAGATGTTACTATCCCTGGATGTCAGTATTCCTGGATATCGCTATCCCTAGATGTCACTGTTCCTGGATGTCCTTATCCCTGGATGTGGCTATCCCTGGAAGTCGCTATCCGTAGATGTCACTATCCCTGGATGCCACTATCCCTGGATGTCATTATTCCGGGACGTTACTATCCCTGGACGTCGCTATCCCTGGATGTTGCTATCCCTCGAACTTGCCATCACTGAATGTGGTTATCCTTGGCGGATTTTGTTGCTCATCGTGGATCTTACTATTCCTCGAGTGGCTGCTATGTCTGGCTGATCCTGCCATTCTCATCCGATTTTGCTGTCCCTGAATACTCACACTCCCTGGTGGATGTTGAAATATCTCCAACGGATGTTGTGGATGCTTTCTATCCATGCAGATGCTGCTCTCATTATTTTTTTTAACAGATATTTCTTTCCCTGGCTGGTATAACCCCCCCCCCCCCCCCCCCCCCCCCCCGGAGGGTGTTGCTGTCCCTGGTTGTTACCATCTCTGGATGTGACTTGTCACAGACAGGTTTTCGCTGTTCTACGCTGTTACTATCCCTGGCATGCGTTACTATCTCTGAATGTTGCTATCCCTGCCGCAACTTGCTAAATCTGAAGAGGTGTTGGCGATCCGTGGCGACTGTTGCCATCCCTGGGAGATGCTACAATTACTGGCAGAAGTTGCCATCTTTGGCGGAGTGTGCGATTGCCCCCAGTGGGTTTGGTGTGTATCATGTAGCTGGTTGGTTGCTTGTATCCTTGTTCTCTCTCTCTCTCTCTCTCTCTCTCTTTTGCCTGCGTTTTCCCTAGGTGCGTTAGTGGTAGTGGAAGTGTGTGTGTGGTGTGTGTGTGTGTGTGTGTTGTGTGTGAGTGTGTGTGTATACGTGTGTGTGTGTGTGTGTGTGTGTGTGTGTGTGTGTGTGTGTGTGTTTGTATGTTTGTGTTGTGTGTGTGTGTGTGTGTGTGTGTGTGTGTGTGTGTGTGTGTGTGTGTTGTGTGTGTGTTTACATGTTGTGTTTGTGTTTGTTTGTTTATATAAGAGAGAGACAGAGACAGACAGAGAGAGACAAAAAGAGACGTGGCATATTGTTCTTTGCCTGAACTAATGATTCAGTTATATTATATTATTGGTGTATTTGAGTTTGTCATTAAAACGGATTTGTCAGACATAATAACAAACTGGCTAATCACGGTGAACACTTTGTTCCATTGTCAAGATGCCAAACAAAGACATCATAAACTCCGATTGATAAACACCTTTTTTATCTGTCCATAGAAAACAAACGTGTTCATGTTTATTGGATGTGTATCTGATTTGTGTAATGTGTGTTAGAAATACACATGGTCGACTTAATTGTTTTGTTTGCAAACAAAACTTTTGTATGGAAATAAACATGTTTGTCTTGTTTTTACTGGAAAAAGGCTCGTTTCTTTTGTTTACTGGAAATATGCCTCTTTTTTTTTTCTTGTGTGCATGCGTATGACCGCACGGTGTAAACGCACTGTTCGTGAGTGCACTTGAGTACAACTGCACTGATGTATGTTTATGCAATTTTAATTTTCGGGTCTGGGTTGTGGGGGGACTTGGGTCGTGTTCAGTTTTTTTGTTGTTTTTTTTTTGTAACGAAATAAAGGTGTAATTTGTAACCTGGTGCTCACGTACGCCTCTGTGTGTGTGTGTGTGTGTGTGTGTGTGTGTGTGTGTGTGTGTGTGTGTGTGTGTGTGTGTGTGTTGTTGTTGTTGTTGTTGTTGTCTTCAGTTTAACGTCTTTCCACATTAAGTGATATTAGTGTGTGTGTGTGTGTGTGTGTGAGAGAGAGAGAGAAGAGAGAGAGAATGTGTGTGTGTGTGTGTGTGTGTGTGTGTGTGTGCGTGCGTGCGTGCGCGAGTGTGTGTGTGTGTGTGTGTGTGTGTGTGTGTGTGTGATAGACAGATAGATGAATGGATAGATAGATAGATAGACAGATGTTAACATAGATAGATATGTACGTGTGTATGTGTGTGTGTGCGTGCGTGTGTGTGTGTGTGTGTGTGTGTGTGTGTGTGTGTGTGTGTGTGTGTGTGTGTGTGTGTGTGTGTGTTGTTGTTGTTGTTGTTTTCAATTTAACGTCTTTCCACATTAAGTGATATTAGTGTGGTGTGTGTGTGTGTGGTGTGTGTGTGTGTGTGTGTGTGTGTGTGTGTGTGTGTGTGTGTGTGTAGAAGGTAAACAGGAGAGGAGGGGGAGGGGGAGGACTCGACGGAAGGCCTACAGGTCTAAGTTCAAGGAAAACGTTGGGGTCATATTCTGAGCTGCTTTGATTGGAGGAGGAGAAAGAATTCTTTGCTTCACTTTAAACTTTTGATCTGTTCTGGTGTGGGGAAAAAAAACAAACAAACAAACAAATGAACGGTCTAAAGGTTTTGTTTTTTTTAATTTAAAAAAAAAAACTAGCTTGTTACTCTATTATCATTAGAAAGATGAAAATGAAGACAACCTCTACGGATTTTTTTTTTTTTTTTTTTTTTTTTTTTTGTCTCCCAGAGCCATTTTGGGAGGTGCTAGGATTTCAAGTGAAGAATCTCTCAAGCGACAGGACAACAGGAGTGGACGGGAAGCGGTGGAGAGGTAGAGAGGAGGAGGGGGTGCAGATGGGGAGGGGGGGGGGGGGGGGTTCTGCAGAACGCGAGTTGAAGACCAGACTCTTTTCAAAGTGACGGAACATTTCTACCTCAGTGGCTGGTTGGGGTTAGGCTGTGCCGGGACAGCTCCGTTGAGGGGGCCAGCCTCCGACCACTATCACCCGCGGTTGGGAGTGTGATCAGGAATTAGACTTTAGCGTGTACATTTGATCTGTATCTGTGTAGTACAGAGGAACGGGGCGGGTGGAGTAGTGAGTGGGTGGGTGTGTGGGGGGCGGGGGGGATGGGGGAGGTGGGGGGGGATGGGGAGGGAGAAGACCGCCCAGTTTGGATGTGGGGTCACAGGCTGTTGGACCCGGAAGACATTGAGGCAATTCTTCATACCCTGACATGTCGTCATTACTGAACGTATTTTTATGGATAATCCATTCGGAGATTGTCATGTCTGTCTGTCTCTGCCTCTCTCTTTCTCTCTCTCTCTCTCTCACACACACACACACACACACACACACACACACACACACACACACACACACATATTTCCATGGGTAATCCATTCGGAAATTGTCATGCCCCTCTCTCTCTCTCTGTCTGTCTGTCTGTCTCTCTCTCTCTCCTCTCTCTCTCCCTCTCTCTTTCCCTCCCTCTTTCTCCCTCCCTCTCTCTCTCCCTCCTCTCTCTCTCTCCCTCCCTCTCTCTCTCCCTCGCTTTCTATCCCTCTCCCTCTCTCTCTCCCTCCCTCTCTATCTCTCTCTCTCTCTTGCTCTCTCCAATTCAGATTTTTTTGCTCAAAGAAAAGGGTAAACTCCTTGTAATCAATTCAAAAAGACATAAGGCATCAAAACAGCTTTCACAGAATTCCAAAGAACAACACTTGAAGAAATAGAAACTGAAAAAGAAATAGAAAATAGAAGGGAGATGGGGGGAGGGGGGAGTTAGGAGGTGGTCACATACATTGTGCATACATGCGCACAGCAGATCATTTATACGGTATATAAATAAATAGATCAGTGAATAGATAAGAGTAATCCGTCAATTTCATACATCGAGTTCAATCCATCACATTCTTTTTGTCAATCTTCTAGATAGAAAGTTCAACACAAGGAACAAAAAGTTCCGAAAAAATAAGAGACTTCTGAATTATATTTTCATACTGATCAATACACCATAAAATGTGTGTGTGTGCAGTAGACTGACCTCTCCTAACAGATTCCATCCCCTGAGGACTTTTTCCCTAGAACATTCCAGTGTTGTGTGTGTACACAAGACTAGCCTCCCAATAAAGAACATTCCAGTGTTGTGTGTGTACACAAGACTAGCTCCAGTAAAGAACATTCCTTTCCTCAAGGTCCTGTTTTTCTAAAACATTAATTATTTTTTTCTGTGTGTATACTGACTGAACTCCCAATCTAAAAATTCCTACCGTTAAGGACTTCTTTTTCTAGAACATTAACTTTTTCTGTGTCTTGACTGAACTGTCAATAGCGCCCCTGTGTTTATGAGCATGTCTTTTTTTGGGGGGGGGAAACATGGAAGTTTTTCTGTGTCGATTAACTAAACTGACCTCCCAGTAAAGGTTCTGTCCCTCTACAGATTTGCCTTCTTACACCATTTTAGTTTTTTTTTTTCAGTCTCTGTCCCAGTGACCACTCCCGTCTACTCTCTCTCTCTCTCTCTCTCTCTCTTTGGTAAAGATATACACTTCGTGAATGTAACCATAGGGGCGGCAATGAGCATTGATACCTTTTACGTGAATGGAAGTGAGTGAGGAAAAGGGGAGGAGAGGGGAGGGGGTAGGACGGTATGTTTACTTTTCTTTGGATGAAAGGCATTGTACACGATGTGATTTTTTTTCTTTTTTTTTTTTTTTTTTTTTACTTGTCTTTTTTCATAGATGGCTTGATGTAAAAAAAAAATATTAAAAAAAAAAGCAGATATGCTGCTTATTCAATGTTTCCAGCTCTAAATAAAATTTTGACTTTCTCTCTCTCTCTCTCTCTGCTCTAGATTCATCCCCGAACAAAAGAACCCATCCCTCAAAATTGATTTTTGAAAGAATTGTCGGGAGTTTGTATTTCTAGAGGTTCCATTCAACAACAGAACGTGTGCTCGAGTTTCTGACCTGCTGACACAGTCATATATGACCTGCTGACACAGTCATATATAGTCTGCAGGAATGAGATTGGTGATGACATCAGACAACACTCTGGCCGGAGACTAGGGCGTGGACGCAGACAGGAGTGGGAAGGGAGACAATCAAGGGCTGGGTTACTAGACTCACACAAAGAGTGGAGCGCTCTGGGCGTCCACAACTAAAGCCAACAAAAAGTGACCAGCAGAGAGAGAGAGAGAGAGAGAGAGAGCAGTGCACAAACACACATGTTGGATAGGAACATCGGATTTTTTCTTGGGGTAGACTCAGTCACGACATATAAAGATTCCTGAGGCCGGTTTCATGTGGCGTTCGTAGCCCTTCCTCGTAACTGTTTCCGTAACACAGTTCGTAAGCCCAAAATCCACGTAGCTAAGAACTGTTTCGTAAATCAGTTACGCCGGTTTCACGACACACCTACGAACGTGTTCTTTGCTACGTTGGGCACATGCGCGTGATTTCCCGCTTCTTTCGGAAATTACCGAACACGTGCGATGGAAATGGCGGCGACTGGCAGCAACGAAATCCATACCACAAATATTGATTGCGTTTAGTTAGGAGTAAAACTTAATTAGTCTGCATTTGTGTTCAGTTAACTTGTGTAAACACTCTCACACACACACGCACGCACACACTCATCTGTATTCAAGCATTTTCATTTGATTTATTTCCTATGCTGTCTTAGTGACCGTTCCCATGATCACACACAGCGATCTTCATGCCTATGTTTCTGACTTCCTTGTTTGGGGGCAACTTATGGTTTATCCTGTCTCAAAGCATGTTATAAACAAAGTTGGAGCCATTCCTTCCTGCAACTAGTTCGTATCTGCAACGAAGGCGACATGAAACCGGCCCCTGAGGAGGAAAAGCGACAAATTGACTAAGCTGATACCTACCTAGTAACTTGCATCAAAAAGGCTCAAGCACAAACAATTTTCCGCGCAATTTTCCACACGCAGTTCTGCGTGTATAAAAAAAAAAAAAGTAAAAATAAATAAGTAAATAAATTTTAAAAACTGTCAAAGTCCCAACCCCGGAACCAGTCAAGCGCCTACAACTTACCAATCTTTCAAATAATCTTCGATGATTTTTTTTTTTTTTTTTTTTTAAGAAACATCAACTATTTTCCAAATTCAGCGACAACTTCAAACTCTGTCCATAACAGCAGACCCCACATGTATCCCTCTAGTCTCGAGAAGTGATCATCATGTCGGCGTCTTAGTCGCCGCCTGCAGGTTTTTGTTCTTTTTTTTCTCTGGAACTATATACGTTTCCATAACAAAGGTGGCTGGAATCCAATTAGTTTGCACACACCTACACTCCTGAACCCAAGCAGGCTAAAAAGAGAAAAGTAGGGGGATGGGATGTGTGTGTGTGTGTGTGTGTGTGTGTGTGTGTGTGTGTGTGTGTGTGTGTAAAAATGGAGAAATACTAACGTTTCTATCGATCTATCAATCAGTCTGTGAGTATACATCCGTTTATTACTACCTAGTCTGTCTGTCTGTCTTATCCATCTAATTATCTATGTATCTAGATAGAGAGTGAGTAGAGAGAGACAGAGATAATATGTGTGTGTGTGTGTGAATGTGTGTGTCTTTGTCTGTTTATCTGCATCTGTGTGTATCTGTACGTGTTTGTATATATGTCTCTTTGTCGGTGTGTGCATGTGCGTGTGTGTGTGTGTGTGTGTGTGTGTATGTTTGTGTGCGCGCACACGCATGTGCACGGGCGCACGCGCACGCGTGCGTCTGCGCGCGCGCATGTGTGTGTGTGTGTGTCTGTCTGTGTGTGTGTGTGTGTCTGTCTGTGAGTGTGTGTGTGTGTGTGTGTGTGTGTGTGTGTGTGTGTGTGAGTGTGTGTGTGTGTGTGTGTGTCTGTGTGTGTGTGTGTCTGTCTGTGAGTGTGTGTGTGTGTGTGTGTGTGTGTGTTGTGTGTGTGTCTGTGTGTGTGTGTGTGTGTGTGTGTGTGTGAGTGTGTGTGTGTGTGTGTGTGTGTGTGTGTGTGTGTGTGTGTGTGTGATAGGGAAGGTGGTGATGGGAAATGGGGAGATACACTGTATCGGTGGGACGACAAGGAGTGGGAGGTGGAGGGGTGGGGGCAGAGATGAAGTCGGGTGGGAAAAGAGAAGGGAAAGGGGAAGGGGTTGGCATGGGGGGGGGGGGGGGGCGGGGGGGAGGGGAAGTCTCCACGTGTTACGATCGTTGGTTATTGGGAAGTCGAGGAAGGCACACTGAAGAAGTCGTTTTTGATCCGTGGCTCTGAAAGCACACACACACACACACACACACACACACACACACACACACACAGGCGCGCGCACGCGTGCACGCACGTACGCACGCACTCACAGACACAGACACAGACACACACACACACACACACACACACACAGGCGCGCGCACGCATGCACGCACGTACGCACGCACTCACAGACACGCACGCATGCACACACAAACACACACACACACGCAGCTTTTGTAATACCTGACTTAAACGTGGAGAAAATGTACCATCTTGGCAGAAATTTTTCGATTTTTAGTGCCGAGCTAGCCGCCATCCTAATGTCCTTAAATTATATTCTTTATTTCCATCTGAATGTCAGTCACGTACTAGTATGTGCTGATTCTAGATCTGCTCTTGAAGCAATCCGGTCTTCAAATTCAAAAATCCGTTTGGAGTTAATAACAGAAATAAATCATGTTATACATCTTTTATCCGATAAAGGCACATCAGTTAGTTTTTGCTGGGTCCCCTCTCATTGTGGCATTTCAGCAAATGAGAGAGTCGATCAGGCTGCAAGAAAGGCAGCTCGAAATGTTGAAGGTTCAATTCCCCTAAATATTCCTTTGGATTTAACAGAATGCAATATTCTTCTAAACAAAACATCGGATGAAAGCTTCAGAAACCTGATAATGAACTCGGATACTCAGTATTATCAGAGTTGTGTTAAATATTGTGGCAAAATCAACTCGAAAGCCTCGTCAAACAATCACCTTGCTTCTCTGTCTAGAGAGATTAGAAGTTTACTGCACAGAATGCGGTTAAATTCCCTTCGTACGAAGTTCTGTAAAAACATTAGATGTATGTGTGGAGAAACACTCGGAGTAGGACATCTGTTAATCAATTGTCCAAGAGCAAGGGAATTATATCGTAAGTCGGGCGTTTGTAGTTTATCTGACGGATCCAGTCCGTCATCTGTGTCCAAGATTTTGAATGACTACTCTTTTCTTTCCTCAGTTTGTAAATGTTTGTTACACAGCCCAGTGGGCATTTACCTTTGATGTTCTATCCTTTAATATTAGATTGTTAATTACTTAGCATTACTTACAGTACTCTTGCTCCTATGCTACAGTCAGTTTGAAGCGTACTTGCCTAATTCCGGATAAATTGACACATTTACATACAAGCGCGCGCGCGCGCGCGCGCACACACCACACACACACACACACACACACGCTCACACACTAACTCACATCCACACTTTGTCCCTCTATCTGGCCATCTCCAATCTCAACTCATATCATAAGAAATGTTTATTCATACAACACATTTTCAAGAAACAATCACACAGTTAATACGCACATTCCATATACTTCAACACATCGTCTGATATCACTTTTAGTGGAAGCACGTTAAACTGAAGAAGAAGAACACACACACACACACACACACACACACACACACACACACACACACACACACACACACACACACTAAAAATAAGCAAACGACTGTCAGGGTAACAAGTTAGGTCAAGTCTCATGCTGTTTCTACGTTGAGTCAGAACTTCAGTTCCAGCTTCATCACGTTGGCACGGCGTGAGAACTGGTCCATGCAAACTACAGGACATTTGCTAAGTAACAAGACTGCAGTACGAAGAGGTTCTACCCACAGGGCTAAGTAACGGGACATTTACTATAAGTAACGAGACCACAGTACGCTGGTCTCTATCCAGAGGGCCTAAGTAACGGGACATTTACTGTAAGTAACGGGACATTTACTGTAAGTAACGAGACCACAGTACGCTAGGATTCTAGCCACAGGGCCTAAGTAGGACATTTGCTATTAGTAACGAGACCACAGTACGCTAGGATTCTAGTCACAGAGCTTAAGTAACGGGACATTTACTGTAAGTAAAGAGACCACAGTACGCTAGGATTCTTCACAGAGCTTAAGTAACGGGACATTTACTGTAAGTAAAGAGACCACAGTACGCTGGTCTCTTTCCAGAGGGCTAAGTAGCGGGACATTTACTGTAAGTAAAGAGACCACAGTACGCTGGTCTCTTTCCAGAGGGCTAAGTAACGGGACATTTACTGTAAGTAAAGAGACCACAGTACGCTGGTCTCTTTCCAGAGGGCTAAGTAACGGGACATTTACTGTAAGTAAAGAGACCACAGTACGCTGGTCTCTTTCCAGAGGGCTAAGTAACGGGACATTTACTGTAAGTAAAGAGACCACAGTACGCTGGTCTCTTTCCAGAGGGCTAAGTAACGGGACATTTACTGTAAGTAAAGAGACCACAGTACGCTGGTCTCTTTCCAGAGGGCTAAGTAACGGGACATTTACTGTAAGTAAAGAGACCACAGTACGCTGGTCTCTTTCCAGAGGGCTAAGTAACGGGACATTTACTGTAAGTAAAGAGACCACAGTACGCTGGTCTCTTTCCAGAGGGCTAAGTAACGGGACATTTACTGTAAGTAAGAGACCACAGTACGCTGGTCTCTTTCCAGAGGGCTAAGTAACGGGACATTTACGTAAGTAAAGAGACCACAGTACGCTGGTCTCTTTCCAAGGGCTAAGTAACGGGACATTTACTGTAAGTAAAGAGACCACAGTACGCTGGTCTCTTTCCAGAGGGCTAAGTAACGGGGCATTTACTTCGGTAACTAACCACAGTACGCTAGGATTCTACCCACAGGGCTAAGTAACGGGACATTTACGATGAGTAACGAGACCACAGTACGCTAGGATTCTACCCACAGGGCTAAGTAACGGGACATTTACGATGAGTAACGAGACCACAGTACGCTAGGATTCTACCCACAGGGCTAAGTAACGGGACATTTACGATGAGTAACGAGACCACAGTACGCTAGGATTCTACCCACAGGGCTAAGTAACGGGACATTTACGATGAGTAACGAGACCACAGTACGCTAGGATTCTACCCACAGGGCTAAGTAACGGGACATTTACGATGAGTAACGAGACCACAGTACGCTAGGATTCTACCCACAGGGCTAAGTAACGGGACATTTACGATGAGTAACGAGACCACAGTACGCTAGGATTCTACCCACAGGGCTAAGTAACGGGACATTTACGATGAGTAACGAGACCACAGTACGCTAGGATTCTACCCACAGGGCTAAGTAACGGGACATTTACGATGAGTAACGAGACCACAGTACGCTAGGATTCTACCCACAGGGCTAAGTAACGGGACATTTACGATGAGTAACGAGACCACAGTACGCTAGGATTCTACCCACAGGGCTAAGTAACGGGACATTTACGATGAGTAACGAGACCACAGTACGCTAGGATTCTACCCACAGGGCTAAGTAACGGGACATTTACGATGAGTAACGAGACCACAGTACGCTAGGATTCTACCCACAGGGCTAAGTAACGGGACATTTACGATGAGTAACGAGACCACAGTACGCTAGGATTCTACCCACAGGGCTAAGTAACGGGACATTTATGATGAGTAACGAGACCACAGTACGCTAGGATTCTACCCACAGGGCTAAGTAACGGGACATTTACGATGAGTAACGAGACCACAGTACGCTAGGATTCTACCCACAGGGCTAAGTAACGGGACATTTACGATGAGTAACGAGACCACAGTACGCTAGGATTCTACCCACAGGGCTAAGTAACGGGACATTTACGATGAGTAACGAGACCACAGTACGCTAGGATTCTACCCACAGGGCTAAGTAACGGGACATTTACGATGAGTAACGAGACCACAGTACGCTAGGATTCTACCCACAGGGCTAAGTAACGGGACATTTACGATGAGTAACGAGACCACAGTACGCTAGGATTCTACCCACAGGGGTAAGTAACGGGACATTTACGATGAGTAACGAGACCACAGTACGCTAGGATTCTACCCACAGGGCTAAGTAACGGGACATTTACGATGAGTAACGAGACCACAGTACGCTAGGATTCTACCCACAGGGCTAAGTAACGGGACATTTACGATGAGTAACGAGACCACAGTACGCTAGGATTCTACCCACAGGGCTAAGTAACGGGACATTTACGATGAGTAACGAGACCACAGTACGCTAGGATTCTACCCACAGGGCTAAGTAACGGGACATTTACGATGAGTAACGAGACCACAGTACGCTAGGATTCTACCCACAGGGCTAAGTAACGGGACATTTACGATGAGTAACGAGACCACAGTACGCTAGGATTCTACCACAGGCTAAGTAACGGGACATTTACGATGAGTAACGAGACCACAGTACGCTAGGATTCTACCCACAGGGCTAAGTAACGGGACATTTATGATGAGTAACGAGACCACAGTACGCTAGGATTCTACCCACAGGGCTAAGTAACGGGACATTTACGATGAGTAACGAGACCACAGTACGCTAGGATTCTACCCACAGGGCTAAGTAACGGGACATTTACGATGAGTAACGAGACCACAGTACGCTAGGATTCTACCCACAGGGCTAAGTAACGGGACATTTACGATGAGTAACGAGACCACAGTACGCTAGGATTCTACCCACAGGGCTAAGTAACGGGACATTTACGATGAGTAACGAGACCACAGTACGCTAGGATTCTACCCACAGGGCTAAGTAACGGGACATTTACGATGAGTAACGAGACCACAGTACGCTAGGATTCTACCCACAGGGCTAAGTAACGGGACATTTACGATGAGTAACGAGACCACAGTACGCTAGGATTCTACCCACAGGGCTAAGTAACGGGACATTTACGATGAGTAACGAGACCACAGTACGCTAGGATTCTACCCACAGGGCTAAGTAACGGGACATTTACGATGAGTAACGAGACCACAGTACGCTAGGATTCTACCCACAGGGCTAAGTAACGGGACATTTACGATGAGTAACGAGACCACAGTACGCTAGGATTCTACCCACAGGGCTAAGTAACGGGACATTTACGATGAGTAACGAGACCACAGTACGCTAGGATTCTACCCACAGGGCTAAGTAACGGGACATTTACGATGAGTAACGAGACCACAGTACGCTAGGATTCTACCCACAGGGCTAAGTAACGGGACATTTACGATGAGTAACGAGACCACAGTATGCTAGGATTCTACCCACAGGGCTAAGTAACGGGACATTTACGATGAGTAACGAGACCACAGTACGCTAGGATTCTACCCACAGGGCTAAGTAACGGGACATTTACGATGAGTAGCGAGACCACAGTACGCTAGGATTCTACCCACAGGGCTAAGTAACGGGACATTTACGATGAGTAGCGAGACCACAGTACGCTAGGATTCTACCCACAGGGCTAAGTAACGGGACATTTACGATGAGTAGCGAGACCACAGTACGCTAGGATTCTACCCACAGGGCTAAGTAACGGGACATTTACGATGAGTAACGAGACCACAGTACGCTAGGATTCTACCCACAGGGCTAAGTAACGGGACATTTACGATGAGTAGCGAGACCACAGTACGCTAGGATTCTACCCACAGGGCTAAGTAACGGGACATTTACGATGAGTAGCGAGACCACAGTACGCTAGGATTCTACCCACAGGGCTAAGTAACGGGACATTTACGATGAGTAGCGAGACCACAGTACGCTAGGATTCTACCCACAGGGCTAAGTAACGGGACATTTACGATGAGTAGCGAGACCACAGTACGCTAGGATTCTACCCACAGGGCTAAGTAACGGGACATTTACGATGAGTAGCGAGACCACAGTACGCTAGGATTCTACCCACAGGGCTAAGTAACGGGACATTTACGATGAGTAACGAGACCACAGTACGCTAGGATTCTACCCACAGGGCTAAGTAACGGGACATTTACGATGAGTAACGAGACCACAGTACGCTAGGATTCTACCCACAGGGCTAAGTAACGGGACATTTACGATGAGTAACGAGACCACAGTACGCTAGGATTCTACCCACAGGGCTAAGTAACGGGACATTTACGATGAGTAACGAGACCACAGTACGCTAGGATTCTACCCACAGGGCTAAGTAACGGGACATTTACGATGAGTAACGAGACCACAGTACGCTAGGATTCTACCCACAGGGCTAAGTAACGGGACATTTACGATGAGTAACGAGACCACAGTACGCTAGGATTCTACCCACAGGGCTAAGTAACGGGACATTTACGATGAGTAACGAGACCACAGTACGCTAGGATTCTACCCACAGGGCTAAGTAACGGGACATTTACGATGAGTAACGAGACCACAGTACGCTAGGATTCTACCCACAGGGCTAAGTAACCGGGACATTTACGATGAGTAACGAGACCACAGTACGCTAGGATTCTACCCACAGGGCTAAGTAACGGGACATTTACGATGAGTAACGAGACCACAGTACGCTAGGATTCTACCCACAGGGCTAAGTAACGGGACATTTACGATGAGTAACGAGACCACAGTACGCTAGGATTCTACCCACAGGGCTAAGTAACGGGACATTTACGATGAGTAACGAGACCACAGTACGCTAGGATTCTACCCACAGGGCTAAGTAACGGGACATTTACGATGAGTAACGAGACCACAGTACGCTAGGATTCTACCCACAGGGCTAAGTAACGGGACATTTACGATGAGTAACGAGACCACAGTACGCTAGGATTCTACCCCACAGGGCTAAGTAACGGGACATTTACGATGAGTAACGAGACCACAGTACGCTAGGATTCTACCCACAGGGCTAAGTAACGGGACATTTACGATGAGTAACGAGACCACAGTACGCTAGGATTCTACCCACAGGGCTAAGTAACGGGACATTTACGATGAGTAACGAGACCACAGTACGCTAGGATTCTACCCACAGGGCTAAGTAACGGGACATTTACGATGAGTAACGAGACCACAGTACGCTAGGATTCTACCCACAGGGCTAAGTAACGGGACATTTACGATGAGTAACGAGACCACAGTACGCTAGGATTCTACCCACAGGGCTAAGTAACGGGACATTTACGATGAGTAACGAGACCACAGTACGCTAGGATTCTACCCACAGGGCTAAGTAACGGGACATTTACGATGAGTAACGAGACCACAGTACGCTAGGATTCTACCCACAGGGCTAAGTAACGGGACATTTACGATGAGTAACGAGACCACAGTACGCTAGGATTCTACCCACAGGGCTAAGTAACGGGACATTTACGATGAGTAACGAGACCACAGTACGCTAGGATTCTACCCACAGGGCTAAGTAACGGGACATTTACGATGAGTAACGAGACCACAGTACGCTAGGATTCTACCCACAGGGCTAAGTAACGGGACATTTACGATGAGTAACGAGACCACAGTACGCTAGGATTCTACCCACAGGGCTAAGTAACGGGACATTTACGATGAGTAACGAGACCACAGTACGCTAGGATTCTACCCACAGGGCTAAGTAACGGGACATTTACGATGAGTAACGAGACCACAGTACGCTAGGATTCTACCCACAGGGCTAAGTAACGGGACATTTACGATGAGTAACGAGACCACAGTACGCTAGGATTCTACCCACAGGGCTAAGTAACGGGACATTTACGATGAGTAACGAGACCACAGTACGCTAGGATTCTACCCACAGGGCTAAGTAACGGGACATTTACGATGAGTAACGAGACCACAGTACGCTAGGATTCTACCCACAGGGCTAAGTAACGGGACATTTACGATGAGTAACGAGACCACAGTACGCTAGGATTCTACCCACAGGGCTAAGTAACGGGACATTTACGATGAGTAACGAGACCACAGTACGCTAGGATTCTACCCACAGGGCTAAGTAACGGGACATTTACGATGAGTAACGAGACCACAGTACGCTAGGATTCTACCCACAGGGCTAAGTAACGGGACATTTACGATGAGTAACGAGACCACAGTAC
Source organism: Conus canariensis (assembly GCA_033310375.1). NCBI lineage: Eukaryota > Metazoa > Mollusca > Gastropoda > Neogastropoda > Conidae > Conus > Conus canariensis. The sequence goes on from CM065743.1 coordinate 3,376,000, forward strand.
GCTAGGATTCTACCCACAGGGCTAAGTAACGGGACATTTACGATGAGTAACGAGACCACAGTACGCTAGGATTCTACCCACAGGGCTAAGTAACGGGACATTTACGATGAGTAACGAGACCACAGTATGCTAGGATTCTACCCACAGGGCTAAGTAACGGGACATTTACGATGAGTAACGAGACCACAGTACGCTAGGATTCTACCCACAGGGCTAAGTAACGGGACATTTACGATGAGTAACGAGACCACAGTACGCTAGGATTCTACCCACAGGGCTAAGTAACGGGACATTTACGATGAGTAACGAGACCACAGTACGCTAGGATTCTACCCACAGGGCTAAGTAACGGGACATTTACGATGAGTAGCGAGACCACAGTACGCTAGGATTCTACCCACAGGGCTAAGTAACGGGACATTTACGATGAGTAGCGAGACCACAGTACGCTAGGATTCTACCCACAGGGCTAAGTAACGGGACATTTACGATGAGTAGCGAGACCACAGTACGCTAGGATTCTACCCACAGGGCTAAGTAACGGGACATTTACGATGAGTAACGAGACCACAGTACGCTAGGATTCTACCCACAGGGCTAAGTAACGGGACATTTACGATGAGTAGCGAGACCACAGTACGCTAGGATTCTACCCACAGGGCTAAGTAACGGGACATTTACGATGAGTAGCGAGACCACAGTACGCTAGGATTCTACCCACAGGGCTAAGTAACGGGACATTTACGATGAGTAGCGAGACCACAGTACGCTAGGATTCTACCCACAGGGCTAAGTAACGGGACATTTACGATGAGTAGCGAGACCACAGTACGCTAGGATTCTACCCACAGGGCTAAGTAACGGGACATTTACGATGAGTAGCGAGACCACAGTACGCTAGGATTCTACCCACAGGGCTAAGTAACGGGACATTTACGATGAGTAGCGAGACCACAGTACGCTAGGATTCTACCCACAGGGCTAAGTAACGGGACATTTACGATGAGTAGCGAGACCACAGTACGCTAGGATTCTACCCACAGGGCTAAGTAACGGGACATTTACGATGAGTAACGAGACCACAGTACGCTAGGATTCTACCCACAGGGCTAAGTAACGGGACATTTACGATGAGTAACGAGACCACAGTACGCTAGGATTCTACCCACAGGGCTAAGTAACGGGACATTTACGATGAGTAACGAGACCACAGTACGCTAGGATTCTACCCACAGGGCTAAGTAACGGGACATTTACGATGAGTAACGAGACCACAGTACGCTAGGATTCTACCCACAGGGCTAAGTAACGGGACATTTACGATGAGTAACGAGACCACAGTACGCTAGGATTCTACCCACAGGGCTAAGTAACGGGACATTTACGATGAGTAA
>CM065743.1:3382393-3384893 GCA_033310375.1 Conus canariensis
TACAATGTCATACAGTAAAATCACGAGCATACATCCGCCAGCTGCACAAAACATTTTAGTATAGTACATTATCATACAGTACATGGTAATGTATACAGAACAATGCAAGACAACTCATTACAGTGCGAGACAGTTCAACCATAAGACACAGTACAGTACAACACAGAACAAAACAATACAACACGTTACAGCATCACACAGCACAACATGCTTCAACACAATATACAGTACAACACAGTACACAACAGTGCCATACAACACACACACAAAAACACAACAAATAGAACATCAAACAAGACAACCCTTAATAAAGCCATGCAATTGAACACACTACGAAGCCAGACAGCTCCCCCTCGCCCCCCCCCCCCCCCCCCCCCTCCTCCTCCTCCTTCCCCTTTCTCCCACCTCCCCCTATCTCCCCCTCCTCCCCCCACCCCTCTTCACACCCCCACACCCCCCCTTTCCCCTCAGCACTGACTAGGTCCAGGTTTGTCGGACGTCCACAGACGTGTGTTGACCGCCACAGGAGCGGGGCAGACTGTACAGGTCTAGGCGGTCATTGCTCCCTTCTAGCAGACTGACCAACACACACACACACACACACACACACACACACACACACACACACACACACTTATTGCACGCACGCACGCACATATAGAAACACACACAGATAAACATACACACACACGCACACACACATACACACGCATACACACACAACACACACACACACACACACGCACACGCACACACACACACACACATGATTATGGCAGCTTGGAACCGTTTAAGACAGGCTGTGACTCCGAGTTCTACGTTATGCCCAGAAAATCACTTATTTTCCTTCATCCTTTGAAACAAGACCAGAAACATTCTGAAAACAAAAATGTGAAGTGGGGGAACCGCTGATTTTAAATGGTCCGAACCTGCAAGACCTAGGCAAATCACTAAGTGAAGATGGGAAGGAGAGCTAAGAGGGAGGGTGAAGGTGGGGAGGGGAGGGGGCTAAGATCTGTCAAAGAGGAGGGAGAGTGTGCAAACGGCAGCAGTCTCTCCATTCTAGGAGTGTGGCAATGGCAGCAGTCTCTCCATTCTAGGATTGTGGCAATGGCAGCAGTCTCTCCATTCTAGGCCTACCTCTGAAATAGCAGCCACAAAAATGTGAAGGGCACTTAGGCACCACCTTGAATCCTCTCATTTTTGTACTCCCAGTTCTTATAGAACAGGGAGTACTTTACAATGGGAACGAAGAAATGTTGTCTGTGTGTGTCTCTGTCTGTCTGTCCGTCCGTAGTCAAAATGTGTTCCACTTGCTCCAGACAAAACTGCTGGACCGATCTTTCTGAAAGTTTGTAGATATGTTCATTATGGGTCTCGGATGATGCCCGATGTTGTATTTTACCAGAATAGACGTAACTAACGGCTATAAATGATAATTTTGTGATGTACAGTTTAAACAATAACGGTTTATAAACTTAAGTGTAACCAACTTTTGTAAGCTCCTCGGTAGTACAGTGGTTAGTCATTTTTTTTCCCTTTTTTGTACTACTTACTGGGAGTACGTTTACATGCTTTGCATCTTGTTTCAGAATTAGTACTGAAATGATAAGATTGAAAAGAATTACTCTACCTCCACACGAAAGAATAAACGAATTACATAACAAACACTACGGGAATCGACCCCTGTGGGTTTTTTGAGATTTGATAAACAACATTCAAGACAACGTAAACGACAGACAAACAGACAGTCCCTCATTTCCTCAAATTGTGTGGGGGTGGGGGGGGGGGGAGGGAGGGGCAAAATGGATGTGGGGATTAGACACCCAGTTCGAGGAGGTAAGTGACTATCTGTTCTTGCTCCATTTTCATTGTTTTGAATGTAGTTTGTCTCGCCTGAAGAAGACCAAACAGGCCGAAACGCATAGTGTTTGTTTTGTAAGGTTTTTTTTGTTGTTTTTTTTGGCGGCGCAATAATTCATATCTTTCTGATCTTGTTTCAACTTTTGCCTGCAGACACCTCACTTTGAAAGCTGCACTTAAATGCCAGGAAAAGAAATGGTGTGTTTACTATGAGAGGGGAGAAAAATATGGTCGCTACATCTCTTTTGCTTTTCACCTTCTGTCAGCATGTCAGTTCACACGAGTGAAAGCAATTTCTTTTGTTTTCTGTCGTTTTTTGTTGTTGTTGTTGTTGTTTTCCCGTCAGGGGAAGTAATATTTGGCTCAGAACGAGTTTCTTACCATAGACCTTTTTTTTTTTTTTCGCAGGTTATGGAAAATACAAAACGTCAATGTTGGTGTGATTAGAAAGTTGTCATATTCTATATATATATATATATATATATATATATAAAATGCTACTTCATAGATAGAAAACAATATTTTTTAGTGTTTTTATTCAGTGGATAACTTGTCATTATCTTGCTGACGGCTCTTGGATCTTTATCACAGACTGGCACCAATAGTTCACGGAGTCTCTTTGCGCTCCACTTCAAGT
>CM065743.1:3394893-3397393 GCA_033310375.1 Conus canariensis
ATAATAGAGAACATACACATACGCTACATTTGAAAAGGTCCAGACGGCTATGAGTTAGGTTGTACCCCCCCCCCCCCTCCCCACAGCATTGACTAATTATGAGAAAATAGATGGGTTTTAAATTTAGACTTGAAAGAAGAGATAGAATCTGAATGTCTGAGAGAGTCTGGCAGTCTGTTCCACGTCGCTGGAGCTTGAAAAGAGAAAGATCTTTAACCAGTCGTAGTCCTGAAGCGAGTCATTCGCAGAAGGCGGTCGTCAGCACAGGAGCGTAGTTGTCGAGAGGGGGTGTAGATTTTAAGGAGATCTGAGAGGTAAGAAGGTCCATTTTCAAAGAGAGCAGAGAAAGTGAGAGTTGAGATTTTGTACGAGATACGGTTTGAGACAGATAGCCAGTGAAGAGAGTGGAGTAGAGGCGAAATGTGATCATATTTTCCTGCTCTACAGACGACTCGGGCTGCATGATTTTGGATTCGCTGTAACCTTTCTATCAGGTATTTTGGAAGGCCGGCCAAAAGTGAGTTGCAGTAATCTATTCTAGATAAGACAAATGCACAAATGAGAGTTTTTGTAGCATCTGTAGAGAGAAGGTGACGTACAGAGCCGATTCTTCTTAGTTCTAAATAGGCAATCTTGCAAATATTTGAAACCTGTTTCTCAAAGGAGAGGGATTGGTCAAGCATGACCCCTAGACTGCGGACAGAGGTGGAGACAGAGACAGCACAGTCATTGATAGTGACAGTTGAAGGCAGAGGAGGATGGTTAGGCTGTTTTGTCACGAATATGAGTTCCGTCTTGTCGTCGTTTAGTTGCAGTTTGTTGGTTGTCATCCAGTCCTTCAGGTCTGCAATGCAGGCCCACGTCCGAGAAATCAGTGAGTCAATTTCAGCAATGGGAGCCGACTGATGAAGCTGAGTATCGTCAGCAAAGCTCTCATGCGACATGGCGTGACCAATGATGACGTCAGACACAGGACTAGCATAAGGCACAAAAAGGACTGGCCCCAGTACAGAACCCTGAGGCACACCGTACCTAAGAGGAGAACTGTCTGAGTATCTTCCCTGTACACACACTGTCTGAGTCCGTCCAGTCAAGTAAGAGATAATCCAGTCGAGAGCTGTGTCTTTGAATCCAAAGGAAGTTTGAAGCCGTGAGAACAAAATATTATGATCGATCGTGTCAAATGCTGCGGAGAGGTCTAACATCGCTAATAAGGAAACATTCCCATCGTCAAGCCCGCAGAGGAGGTCATTGACTATATGGAGGAGTGCTGTCTCACAACTATGGCCTTGTCTGTAAGCAGATTGATGAGGATTCATCATCATCGTCGTCATCGTCGTCGTCATCGACGTCCTCATTACCGTCGTCGTCATCATCATCATCATCATTATCATTGTCATCATCGTCGATGACCTCATTGCCGTCATCATCATCACCACCGTTGTCACCGTCATGATCGTCGTCGTCTTCATTGCCGTCATAATCATCATCATCATCATTATCATTGTCATCATCGTCGCTCACCTCATTGCCGTCATCATCATCACCACCGATGTCATCGTTATGATCGTCGTCGTCTTCATTGCCGTCATCATCATCATCATCACCATCATCGTCACCATCATCATCGTCGTTCTCATTATCGTCATCATCATCATCACCGTTGTCATTGTCATGATCGTTGTCGTCTTCATTGCCGTCATCATCATCATCATAATCATCATCACCAGCATCGTCATCATCATCATCACCAGCATCATCATTATCATCATCGTCGTCGTCGTCATCGTCATCATCGCCGTCTTCGTCAATGTCATCGCCATTTTTTTTTCTTTGTCGTTGCCCTGATTATCATCATCAGCTGTCGTCGTCACCACTCTCTCCATCAGCGGCAGTGGCATCTTCATCAACTTCTACATTGTCATCATGGACACCCCCCACCAACATTGTCACCATCACCGCCAACATCAACACCCCTACCATCATCCTCATCATGTTAATTATCAACATCACCGTCATTACATTTACTATCATCATCATCATCGTCGTCGTCGTCGTCGTCATAATTACTATAACCACTATAGTGATGAGTTCCATGTGCAAAAAAAGCATTGTTTTGATACGCCAAAAAAAAGCACTAGTGTTAACCATATAAAACACTACACTACACACACACACACACACACACACACACCACATCACGTCACGTCACATCACAGACACAAGTAGAGAGACTCACGTACGCACGCACACGTGCGTGCGTGAAAGTACACACTAAAAATATAGGGAAAAAAAAGAGAGAGAGGAAGTCAAGTGTGGAGTGGAATTAGACCTAATCCATGGCTCTCCCCCCCCCCCCCCCTTCCCCCCCCCCCCCCCCCCCCCCTCCACCGAGAATCCACCAAGCACACGTTTCGTCACTGTCAGAACTAACATCTTCAATTCACCATCTTCACGACAGTGTATTCTATGTGCGTGTTGTTCTATGCAATAGAATCCA
>CM065743.1:3402393-3427393 GCA_033310375.1 Conus canariensis
TTGACGATGTTGTCAGCCACATCGGGCTTTGAGGAACTACATACACACAAGTGCACACTCAGCTGAGATTGAGCTTCTAGAATAGTTTTGACCACCTCCACAGTACACACGTAGAGAGGAAGACTCAGGAAAGATGGAGGATGATCAGCGGCGAGGAGGAGGAGGGGAGGAAAGTGGAGGGGAGGAGAGTAACAGTATTCTTCGTGTCGGAGTACAAAGAAGAGATGGAAGCACAGGACGTGGAAGGTAAGGGGGAAGCGGGGGAACGGGGGTTGGGGAGGAGAGCGAGGGTGGGGAGGGAGTCCGAGTTTGCCTGTTCATGCAGAAAGAGGTGTCTCCCCCCCCCCACCCCCCCCCCCCCACCCCACCCCCCGTCATTAATCAGAAAGAAGTTGGGAGCTGTGTGTAAGGAAATATCTTTATATCTTTTATCATTTACCTTCTGGTTTTCTGTACGGTAATTCTCTCATCTTGTATACAGCGTATGGTTTATGGAAAGTCATACCCTCAACCCATCTGGTTTTCTGTAATGTAATACCTTCAGTAGAAAGAAACTCGTGGAGAGCGTGGCAGCAGAGAGTCCTCAGAAGAGAAGCCCCCTTCAAGCAAGTGTTTCGGCCCTTATCTCCTGACACTCTAGGGGGGTTGGGCCACACCCGGTTCATGACTCCGGATGTCCCTCTGCTGCCCCTTTTTTTCCCATCTTGGGACGAGCCATGGCTGGGATTCGAACCCATGACCCTCTGGACATGCTCATTTTCCACTTAATGACTCGCGCTTTAACCACTGAGCCACAGGGACACCTGATATTTGTAGGGAAATTAAGCCTTATGAAGTTCACTTTTGTTCCTCCTTGACCAGATCCAGCTTGAACACCTCTCTGCCGCTTCTGCCATTGCTTTCAGGGCTCTGGTTTTTTCCTTCCCTGCAACTGAGAGCTGTTTCATGAGGCTGTATGCAGACGTTCCTACAAACCCCCTAGCTCCAATTTCTGCAGTGAGGACTTTGACCTGATAGCCTTCTCTCCTCAGGCTGTTTGCCAGATCAGCATACTTTTCAGTCTTGTAGATTTGAGCTGCCTCCATTCTGTTCTCATATGGCACCGTGAGCTCGATCATGATCAGCTGCTTGGTTGACTTAGAGTGGACTACTATGTCTGGTCTCATGCCACTCTTGCTGATGATCTCTGGGTGACTCTTCCATTCTGGGAGGTCTGCAGTGACTCCCAGTCATCTGCCCCGTCCAGCAGACTCTGCCTGCATGTTTCGAGTGCACTGTTGTTCTTGGCCATGATTTGCTGCCTCCTGCCGTGAAGAATGTTGCGGGTGCTTTTGGAGTCCTGATTTTCCCTTTTGTGGTGTTGGTACTAGCCCAGACTACTTGTACAATTTCTTTGAGCACTTGGTTGTGCCTCCATGTGTACCTTCCTTGAGCCAGGGCTACTTTACATGAGCTTAGGACATGCTCCACTGTTTGTTTTCATGGCAGAGGGGGCATGCAGGATCGTCTGTTTTCCCCCACTTCACCAGGTTTGCATTTGAGGGCAGAAGGTCATATGCAGATCTGAGAATGAAGCTGATCCTGAGAGGGGCCATGTGCCAAATGTCATTCCAAGTGAGACTTCTTTGGAGTGCATTCTCCCACGTTGTCCATTGCCCTTGCTGGCTCTGCTGGACTGCTTTTTGGAGTCTTTTTTGGTCTTCTTCTTTTCTCATCTCCTGAATCATCATGTCTCTTTTGGCTTTTCCTTTGGCCTTTGACCACCATTCAGTTTTGGTCACCCCCAGTCCCTGTCTGTTGGTCTGTGTGTGTCCTGTTATTTCTCTGATCTTGAGACTTTCTTTTGCAGAATCCATCGCCTCTTGAACTTTCCATTTTCTGCCTGTCTTCAGCTGGGGCTTAATTGCTTCTACCACCTTGTCTCCTGAGTCCTCCAGCATGCTTTGAAGTCTGATCTTCCCTGCTTTGTATTCCTCCAGGATGGATTTCAGGGGTAGTTTCAGCTTTGCTTGGCGACAGTACAGCGCTATGTCAGTCAGACAGGGTGGGACACCAAGCCATTTCCTTGTGAACTTGTTGATTTTGGCTTCCATTGCCTCCACTATGCTGGTGCAGATGTCGTATATCATCAGAGGCCATAGCAGCTTTGGTATCAGCATGAACTGCAGACACCAGACCTTGTATTTGCCAGGGAGCCCACACTGGTCAATGGTCTCCAAGCCTTCCTCCGCCATCTGCTTGGTTTCTTTTGCTCTTTGTGTGTCTTTCAGCGTATCATCATACCATCTTCCAAGGCTCTTGACTGGTTCTTCTGTGACTGTTGGAATGGCCTGGTTGGCAACACTGAAGACCACAGATCCGGCCACTTTTCCTTTCCTCAGTGAGAGACTCCGTGATTTCTTTGGCTTGAACTTCATTCTGGACGAGGCAACTATGTCGTCCAGCCTCTCCAGCACATGACGTGTCTCGTCTTCTCTGGATGAAATCACTGTAGTGTCATCCATGAAGGCCTTGAGAGGAGGCATCTTGTATCCATCGCCAAGGTCTGTTTGTCTCGCGTTGTTTGTTGCTGCTTTCAAGATGAGTTCCATTGCCAGCACGAACAGTATTGGGGAAATTGCACAGCCCATTGCAATACCCACTTCCAAGTTGATCCGTCTGTTGTGTACTCCTTGGTAGAGAACCGCATTGAGAAGCCATTGAAGTACTTCTTGAGCATGTCGCGGATGTTCTTTGGCACATGGTACATCTCAAGAGCCAACTGTATCATCTCATGGGGCACAGATCCATATGCGTTTGCCAGATCAAGCCACACTACGTCCAGGTCTCTCTTTTCTGTTTTTGCTTTTTGGATTGCGTCCCAGATCATTGTGGCGTGTTCTACACAGCCCGCCACGCCTGGGATGCCACCTTTCTGGACTGACACATCCAAGTACTTGTTTTCCATCAGGTACTTGGTCAGCCTTGCTGCCATGACAGAGAAGAAGATTTTCCCTTCGACGTTCAGTAGTGATATTGGCCTGAACTGGCTAATGTCACTTGAGTTTTGCTCTTTGGGGATGTACACACCATCTGCCGTCATCCACTGGCCGCTGATCTTCTGGTTTCTCCAAGCCGATCGCAGCAGCCTGTGGAGCCACTCCAGCACCTTGGGACATTTCTTGTAAAGCTGGTAAGGTATTCCGTTTGGCCCTGGTGATGATTTGGCTCTGGCTTTGTCGACCACCTTCTTGATTTCCGCCAACGTTGGAGGCTTGCCATTGAACTGTTCCTCAGGGTTGGTTGGCCACACCAGACCTTGAATGTCGAGTGGTGCTTTGCTCTGTGGGTCAGAGTATGTTTTCCTCAGATGCTGCTCAAGAACTCCTTTGTTCACACTTAGGGTCCCAGATTTTGGCTGCTCAAACAGTGTTCTGGCAAACTGGAAGGGGTCTCTGAAGAAGCGCTCTTGTGTCTTCTTCTTTTTGCTCTTCCTCTTCCTCGCAGATTCCGCTTTGCTGAGGGCACTGTGTTTTTCTTTCAGGTCTTTCCACAGTTTTTCCAAGCCTTGTTTTTCAGCTGGCAGTGCGGTCTTCATTTGCATCTTGAGGTTTTTCTTTTGGACCCTGATCTTGTCCATCTTTTCTTGGCGTCTGGATTTCTTTGGAGGTGTTTTCTCTTTGGGTAGTTTTGCTCCATAGGCGTCTCTACATGTGGCATACACAATGTCCCCATATGTGGCTAGTTTGTGTTCCAGGGTGCTTTTCCCTATCAGTGCATCGAGTCTTTGGACGATTTTTGCATCCAGTTTCTCCCAATCTTCAGTTTCGTTTGCTCGTGGCAGGTTGAGTTTCAGGCGCCTGGCATCGAGGGCCTGTGCAAATTCCTCATCCGAACCAACAGCGTGGATGTCCTTGGCACTGTGGTTTAAATCCTGGCCTTGGTCTTCCGACGTCTTATCTGCTGATGCAGTGCGCTCTGCTCATTCAGATGAGTCTTCACACATCCCATCTTTGTTCTGTGGATCTTCATGCCACGGGTGGTAGCGAAACGCTTTCCACAGACACATGGATATTCCATTTGGTCCATGTTCATAGTCCGTTTGGGATTTGCAGTCATGATTGGTTGAGCACCGATGGATTCATCATTCTCTCCCCCTTTCGGTGAATCCTGGGAGCATCTTTTCCTTTTATTTTTAGTAGCCACATGTTTAAGGCAAAGTGGGGAGCCAGCCCACAAAGCCCTTGGTTCTGGTCTTTCCCAGTGTCCTCCGGTCTTTCCCGGACGTCCTCCGGCCTATTCCCGGAAGTCAATGGTTTACCCATGCATCAGTAGAAAGAAACTCGTGGAGAGCGTGGCAGCAGAGAGTCCTCAGAAGAGAAGCCCCCTTCAAGCAAGTGTTTCGGCCCTTATCTCCTGACACTCTAGGGGGTTGGGCCACACCCGGTTCATGACTCCGGATGTCCCTCTGCTGCCCCTTTTTTTCCCATCTTGGGACGAGCCATGGCTGGGATTCGAACCCATGACCCTCTGGACATGCTCATTTTCCACTTAATGACTCGCGCTTTAACCACTGAGCCACAGGGACACCTGATATTTGTAGGGAAATTAAGCCTTATGAAGTTCACTTTTGTTCCTCCTTGACCAGATCCAGCTTGAACACCTCTCTGCCGCTTCTGCCATTGCTTTCAGGGCTCTGGTTTTTTCCTTCCCTGCAACTGAGAGCTGTTTCATGAGGCTGTATGCAGACGTTCCTACAAACCCCCTAGCTCCAATTTCTGCAGTGAGGACTTTGACCTGATAGCCTTCTCTCCTCAGGCTGTTTGCCAGATCAGCATACTTTTCAGTCTTGTAGATTTGAGCTGCCTCCATTCTGTTCTCATATGGCACCGTGAGCTCGATCATGATCAGCTGCTTGGTTGACTTAGAGTGGACTACTATGTCTGGTCTCATGCCACTCTTGCTGATGATCTCTGGGTGACTCTTCCATTCTGGGAGGTCTGCAGTGCACTCCCAGTCATCTGCCCCGTCCAGCAGACTCTGCCTGCATGTTTCGAGTGGCACTGTTGTTCTTGGCCATGATTTGCTGCCTCCTGCCGTGAAGAATGTTGCGGGTTATGTTATATAACATCTGGGTTTTTATTCATACCACTCAACCCTTCTGGTTTTCCATAAGGTAATAAATACCCTCAACCCTTCGGTGTTTTTTGTTTTTTTGTTTTTGTTTTTGTATTTTTGGTTCGATTTCTTTTTTGTTTGTTGGGGTGTTTGTTTGTTGTTTGTTTGTTTGTTTTGGGGGGGAAGGTGATACCCTCATCCTTTACCTTCTCGTTTTCTGTAAGGTAATACCCTCAGCTCTTCCGGTTTTCTGTAAGGTAATACCCTCAGCTCTTCAGGTTTTCTGTAAGGTGATACCCTCAGCTCTTCCGTTTTTCTGTAAGGTAATACCCTCAACCCTTCTGATTTTCTGAAGGTAATACCCTCATCCTTTACCTTCTGGTTTTCTGTTAGGTAATTCCCTCAGCTCTTCAGGTTTTCTGTTAGGTAATACCCTCAGCTCTTCAACAGCGTAGACCGAGACACCCTGTGGAAGCTTCTCCGACATTACGGTGTGCCGGCCAAGATCACCACCATCATCAGAAACTCATACGAGGCTCTGACCTGCAGAGTCATCCATGGGGGCAGCTCACGAAGGCATTCGAAGTAAGGACTGGTGACAGACAAGGTTGCCTGCTTTCACCATTTCTATTTCTACTGGCAATCGACTGGATCATGAAGACCTCAACAGCTCAGAGAAGACATGGGATCCAGTGGACACCCTGGACGCAGCTTGACGATTTGGACTTCGCCGACGACCTGGCACTACTTTTGCACACTCAACATCAGATGCAAGAGAAGACACACAACGTAGCAGCCACATCAGCACAAGTAGGGCTCAACATCCATAAAGGCAAGAGCAAGATTCTCAAGGCCAACACTGTCAGCACCAACTCGATCATGCTGGACAGCGAGACGCTAGAGGAGGTAGAAGCCTTTACCTACCTGGGCAGTGTCATCGACAAGCAGGGGGGCACAGACGCCGACGTCAGAGCAAGGATCGGAAAGGCCAGGGCAGCGTTCGTACAACTACGAACATCTGGAGCTCCAAGGAACTGTCAGTCAACACCAAAGTCAGGCTCTTCAACACCAACATCAAAGCAGTTCTATTGTACGGAGCGGAAACCTGAAGAACTACAGCTGCGACCACCAAGAAAGTGCAGGTGTTCATCAACAACTGCCTGTGCAGGATTCTCCGCATCCGATGGCCAGACACCATCAACAACAACAAGCTCTGGGAGAGAACAAACCAGCTGCTCGCAGAACAGGAAATAAAGAAACGACGTTGGGGCTGGATTGGACATATGCTGCGGAAGCCTGCAAGCAACATCACCAGACAAGCCCTAACATGGAACCCCCATGGAAAACGAAAAAGAGGTCGGCCAAGGAACACCTGGCGCAGGGACCTGGAAGCAGACATCAGGGACATGGGGATGACTTGGAACCAGCTGGAGAAAAGAGCCCAGGACAGAGATGCCTGGAGGTCCTTGGCTGGCGGCCTGTACCCCAGGAGGGGTAATAGGCGATGATGATGATGATGAATACCCTCAGCTCTTCAGGTTTTCTGTACGGTAATACCCTCAGCTCTTCAGGTTTTCTGTAAGGTAATACCCTCAGCTCTTTCGGCTTTCTGTAAGGTAATACCGTCAGCTCTTTCGGCTTTCTGTAAGGTAATAAATACCCTCAACCCTTCTGATTTTCTGTAAGGTAATACCCTCATCTCTTCCGGTCTTTGTAAGGTAATAATATACTTTGTAGCAAAAAGAATAAAATCAATACACTTTGCAGCAAATAGAATAAAATTACTTATAGATAAAGTCACTTATAAAATAAACACTTATAAATGTTATAAAGAAACAAATGTATTACCACTTAATGAGAAGCCAATACTGGATGTGTCCAAGTGTATTGTCAGATGTCTTTCGGTTGAAAATTCAGTTACTGAAGAAATACTGATGGATTCCAGTAAAGGTTTTCCTAAGAGTTCTAAAAACATATCATATATCCAACCAATTAGAAACTACACATCTGACTTTATGTCACATTGTAATATTGATATCACTGATATACCAAAATTTCCTGCGGTACTTCCAATGCCTCCTTGGGAGCACCTAAGTGCTTCTTTTGATTACAAATACACTACGCTACAGAAAAGTGATAATGTAAATATTTTAACAACTGAAGTTAGTGAACATTTAGAAAACACCTATCCAAATCATTTTAAAGTGTTTACAGATGGGTCGGTAATGGAATCCTCTGACAGCGGTTCTGGCTTTATAATACCAACTTTAAATGTCAGGAAATCATATCATTTAGGAAAGGGGTTTTCAATTTATACCTCAGAATTATATGCAATACTGGAGGCTTTGATGTACATACATGATACACCAATTGCTTTATATAAAATCTTACTGTGTGTTGATTCCAAATCTGTTTTACAATCACTAGAGCGTTGGAACTGCAAAGCTAGAAAAGATTTGTTTTTTGAAATAAAACATTTACTGCATTGTTTCATAACTCTAGGTATAAGAATTGATTTTGTTGGGTCCCATCTCACTGTGGTATAAAGTGGAATGAAATAGCAGACAGTCTTGCAAAAGAAGGAGCAAAAAGAAACGCTGAAAATTTATCAAAAAATCCCTTAGATTTGTCCTCTTGTGAAATAATCCAAATTATGAAAAACTATATACATAAGCAGAATTTTAGTCAAAACATGGCTACTTTACCCGTGTGCCCAAGGCCCATTGTTAGATTAATTCATAAATTAAGGCTGAATACTTGGAACACTAAATATTCTCATGGTAGTACTTGTGTCTGCAGAGAAAACATTTCTGTGCGTCATCTTTTGTTTGAATGCTCAGTGTTGACCTCGCTCTATCAGGAGAAAGGTATTGAGATGAATAACTTTGATAACATCAATACTGTCTTATATGGTTCATGTGTTGCTGAAATTGCCATGGTTATTTCGCAGTCACAGGTTAAAAATTTTTTGTAAAGATCACAACTTTGTGTACCACTAAGGCATTTCACTTATGTAAATATGCACATATCAGATGTGGCTTTGCAAGTACTAGATAAGTTGAGTGTGAAGGTGTTTTTTTTTTTCTTTTTTTTTAACAAGTGTCTAATATCATCTGGCGATGAAAAGACACACTAAATTAACCACTGAACTGAACTGAGAATAAAATCAATACACTTTGCAGCAAAGAGAACAAAACCAATGCACTCTGCAGCAAAGAGAATAAAGCCAATGCAAAGAGAACAAAACCAATGCACTCTGCAGCAAAGAGAATAAAACCAATGCACTTTGCAGCAAAGAGAACAAAACCAATGCAAGGAGAACAAAACCAATGCACTCTGCAGCAAAGAGAACAAAACCAATGCACTCTGCAGCAAAGAGAACAAAACCAATGCACTCTGCAGCAAAGAGAACAAAACCAATGCACTTTGCAGCAAAGAGAACAAAACCAATGCACTCTGCAGCAAAGAGAATAAAACCAATGCACTCTGCAGCAAAGAGAACAAAACCAATGCAAGGAGAACAAAACCAATGCACTCTGCAGCAAAGAGAACAAAATCAATGCAAAGAGAACAAAACCGATGCACTCTGCAGCAAAGAGAACAAAACCGATGCACTCTGCAGCAAAGAGAATAAAACCAATGCACTTTGCAGCAAAGAGAACAAAACTGATGCACTCTGCAGCAAAGAGAATAAAACTAATGCACTTTGCAGCAAAGAGAATAAAACCAATACACTTTGCAGCAAAGAGAACAAAACCAATGCAAAGAGAACAAAACCAATGCACTCTGCAGCAAAGAGAATAAAACCAATGCACTCTGCAGCAAAGAGAATAAAACCAATGCACTCTGCAGCAAAGAGAACAAAACCAATGCACTCTGCAGCAAAGAGAACAAAACCAATGCACTCTGCAGCAAAGAGAACAAAACCAATGCAAAGAGAACAAAACCAATGCACTCTGCAGCAAAGAGAATATAACCAATGCACTCTGCAGCAAAGAGAACAAAACCAAAGCAAAGAGAACAAAACCAATGCACTCTGCAGCAAAGAGAACAAAACCAATGCACTCTGCAGCAAAGAGAACAAAACCAATGCACTCTGCAGCAAAGAGAATAAAACCAAGTACTCTGCAGCAAAGAACAAAACCAATGCACTCTGCAGCAAAGAGAACAAAACCAATGCACTCTGCAGCAAAGAGAACAAAACCAATGCAAAGAGAATAAAACCAATGCGCTCTGCAGCAAAGAGAACAAAACCAATGCACTTTGCAGCAGAGAGAACAAAACCAATGCACTCTGCAGCAAAGAGAATAAAACCAATGAACTTTGCAGCAGAGAGAGCAAAACCAATGCACTCTGCAGCAAAGAGAACGAAATCAATGCACTCTGCAGCAAAGAGAATAAAACCAATACACTTTGCAGCAGAGAGAATAAAACCAATACAATCCACTGTAAAAAAAAAAGATACATAAGAATTATGTTGTGTGCGTGGTGCGTGTGAAAACAAAGCAAATTCCTGTTCCTTGACACTGACAGGAACCTTTCCAATACACCTTCCTGCAGAAACAATGAGCCAACCATCTTCCTATCCCCCCCCCTCACCCCCTCATCCCACCCACCTTCATCATCCCGCATCGCGTGACCGACCTACCACGTCAAAGTTCTGTGGGATTAGCATGCCTGACTGCTCCAAGATGAGCAGGAGTTCCTGCAGGTTGCGGGGGCTGACGAACTTGGACTTCTCCAGCAGGCGCACGGTGCGCAGGATCAGGTCGGGGTTCATGTTGGGGCACTCCATCAGCGCCTGCAGCAGGCCCTTCAGGGCGCCCACGATGTCGCTGCTGGAGTCTCTGAAGGGAAGGCAGGTCAACGGAGAGTTACAGGACCACTAACGACAGCAAATCTTTCTTGTCCTTAATGTGGTTGTTGGAGTCCCTGAATGGAAGGCAGGTCAACTGACAGTCACTGGACACGGACGACTGCAGATCTTTCCAATCGTCCTTAATGTAGTTGTTTGAGTCTCTGAAGGGAAGGTAGGTCAACTGACGTCATAGGACTACTAACGACAGCAAGTCTTTCAGATCGTCCTTAGTGTGGATGTTGGAGTCCCTGAAGGGAAGGCAGCTCAACTGATGTTACTGGGACTACTAACGACAGCGAATCTTTCAGATCGTCCTTAATGTGGTTGTTGGAGTCCCTGTGTCTCTCAACGGAAGGTAGGTCAGCTGATGTTACAGGACTTGTAACGACAGCAAATGTCAGATGGTCGGTAGTGTGGTTGTTGGAGTCCCTGTATGGACTTGACCTTACAGTCTGCTTAAAACAGCAGGTCCTTCAGTGTGCCTACAGTGTGGATCTTGGAGTCCCTGAATGGACGTTAGAATACTTTAATGTCATAGGACATTTAAACAACAGGTCTTCAGTGTGTCTACAGTGTGGTTCTTGGAGTCCAAGAATGGGACATTAGAAGACTTTAATGTCAGAGGACATTTAAACAACAGGTCTTCAGTGTGTCTACAGTGTGATCTTGGAGTCCAAGAATGGGACATTAGAAGACTTTAATGTCAGAGGACATTTAGACAACAGGTCCTTCAGTTTGTCTAAAGTGTGGTTCTTGGAGTCCCTGAATGGACGTTAGAAGACTTTAATGTCAGAGGACATTTAAACAACAGGTCCTTCAGTTTGTCTACAGTGTGGTTCTTGGAGTCCCAAAATGGACGTTAGAAGTCTTCAATATCAGAGGACATTTAAACAACAGGTCCTTCAGTTTGTCTACAGTGTGGTTCTTGGAGTCCCAAAATGGACGTTAGAAGTCTTCAATGTCAGAGGACATTTAAACAACAGGTCCTTCAGTTTGTCTACAGTGTGGTTCTTGGAGTCCCTGAATGGACGTTAGAAGACTTCAATGTTAGAGGACATTTAAACAACAGGTCCTTCAGTTTGTCTAAAGTGTGGTTCTTGGAGTCCCTGAATGGACGTTAGAAGACTTTAATGTCAGAGGACATTTAAACAACAGGTCCTTCAGTTTGTCTACAGTGTGGTTCTTGGAGTCCCTGAATGGACGTTAGAAGACTTTAATGTCAGAGGACGTTTAAACAACAGGTCCTTCAGTTTGTCTACAGTGTGGTTCTTGGTGTCCCAAAATGGACGTTAGAAGTCTTCAATGTCAGAGGACATTTAAACAACAGGTCCTTCAGTTTGTCTAAAGTGTGGTTCTTGGAGTCCCTGAATGGACGTTAGAAGACTTTAATGTCAGAGGACATTTAAACAACAGGTCCTTCAGTTTGTCTACAGTGTGGTTCTTGGAATCCCAAAATGGACGTTAGAAGACTTTGATGTCAGAGGACATTTAAACAACAGGTCCTTCAGTTTGTCTACAGTGTGGTTCTTGGAGTCTCTGAATGGACGTTAGAAGATTTCAATGTCAGAGGACATTTAAACAACAGGTCCTTCAGTTTGTCTAAAGTGTGGTTCTTGGAGTCCCTGAATGGACGTTAGAAGACTAATGTCAGAGGACATTTAAACAACAGGTCCTTCAGTTTGTCTACAGTGTGGTTCTTGGAGTCCCTGAATGGACGTTAGAAGACTTCAGTGTCATGAGACATTTAAACAACGGTTTCCTTCGGGTCTACAGGCTGCTTTTGGGTCTATTGGATTGTTTTTTGCACCTTGGTCGTGTGAATTAACACCACAGTTTTGGGACACTGTGGGGTGCTTGGTTCTTTTTGCGCCCATGGGGTGAACCCCAGATCAACGTGGGTCTCTGATTGAGCCAGAGTGCGACCACCACGTGTCTCTGATGAGTCGAGGGACGAAAGGCCTCGGAGCAGGCAATACAAATATATCTGCCTTCAAAAGGGATTGCGATTGTTCCCTTATGCAGCTAGTGAAGAGTTTTCATATCTGTAACATATTTTCTTAATTTCATGTTCCCAGTTTCTCCATCTTCAAACTCCCCCCCCCACCCCCCCCCCCTCCTTAAGTCCAAATCTTTGCCAAGTCATTACTATGAAGACAGTTCAGTTGTTGGCCTGCGCTTGTTTTTTTCCCCCACTATTAGATTGTTCGTCTATGTATTTGTCTGACTTTATTCAAGTTTAAAAGGCTGTGCCAGTCTTGAATAAAGGTTACTCTGTACAAGGTTTTCTTATGGAAGCAAAAAATTCCCCACTTGTTTACTGTTCTACAGTGTTGTTGTATGAATCTCTGAATGGATGTTAGAAAGGAGACGAAAAGGAGGCGGAGGAGGACGAGGTAAAGAAAAAGGCAGAGGAGGAGGGGAAAGAAAAGGGGAATGGGGAGATATAGGAGGACAAAGAAATGGGAAAGAGGAGGAAAAGGGCCACGAGGTGAGGTAGGACGAGGAGGTGGAAGAGGATGAAAAGGAGACGGAGGAAGTGGTTAAGATGGAGAAAGAGGAGGCGATGGAAAAGGAGGGGTGGGTGGGTGGAAAGGATGTGAAGAAGAAGAAGAAGAAGAAGAAGAAGAAGAAGAAGAAGACGAAGAAAACGAAGAAGAGAAGAAGAAGAAGAAGAAGAAGGCAGGGGTGGGAGCAGAAAATCATAGCTATACTGAAAAGACCGGGGGTCCAGGGGGCCGCTTTAGGCCCCTGGTGGGGTGCAGGGGCAATGCCCTGCTGGAGGATCTGGGGGCGTTGTCCCCCAGACGCTGAAGAAAATTTGTCTTGCCGAGTCACTTTTGTGACCTCTCCTTGAAAACAAACTTAATTAGTAATAAACGTCTATACAAAAGACTCCAAATAAGACAATATATGACTTAGGGCTTAAACATCAAACTGAAAATGTTATTGCAAGTACTTAGAATACATCTTAAATTCAGTAAACCAACAAAACCATGAAGAAGAAGACGAAAAGAAGAAGAAGAAGAAGGCAGGGGTGAGAGCAGAAAATCATAGCTATACTGAAAAGGCCGGGGTCCAGGGGGCCGTTTCAGTCCTGAAAATGGAAATTAATAACAGCAGAATTAAAGTCTTGGAAATGAAATCAGCTGATTATATCTGATTGTTGTCTGTTCCTTAGATGTTTTTTTTTTACTTCTTTGCCAAGAAGCTTATGTCTGTGGGAGTGGCTTTCCGTTTCACTGGCTGACTCTGTTCTGGGAGACACCGGAGCCATTACTGGAGCAGCAGCAGGAAGAGTTGATGTATGTTTCAGCACATTCAATCTCTCCACATGTTTCGTCTCCTGGGAGTGCACTTCGATCGACTTTTTTTCCATTTGACTTGTATACAAGCTTCCGACTGCACAGTATACACCAAGCAGCGCCCACTTCATTTGTTTTCCGCAGCCATTTTCGAACGGACGATTGAATTCGTCCATCTGATTCATCCATTCATTTCTCCACTTGTTTTTCTTCAGGTCATTGTCGATCTTCCTGCCTCTGCTTCGTCGTTAATCAGCT
Organism: Conus canariensis; assembly: GCA_033310375.1. Classification (NCBI taxonomy): domain Eukaryota; kingdom Metazoa; phylum Mollusca; class Gastropoda; order Neogastropoda; family Conidae; genus Conus; species Conus canariensis. The sequence continues at coordinate 3,415,909 of CM065743.1, forward strand.
CCATTTTTGACAAATATAAAGCACGATGATAATAGTGTCTTCACGCGTTGAAAAGAAGATGGCGGATTTCAAATACGAGTGGCGCGAAAACCTAAATCGGAACACGGAACGCGCACACGACAAAAAAAAGGAAGAATTTGCTATGCGGAATTCCGTATCAATACGAAAATTCTCCCACCCCTGAGAAGGAGAAGAAGAAGAAGAAGAAGAAGAAAGAAGGAGAAGAAGAAGAAGAAGAAGAAGAAGAAGAAGAAGAAGAAGAGAAGAAGAAAAAGAAGAAGGAGAACAAGAACAAGAAGAACAAGAACGAGAAGAAGAACAAGAACAAGAAAAACACAAAGAAGAAGAACAAGATAAGCAAGAAGAGGCGGAGGAGGAATAAGAGGAAGAAGCACAAGGAAAGGAAGACGAAGCAGCACAGAGAGAGTGGCGGGCGAGAGCTGTGTGGAGTCAGTACCTGCAGAACTGGACGAGGGCTCTCATGGCCTCCATGCTGAAGCCGTCAGAGCCACGCATCAGGTCGAACACCTCCTTGAGGTAACTCAGATTTATGTGCTCCGATTCGCGTAGCTGAATCCAGCGTGGCAGAAGAGAGAGAGGGGGGGGGGGGGGGAGAAAGGTGGTAATCAATATCACCATCATCATCATCATCACGGTCTTTATCGTCACTTTTTTCATCATTCTCAGTATCATTCGTATCATTATTGCTGTCACCGTCTTCCTCATTTAAACTATCATCACCATCATCATCTTTTTCTTCATTTAGCATCATCATCTGTGTCGTCAGTATCATAACTCGTCGCCGTCGCCGTTATCATCAATGCTATGATTATAACATCAATTGTAATGTTAATGATTATGCTCATGACGATGTTACGATGGTGACGATTATATGTGATACTGCTGTCATTATCATTACTATTATGATCAATTTTTTGCAGATACCATTATCATCATCATCATCATCATCACGTTCATCATTATCATACAACCACAATCATCATTACCATAGTTATCAATATCGTCATTACCATCATCATTACCATCGTCCTCGTTATGACCATCATCCTAAGCTATGATCACATCAGACTTCCCCATCCCCCTGTACCACATTTCAGAGAACGTTATCTGTGTATGGAACAATTCACCTGAGTAAATCCAAACCACCAGCCACTTCAAGACCCTCCCTAACTCACCGTCTTGAGGAGCTGGTATAAGCCGGAGTCTGCCGAGCGGTTCTCGGACTCCAGGGTACAGGTGAGCTCCACGAGGCGACGCATCATGAGCAGGATTTTCTCCTTGCGCCAGGACGTGCTGACCATCAGGTGTACCGTCTGGGCCAGCAGCCGCGGGGAGTCGTCCGGCAGCGAGATTAGGTGCTCCAGTAGTCTCTGTCCCCACACAAAGGGCACAGACCCTCACACTCACACCACAGCCTTTGTCTATACAAAGGACGCTGGACATGATCACAACGCAATACTCAAACTTACGGAAAACTAGTGAACCAGATACCACCCGACCAACCCCTAAAATAACTGACATGACATGACGTATCGTGACGCAGTGCCACATGACGCCGCATCCTCAGAGTAGGCAAAGAACCATGCCACCACCTACCTGGGTGGAGAGGGAGGGCTGGTGGTGCAGGGAGAGAATGAGTTCGTTGACATAGCCAGGGATGGTCAGGAGCATGTTCATCAGCTCAACGAGGTCACTGGCCGACATCTTCTCCATCACCATCACCATTTCCTGTAACAATCAGTCAGAGGTCCAGCGCTCTACACTCACAGCAGAGCGGTATCCTCAGAGAAGTCCCAAACAGTGCACTTTGCCTTTATGTTTGGCTTTTTTGTCGATTAAGCACAAACATGTGTATTGCAGCTGATGCACTGAATCCACCACAAAGAAAGGATATTTAGAAAGAAAATAAGATTTTTTGTCATTAAACACAGCAATGCACTGTCCATTTACCAATGAATGAATGCATACTATAGTGTTATCTGCTTTTCACGCGTTCAGTGAGAACTGAGTCAGCGCGTCTGTCTGCACTATAACTGGTCAAGTCCATTATCGCAAGATGGGGGCTGCGTCCTTCGTTGTTGTTTCTTTCTGTACTGCTGTTCACAGATTGTCAGTGGAGGACAGCAGAAAGGAGACTGTTGGGGTAAGCACACTTAAACTGTCTTTTAGACTGATATATAATAACTTGCTATATGCCGGTAAGTACTGTAAGCAGCGTCTTTCCGTGCGTGGGAATTTTGCTGAAGGCGAGCGCTAGCTGAAACTGGCCCTGTGATGGACAACACGTGCCTGTGATGGACAACACGTGCCTGTGATGGACAACACGTGCCTGTGATGGACAACACGTGCCTGTGATGGACAACACGTGCCATGAGCGTGGCGGTGGGAATGAAGCAGGCTACACCCGCTAGGGAGTGTGCACCGCTGTTAGCTTACCTCCAGCTGTGAGCGTGAGGCGCCCACAGACGCTGTCTCTCTCCAAGACCCTGAGAAAGGGAGGAGGTGGTCAGGGGCAGAATGACTGTGTCCTCCGACCTGATTAAATGTTCCAATTTCTCTCTCTCTCTCCTCTCTCTCCTCTCTCTCTCTCTCTCTCTCTCTCTCTCCCTCTCTCTCCTCTCTCTCTCTCTCTCTCTCTCTCTCTCTCTCTCTCTCTCTCATCTTCCTGTATCGTTGTCCATTGCTTCCCAGTTTGATGTGGAAGTCTTTCACCAGGTCTTCACTAGGTTACAGTTTCCAGCATACCAGTTTTCTGACTGTACAATCTGACGACTCGTCAATAAATTTTGTAATTCTGGAATGGGCTCTAAATGTCCATGCGCTTTTTGTTTTGTTTTTTAATTTGCCTGTGCGGGCTTTTCACATTTGTGGTATGATACTAATCTTTTTCAACAGCTCTGTTTCACTCTTTTTGTTTTTATTCCAGTGTGGAAAGCTAAAGGCAATAGCCTGGTGCCTTTAGGGCAGGTAATTTATATGTTTGACTTGAGGTCATCTGTGATTAGATTACTGTGTTACAGATTGCCGTTTATCTTGCATAGACGTATGTCTGAACATGATGACAGTAAAAAAAAGCTCCTCGCCCCCCCCCCCCCCCCCCCCCCCCCCTTCCCGGCAATGTGTATTCCACCTAGCTGCATATAATTTCACACATAGAAAAATAGGCAAACAGGTAAGATAGATAAGCAGACTGATAAATTGAGAAATATCATTTGAAACTGGTGGTGAGAATACCACAGAATTATACACCGTGGTATATCTTCACTGGATGCCGAGGGAGGACCAACACAGTCAGCCGTGTCCCACTGATGAGTCCGATACAGTGAATGAAAGGCTTCAGGGTAGATAATGGGAATGGTTCTGCTTTGAAGATGGACCATGATGGTTCCAGTGCGCCGCTAGTGAAGGATGTCGTATAGTTATCATCTATCTTCTCTTTGTTCGTTCTCTCTCTGACGTGCCCCTCTTCTGCCTTTCTGTTTTCAATCTCATATGTATGTACGAGAACAACGAACAGAAAGGTGTTCAAATCTAAGATGACCGTATGTTGTAGGTGTCATTGGCACCTACACGTTTCTGCTGCATGCTGAGCGAGCGGAACAGAGGCCAAAGCACCAAAACATGTGAGGAGAGTAGACTTGAACAATCATCTCTTTCAGGATCGAAGTATTTGTGCGCTCAGGTATCTTTTCTTTTTTTTCTTTAGGGGTTCTATGCTGTACTACAAGAAGCATCCGGCAAATTTGATATTCCCAATAGGCTATGTAACAAAAGATATGTGCATCTCTCTCTCTCTCTCTGTCTCTCTCTCTGTCTCTCTCTCTCTGTCTCTCTCTCTCTCTCTCTCTCTCTCTCTCTCTTTCTCTCTCTCTCTCTTTCCTTTTGAAGCTAATTTCCTTCACTTTGTCATTCAAAAGACCAAAGGATTGATTCCCACATAGACTTGTTTTCCTTTAGTGTTCAACGGTTCACGAACTGTTCAACAGCAGAGGATTGTGTCTCCGTTTGGTAGATCCAAGTGCGGAATTTGAAACAGATTCTTTGTCTGAGACACTTGCATGGAAACTCGGTGAACATAACCAATTCATTGTGTTGAATCATACTTCAGGGTGATCACCCTTTCTGTCTCCTTTTTTTTTTTCTCAATCCGCAAGCATGCACAAAGTATTTGTGTCTTCCCTTTATATCTTCGCAGTTATAGAATAATATCAGAGTTAATGTTTCCTTCGTTTCTTATACTGTCAACATTATGGATGGCCCTTGCGAGTACATCAAGCAGAAATGTGTTGAAAACTAACATTTCCAGCCATCTTTTTTTTCTTGTGACTGTAATCGTTGGCTCTCGGTGTCCCCCTATACGCCTCCGCCGTTTTGCCCAGCCTGCTGAAGAGGAGCGAAAGCGACGAAACAGGTGTCCAGGCCAGGGGAGACAAACGCTGGCTTTCCTCAGGATGGGAACTTTTCTTCACCCCGGCATCTGTTCCCTTTCAGAGTGCTGCATACTACTGACATAAACATCCGCCTTCAAAGGAACTGTGATGTTTATACTACTGACATAAACATCCGCCTTCAAAGGAATTGTGATGTTCATACTACTGACATAAACATCCGCCTTCAAAGGAATTGTGATGTTTATACTACTGACATAAACATCCGCCTTCAAAGGAATTGTGATGTTATACTACTGACATAAACATCCGCCTTCAAAGGAATTGTGATGTTTATACTACTGACATAAACATCCGCCTTCAAAGGAATTGTGATGTTTATACTACTGACATAAACATCCGCCTTCAAAGGAATTGTGATGTTCATACTACTGACATAAACATCCGCCTTCAAAGGAATTGTGATGTTTATACTACTGACATAAACATCCGCCTTCAAAGGAATTGTGATGTTCATACTACTGACATAAACATCCGCCTTCAAAGGAATTGTGATGTTTAGACTACTGACATAAACATCCGCCTTCAAAGGAATTTGATTTTAATGTAATAGACTACTGACATAAACATCCGCCTTCAAAGGAATTGTGATGTTTATACTACTGACATAAACATCCGCCTTCAAAGGAATTGTGATGTTTATACTACTGACATAAACATCCGCCTTCAAAGGAATTGTGATGTTTATACTACTGACATAAACATCCGCCTTCAAAGGAATTGTGATGTTTATACTACTGACATAAACATCCGCCTTCAAAGGAATTGTGATGTTTATACTACTGACATAAACATCCGCCTTCAAAGGAATTGTGATGTTTATACTACTGACATAAACATCCGCCTTCAAAGGAATTGTGATGTTATATGCATAACACGCTCAAGGATTGTGATGTATATACTGTAAATATCCATTTTCTGTCCTCACTGTCATGTTTCAAAGGCAGGATTGATGATACATCTTTACTGACATAACTCGTTCCCCTATGCTGTTCAGTTCTGTGGGGGAAAAAGCTCTCTCGAGATACTAAGCAATGCACCACAATGTCAAACAAAGTGGTTTTCATGTCTTTTTTTTTTACTTCTATTCTCTTTTAAATGTGTGCGCACGTAACATGCATGTGCAAAACCACACACATGTACAAACAAAAGAGAGAGAGCAGGAAAGAAAGACAGACAAGACTGACAGATGGAAGGATGAAGAGGGGAGAGAGAGAGAGAGAGAGAGAGAGAGAGAGAGAGAGAGAGAGAGAGAGAGAGAGAGAGAGAGGGAATGAGCGAGATGGATAGATGCAGGGAAGAGAGACAACGAGAGACACAGTCATACAGACAGACACAGACACGGACGGAGCAGAAGCACGAACCATCAGAGTGCTGGTCTTGGAGAAGTGCAGTTCCTCCACTATGTTCATCATGGCCTTCCAGTTCCAGCTCTCCAGCTCGGTCATGTCCTTGAGGAAGTCCACCAGTTCATCACACCTGTACACACAGATATTTAGCGTCATCCTTGTCATCATCAGGCCTTCCGTCCTCAGCCAGGTCATGTTCTTGAGGAAACCTTTGAGTCTGTCACACTTGCACACACATACACATCCAGTGACATCACCATCACCACCATCATCACTATCATCATCATCATCATCATCATCACCCTCATCATCATCATCATCATCATCATCATCATCATCAAGCGTTCTGTCCTTGGCTGGGTCATGTCACTGTGGAAACCTTTGAGTCTCTCACATTTGCACATACATACATCCAGTGGCATTATCATCATCATCATCATCATCATCACGATCATCATCATCATCATCATCATCATCACGATCATCATCATCTCCTCCTCAGGCGTTCGGCCTTTGGCTGGATCATATCCTCGAGGAAACCTTTGAGTCTATCACACCTACACACACATACATTTAGTGTCTTCCCCCTTATGCAGCAGCAGCATCAGTGTCGTAGGTAGCAGCAGCAGCATCAATGTCGTAGGTAGCAGCAGCAGCATCAATGTCGTAGGTAGCAGCAGCAGCATCAATGTCGTAGGTAGCAGCAGCAGCATCGATGTCGTAGGTATCAGCAGCAGCATCAGTGTCGTAGGTAGCAGCAGCAGCATCGATGTCGTAGGTAGCAGCAGCAGCAGCAATGTCGTAGGTAGCAGCAGCAGCAGCAATGTCGCAGGTATCAGCAGCAGCAGCATAACCATCATTGTCATCAGTAACATCACCACCACCACCATCATAAAAAGTCATCCTTACAGGGAGGAAGCGCAGGGGAGTGGAGGGGATAGATTGGGGAGACAGGACATTCACGATGGAAAAAGTCGATGTGCACCAAGTTGGCCACAGAAGTAACTCACGATGGAAAAGTCGATAGTGCACCAGTGGCCCACAGAGTAATTCACGATGGAAAAAGTCACTGTACACCAAGTTGGCCCACAAATGTAAACTTCACGATGGAAAAAGTCACTAGTACACCAAGTTGGCCCACAGATGCAAAATTCACTATGGAAGAAACAATATATCCACTTGCGTTAAACTACAAATAGTCGACAGTCTTCATGCTGAAATACATCGACAGGCTTCAGCTACAAAGACATGACGTCCTTCATGTACAAGACATCGACAGATCCTTCATGCTAAAAGACATCGACTGATCCTTCATCTACAAAGACTCGAGATCCTCATGCTACAAAGACACGACATTCCTTCATGCTACAAGAATTGACTGTCCTTATGCTCAAAGACATTGATGGTCCTTATGCTACAAAGCATCGACAGGTCCTTCATGCTACAAAGACATTGACTGGTCCTTCATGCTACAAAGACATCGACAGATCCTTCATGCTACAAAGACATCGACAGATCCTTCATGCTACAAAGACATCGACAGGTCCTTCATGCTACAAAGACATCGACAGATCCTTCATGCTACAAAGACATCGACAGGTCCTTCATGCAATCCTTGAGCACACGAAACGAAAATGTCACAACAGGAAGGACATGGAGACATTCAGTTGTGGCAAAGATACGTAACTCACAAGCAGAAGACTGTCATTATCATCATTAATCCACAGTGGTTGCCTCCACAGTGCACATCCATATCACAAGGATAGTCATGCATCAACAACCTGACTTTGAAATCATTTCCAACGGGCGGGCGTGAAAAAAGCCGAACAGGTCCCCCAAATCACAAACTGCACGACAGACCTAAACATCACAAAATCCCATAATGGGATGTACAGGAATGCTCACAATATACCTCAAAATCAAAAATGCTGCGGGGGGGGGGGGGGGGGGGAGGGGGGAGGGGGGGGGCATTAATGCGCGCTGTCAAATCGCAACAACTAGATGTACATCAAAAGCACGGAACACCACTGAAACTTCATAAACTGTACTGTCAAATAAGCCATGCACTAATTTGCCTGAAATGTGGTGACTTCCCTGCGTTTATTTGTCTCTTTCACACGCTGGTGTGAACCAGGCGAGTCTTCTAGCATGAAAATCCAGAAAACGAGACAACGTACATTCCCGTAAGAGACTGTGTCACAATAATGGTGAGTCAGAGGATGCTCATGATCAATCCTGACAATCTTTTTGGGATTTTCTTTTTTCTGTCCGATCATCGATGACGTTTCTGTGACACTGTCCCCAAGCCTCTCATTCCGGCTTTCCATTTACAGCCACACCGAGATTGACCCTGTCGAAGCTACGGCATTGGCGAGTCACAGAGAACAGGCAACAGCAAGTGGCCACGAAGCAACGCATATGAGGAGTCGCCGCACTGCCGCTGAGTCACGGTGGTGGTGTTCAGTGATGCCTGTTTGGAGCCAACACTCAGGACACAATCTACTAAGCCCCCTACTGACTAGAATTATTGCTTGGTCGCAGAATCAGTGCGATGAAGTATTCTTCTTATTAGGGTGCCATTATGTCTGTCCATCGTAAGTCTCCATCATTTTTTCAATGCCAAAAACCTGAACACAAACCTACTGAGGGCATAGATACAAAGAGAAAAAAAAAACAGAACTAACGTTACAATGAAACAATGAAAGCCTGGCATGAAGGGCAACAGAATCTGTTGTTCATTATGTGTTTGTGTGTGTGTGTGTGTGTGTGTGTGTGTGGGGTTGTGTGTGTTGTGTGTGTGTGTGTGTGTGTGTGTGTGTGTGTGTTGACACTAATCGATGAGAATAAGGCTGATGAAGATGATGCAGTGTACTTCCACCCTGGTCAGAGGCTATATGTACTCTGTACTCCACACTTACTTTCATAATACAGCCCTGCTTCAACAGGCCTGAGAGGTACGCACCCTGCAGTGTTGGTCAGCAAATCTGAGCAGTACTCTCAAACACGTGTCTGGTAAGTTGATGAAACTCAACTATGTTGTTCCCGTCCTCCCCTTTGAGCCATAGCAAATTCAACTCTGGATAGGTGCTGGTCTGGACCGAATTATTCCCCAAAGTAATGGTTCTCATGGGAATCAAACCCACAATGTCCGAGCCCGCAGTCCACCGTGCTAACCAATGCGCCACGGTGGCCGGTGTGTACTTCCTCTGTACACTCACTCTTCTTTATGACGTTCCTATGTAACGACAAAAAGTCCTTGGACTGTACACGAGCATGCTTTTAAACCGTTCAGCAAAGAAACTGTCTTTGAACACAACGATGGAATCTTCTGAGTTTGTAAATAAAGAAACAGTATGCGGAGAAGGCAGCTTTTTTTCTAATGGTGAAAAACAAGTCTGCAATGTGTAAAAAAAAAAAAGACTTGAATATTTGAACACAAATCTTTTTAACTGAACGTGACGGACAGTGACTAGCATTCGTCTGATCTCAATACAGTCTGTTGAGTTGAAAAGAATGTTGCAAAATATTTCAAAGGAGTTGGAAAACTGGACAAAGTAGACTGAAGACAGAAACTTACAAACCGGCATATAGCTCGAAACGCTTGCTCATTCCACTCCCACGGACCACCTTTTCAACCTACCGAGGATTTTTCCTCATAGTTTGTGTGATCCAAGGGTCAACCTCACTTTCATATACTTTCAATGTGATAAGACTACAGTTCCGTCACGATTCACCTAGTCTGAAAACCGCCCGTGATACTGAAAAGAGAATTCAATAACAGTGAAGGAAAAGCCACGAAACTGAAAACGACATTCTCTCACAAAGATTCACCCCCACCCCCCACCCCCACCCCACCCCCTTCAAAACGAGAGCTGGGGAAGCAGTGCGTGACTCACTTGATGAGGATGCCGATGAGTTTGGACAGTCCCAAGGTGGTGACCTTGGAGGCCTCCTTGACGCACTGCAGCAGGACGCAGAAGGCCTGCAGGGGCAGCTTGGCGGGCTGCTCTGGGGAGCCCAGCACCCGGGTGTAGAGGGCCACCAGGGCCTGCGTGTTGCAGGGCGAGGTGAGCAGCAGGTCCAGGATCTCCGTGAAGGCCGTCACCGTCAGACTGGGGTGGTCCTGCATGGCGTGCACCAACAGGCTGAAGAAGTCCACCTCCATGCTGCCACCAACACCAACACCGCCAAGTCACCAGGAGATTAGTACTAGAAACGCCCTCTGACTCCATCAATCTGAGTGGGTCATAACTTAGGAATGTCCACTGATTGAGTCAGTAACTTCAGAATGACAACTGATTCAAACAGGATGGGTCACAACTTTGGAATGTCCACTGATTCAATCAGAATGTGTCATCACTTAGGAACGTCCTATGATTCAAACAGGATAGGTCATCACTTAGGAACGTCCTATGATTCAAACAGGATGGGTCATCACTTAGGAACGTCCTATGATACAATCAGAATGAGTCATCACCCGGGAAAGTCCACTGATTTTCACACACACACACACACACACACACACACACACACACACACACACACACACATACACACACACAATGCCTGTGCATATATACTACTCAAAACAATTGAAGTACCACCCCTAATTTTTGTATGCAATTTTTAAAAAGCTCTGATAAACCAATTAATATTGATAATTGAATAAATTCTGCTGGATAAGCTTACCCGGTTCTCAAATACTACTCCTCGTGCATTTTTGTTATGTTAAAGTCGGTCAGCAGTTATCTACCGCGTCGCATCTGAGGCAAAAAAATCCCGAGAAATTATCGAACTTGTGTCGCTCCCAGATTTTGACACAGACACAGCAAGAAAAAAAAATGTGATGCACGTGAAAGCAAGGTCTTTTCTGAGCAGAATTGCAATCAGTTAGCACATTTGACGGGTATAAAAAGTCGCGAAATTTAGGAAGATTTAACCATGCCTGCGAGACAACGACTAAGCAACACCGACAGAGGAAGAGCGATAGCATGGTACCAAGAAGGTATTGGCTTGAGGGAGATTGGTCGACGGCTTGGAGTGAGTCACCTAGTCATTCTGAGGCTCAGAGACCGTTGGCTTAACACTGGAAGTGTTGAAGAACAGCAGGGACGTGGACGGACGAGAAGCACCTCCAGACAGCAGGATCGGTTCATTGTTATCGCTTGTCTGAGAGACCGTTCAGCCAGTGCCACAGTACTCCGAGACCAGCTACGACAAGCCAGCAACGTCAACGTCAGTACCCAGACAGTTCGGAACCGGCTCCACGACGCCAACTTGAGGTCAAGGTCCCCAGCAGTGAGATCAATACTGACCCCAGCGCATCGAGCTCATCGTCGGGCCTGGGCAGCATGTCATAGAAGGTGGACAAGAGCTGAATGGGCAACAGTACTCTTCACAGACGAGTCAAGGTTCACCCTCAGGTTCAACGACGGGCGGGTTCGCGTCTGGCGACGTCCTGGAGAACGCTACGTTGACGCTGCCGTCAGGGAGCATGACCGCTATGGAGGTGGGTCCGTGATGGTGTGGGGTGGGTTCAGCCTACGTCACAGGACCCCCCTACACCGTGTTGAAGGCCGCCTGACCGGTGCCACCTACCGCGACACCATCATCCGCCCCCTTGTGATGCCCGCCCTGAGGGCAGTTGGCCAGGGCGCCCAGTTCCAG
>CM065743.1:3432393-3472393 GCA_033310375.1 Conus canariensis
TGTTTTCTCCTGCACTGTGAAATGTCAACAGCATGTTGACTATTGACGTCTTACAGCATATAAAACTAGGCACTGCTGAAACTGTCAGGCATCCGCCTTGATTTCTTGCCCTCATATTTTTTTAATCGTAAAGAAAGTGAAAAACATATAAATGCAGACATGAAAATGTTCCACAATGGCAGAAAAGGTAACAGCAAGATAGACGTTCAAAAAGTCTGATATTTTTAAGAAATGAATATTTATGCCGTGGCATCAGCCCACATCAAAAACAATGAAATCAGACAGGTCTCTAGGCTCCATGGGCCTAGCTGGCCCGGTTATGAAAGATAAGATGCTCGATAAGAAGACCTTGTCACACCAGGATGTTATCAGCAGACGTTTGTGAAGTGTGGGGTATTTGAGACGAGTTTGTCAGATCAAGATTCTAATTTTCTCCAAAAGACAAGGTAAAGCGTGGGACCCTTTAAGAAGAACTTTGTAAAACCAAAACGCTGATGTTCTTGAATGACACTATGAAGCATGGGATACGTTCAGAAGACGTTGTAAGACTAAGACACTCTCAGAAGATATTGCAGAGCAAGGGATACTTTGAGAAAACTTTGTAAAACCAAGACACTCTCAGAAGACATTGTGGAACTGAGGATTCTCTGACATGACAAAATCACGGCTCTCTCAGAAGACATTGTAGAGCTGGGAATTGTTTTTAGATGACAAAACCAAGACACCCTTGGGAGACATCGTAGAGCCGAGTATTCCTTGAGATGACAAAACCAAGACACACTGAGAAAACACTGTAAGACCAGGACACTGTAAAGCATGGAGAGCTTCTGGAAGACTTTATGAACCCAAGAACGTTCATAAGACCATGTAAAACCAGAAAACTGTAAAGCAGAGGACGTTTTCAGGAGACTGTAAAACCAGGACGCTTTAAGTTACAATTTAAAGCATAGATCGCTGTCAGAAAACCAGGACAGTCTCAGAAGACCATGTAAAACAAAGTCAGGCCTACATGACAATGCAAAACCAGGACAACGCAAAGCATGGGTCGCTTTCAAAAGATTGTGAAACCAGACACTGTAACTTACAGTTTAAATCATAGAACACTTTCAGAAGACCTGATAAAATCAGGATAATCTCAGGAGCCAATGTAAAACCAAATCTGTCTCAGACGACCATGTAAACCCAGGACGATGTAAAGCATACGGTGTTTTCAGAAGACTCTGTTAAACCAAGACACTGTAAGTCTAAGTTTACACGGCAGACTTTCAGAACAGATGGTCAAAGCAGGAGAATCTCAGAAGACCATCTAAAAGCAGGGGGACCCTTTCAGAATACCCTGCAAAACGAGGACACTTTCAGAATACCTTGTACAACAAGGACACTTTTAGAGGACTTTGAAAAATGACGACACTATCAGAAGACCTTGTAAAATGAGGACACTTTCAGAAGACCTTGTAAAATGAGGACACTTTCAGAAGACCTTGTAAAATGAGAAATCTTCATTATACTTTGTAAAATGAGGACACTTTCAGAAGACCTTGTAAAATGAGGACACTTTCAGAAGACCTTGTAAAATGAGGACACTTTCAGAAGACCTTGTAAAATGAGGACACTTTCAGAAGACCTTGTAAAATGAGAAATCTTCATTATACTTTGTAAAATGAGGACACTTTCAGAAGACCTTGTAAAATGAGGACACTTTCAGAAGACCTTGTAAAATGAGGACACTTTCAGAAGACCTTGTAAAATGAGGACACTTTCAGAATACCTTGTACAACGAGGACACTTTTAGAGGACTTTGAAAAATGACGACACTTTCAGAAGACCTTGTAAAATGAGGACACTTTCAGAAGACCTTGTAAAATGAGGACACTTTCAGAAGACCTTGTAAAATGATAACACTTTCAGAAGACCTTGTAAAATGAGGACACTTTCAGAAGACCTTGTACAATGAGAAATCTTCATTATACTTTGTAAAATGAGGACAGTCTCAGAATATCTTATAAAATGATGCCAATCTCAGTACCCTGTAAAGCGAGGTCACTTTCAGAACACCCTATAAAACGAAGACACTTTCAGAATACCTTGTTTTAATGAGGATACCTTGAGAATACTTTGTAAAACGATGACTCTCGGAATACTTTGTAAAACGAGGTTACTGTCAGAATACCCTGTAAAATGAGGATATTTTCACAATAATTTGTATGGGAGGACACTTTTAGAAGTCTGTATAAAACCAGGACGCTCAGAATACCTTGCAAAACGAGGACACTGTCAAAAGACCATCTAAAAGCATGACGCTCTCAGAAGACCATATAAACCCAGCACACTGTAAAGCGTGGGGGTACTTTCAAAACACGCAGTAAATCCAAACTCCAGACCACATACAAAAACCAACAGCGCACCTACACATGATGTGTAGAGCAACACGTCAACCAGAACCACAGGCTGAAAAACACCAAAGAAAAACACAGTGCAAGGCATTGGCAGAAACCAAAGAATGTCCAAGCCAACAACAGCAAACTGTCCACCACAACCAACGAGCACAACTCTCAACGCAGGGTGCTTACTGAGGGTACAGAACACATCACAACAAGGAGAACAAAAAAAACCCTAAGCAGGATAGTCAGAACTGCTACAATGCGCAATGGAAGCAAAAACGGACAAAAAGAAACCCCAAAGGCCAAGAAAGGGTGTAATCACATCAAAGACCTCGTGAGAAAGGACGAGCAGAAAAGAATGAGGAGACGTGCTGAAAACCATGGTGAAAAACAAACATAATATGAAAAAAAAACAACGAAATAATAATGAAAAATATTTCTTGAAAAACTAACGAAGAGAAATAATGAAAACAATTATGAAAAAGAAATTGAAATCATGGTGGAAAAACAATAATGAAACAAGGAAGAAAAATTCTGAAGGAAAACAGTGAAATAAGGAAGGATGAGAAACAACGGCAATAATACTGAAAATGAATAATAGAAAAAAAAAAAGATGAAAATGATGAAAAGACTATAGACAATATAATGAAAATAACAATGAAATATTGAATACAATGATGAAATATAATGATACCATGAAAAAAAAAACATTAAAAAAAAAGAAAGAAATGTTTAAAACAACGATGATACGGATGAAAACTATTTAAGCAATAAGGAAAATATCATGAACAACACTAGAATGTAAGGGGGGTGGGGGTGGGTGGAAACATGAACGCTGGTAAAAATCATTATAAAGAGAAAAGAAACTCATGGTGAAAATGAGAGCCACCATAATGATGACAGACAAATTTACTTGTTGCTCATCGATGCCAAGTTTATGACCTTTCCCAAAATATTGCCTCATATTTATTGTTGTTGTTGTTGCTGTTGTTGTTGTTGTCGTCGTCGTCGTTGCTCTTGTGTTGTTGTTATTGTTGCTGTTGTTGTTGCTCGCCAATCCCGACTGAATGTGTACAAGAGTATCCATTTTGCAGGTGCATCAAGGCAAAATGACGTTTGGAACTCTAAAATATTTTTGTCTTGTCATGAAATGCAGCGGGATGAAAAGGGGGGGGGGGGGGGGGTTGGGGATAGATAGGAAGAGGGCGGGAGGGGGGGGATGCTTGCAGTTTAATAGCTCATCTCAGAACGTTTATGTCAGTGCACTCACTGTAAAGTGTGTTGGCAAAGTTAGCTACTATAATTTCACAAAAGCATGAGGAACGCGCTACGAAATTTCAGTTAATCTGAACTGAGTTACAGATTATTTTCAAGAGATCTGGCAATGCCCTAACATGCGATTCGTCGATGGCAAATTTATCCATCTCCCCTCACGACGTCCCCCCCCCCCCCCCTCTCACCCCTCGCCCCCACCCCACCCGCTCCCTCCATCTTAGATATTGTGATTGCTAGTTGCAGAGGGTACGTACGTTGTAGTTTTTCCACGGTGGACGGATTAAACTGTCGAAACAAATCAACACATGGAGCAGAAGAGGGAAAGCTTAGTGTGGCCATGAATGAAATGATATGTGGTGTTGAAAGTGACGTATGGTGTCTCTTATTTCAAACCTGGGAAATTGTAAACTAGGTTTAAAACAAGTCTGTGTAGAGAGGAATAAAGAGAGTCAAAATAGAAGAAGGGAAAAACAGGACCGGGAAGAAAATAAAAGAAGTGAAGAAAGGAGAGAAGAAAAAGGAGGAAAGACAGAAAGGCAGAAAGAAGCCACGGTGATGGTCATTCTCTAGGAAAGATTTTGGGGGGGATGATTGTACACCCATCCATTGACGCTCTCTTCTCCCTCACCCTCCCATTCCCACCCATCCACCTCATTCCCACCCTTTCCTCCTCATCCACTCACACACTCCACCCAACCCCCAATGCCCCCCCTTCCCCCACCCCCATCTCCCAACCTCCAACCCTCTACCCTCTTCCAGACTCCTCCCATCCTCCCTTCTCCCACACCTTCCTCCAAGATGCACAGAGGGCACAAGATGCACAGAGGGCACAAGATGCACAGAGGGCACAAGATGCACAAGATGCACAGAGGGCACAAGATGCACAGAGGGCACAAGATGCACAGAGGGCACAAAATGCACAGAGGGCACAAAATGCACAGAGGGCACAAGATGCACAGAGGGCACAAAATGCACAGAGGGCACAAGATGCACAGAGGGCACAAGATGCACAGAGGGCACAAAATGCACAGAGGGCACAAAATGCACAGAGGGCACAAAATGCACAGAGGGCACAAAATGCACGGAATGCAACATTCCTCCATGCAGCCCCATTCCGAATGTGAACACACTCACAGAGGACTTCAATCCAACAAGCAGCACTGCAACAAATCATTGTAGGACGATGTTTCGGAAGCGCTTGCAGAGGGGCCAAAGGAAAGGGTGAAAGAGAAGTGGGGGTGTAAACAAAACGAGTAAAAACTACCGTCGACTGCCCCTACCAATCAGAAAATGTTTCCATGTCTGGAACAGGGAGGGGGGGGGGGGGGGGCGATAAATTAATGAAGGTAATTTGAAAAGATTTCCGTTCTGACCCCTAGCCCTTAACAGATGACAGTTATCTTGTTTGTATTGGAGCGAATTTTACAGGGAAAGAACCTGAATCAGAAACCAAACTGCTTAAACTTCTTGCTCCTTTCTTTTTAAATCTCTGTCTCTTTTGTTCGTTAATATTAATATATGATGGGCAAAAGGATTTCGCTGATTCTGCAAACTCACATGATGAACAATGCATTGCTACGCGCGCTACTAGGTTGAACAGTGCTCATTTTGAAGAGGACTGTCAGTGTGAATTTCGGACCACACACACACACACTTATGCCTTCCACATGCGCAACGTTTCTATGCCCTTGCATTTGTTCCAAGAGTCCGGAACTGTCATAAATGTTCTCCTGGTGTGAGCTCTTAACGATTATCAGTCGCAGGAAGACTGCAGCCGGACACACAGATCACTATAAAACAAAGGTGAAAGAAAGGGGGGGGGGGGGGACTTTAAACAAATGAAGTGTCTGATTTGCATTCAGAACCCTTCTCATCTTCAATACAAACAAGGTCCACGTCGTCTTCAAAGAGCTAAAGGTCAACATGAAAAGCTTGAATGTTGACGTACCACCATCAGTTTGTTTCCAGCACCACAAACAGCCCAGTCTTCTCACCGGTGTGAAGGATTTGGAATCCCACTCTCTGGGAGATGACGGTCAGGAGGGCGATCTTAGCACATACCCATTTTCTTTCAGGCAACCCAAACAGTAACATCCTGTGACTGACACTTTCATGTGCATGTAATTCACCGTTTATTGGAACGATTAGACTTTTATCCATGTGTTTTTCGGGGGAAAAAAAAAAGAAAGAAAACGATTTTGGTCTCTGTTTCCTTTATTTTTTCGGGTTTTTTTTTTCCTCCCTCCGCTTTCTTCTCCCTCCACTCATCAAGCGTTTCCGGGACTAGTCCACAACACGTTAATGGCACAGAAAATGTTGACCAGTGGCGAGAACGTATACAGTATCCAGTCAATTGCATGACTCCATACATACATAGACATTTAGAAAGAAGAAAGGACACCCGTAAGCTATTGCTTGTTGCTTGTTGCTGCTTCGGTTTAATAATTATTGGTCAATAAGAAAAACGCTTAAAAACGAGGCGGGGGGGGGGGGGGGGGAGAGACGGGGGGATAACAAAAAAGAAAGGGGTTCTTTCCCAAAAGAACGTCCATCTTACGCTAAGAGAAAAAGCGCGGGTCAAACTGTACAGTCTTTATAAAGTGATGCACGTTTCTGGCAGCGTCTTTGCCTTTGTATTTCTCTTCATATTATCATTTACTTTCATGTTCCACGACTATGATCGATAACGTGCATTTTTCCACACACTCGCCAGATCACATAACAAAAACAGCTCAACACAATCCTTGCTCACTAACAGTTTTTCCCTTGATTTTTTTTTTTACGCGTCAGTACGAAAGCGTACACGCCATGATATTTGTGTTGTATTCATTTTGCCTGTT
The DNA here is from genome assembly GCA_033310375.1 of Conus canariensis. Taxonomy (NCBI): domain Eukaryota; kingdom Metazoa; phylum Mollusca; class Gastropoda; order Neogastropoda; family Conidae; genus Conus; species Conus canariensis. Next base: position 3,438,890 of record CM065743.1, read on the forward strand.
TAGATAAAAGATTTTCCAGCGGGAAACAGAAGACAGGCATATTTCCTCGTTACAATCACTTCAACCTTCATTGCAAAGGAAGAAATAGCTGTAACAAAATTCAGTACACTAAACGTTAACATGCTGGAGAAAGAAGAAAGCGAATTTTTGCCTGGATAAACTGTAAGACATTTCCTGATTGGTCAACAGTTTCTGTGTCATATTCCCTGATTGGTCAACAGTTTCTGTGTCATTTTCGTCCACTCCAAACCTTTCCTGGAGCGCAGCATCGTAGAGAAGTAAAGCGCCTGGCAGTGCGTGGCAAAAAACAAAGAAACAAACAAACAATCAGAAAAAAAACAACTGAAATTACAGTCCAGACGCAAGGACCCCACCCCTCTCCCCCATGTCCCTTGCCACACATCCCACATCCCCTCAAAAAAAAAAAAAAAAAAAAAAGCATCAAGAGGGCACTTGGGAGAGCGCTGACTTCTGTCCAGGTCAAACGGATCCTAGACCCGTCCCCTGATCCGGATCGGAATGACGGATCCACACCCAAATAGAATGACTTCGTCCTTTTGGAATGTTTGGGCAACATTCCATATTTCTACCGAGTTTCCCTAAAATCGGCTTTTTCTTCTTCTTCTTCTTCTTCTTCTTCTTCTTCTTCTTCTTTCTTTTTTTCTTCGTGATCCAGCTGAACAGAACCAGGACCCGACCTTCCATCAGGTCCCGTACCACGCAGTCACACCAAAACTGAGTGAGTGAGTTTGTCCCTAGGCTATGTGCCATCTGTCCTCCAAGTTTTGCTTCATTAGACTGATTTGGTCCGTTCGAGGAAATCTTGCCGACAAACAACAAACGGCTGCAGGTGAAAACGTGACTTCCTTGTTGGCGGTAAAAATGACAAACTGCAAGTAAACTGAACCATCTCTCTCTCTCTCTCTCTCTCTCTCTCTCTCTCACACACACACACACACACACACACACACACACACACACACACACAAGGGCGCGCGCACGCACGCACGCACGCACGCACGATGCAGGCTAGCTCCAACACAAACAACAACACTGTTATCATCAGATGCAACACCAAGCATCGCAACAGTAATCCAAGTTCTTCCAAACACGCCCACCAAATGTGTGCTACCTTTCGAACACTTAATGCAGACAACAAATACAGCAGCATGCGGTTCACTTGCCCAACCTACCACCCACAGTCGCCTGCAACAAGCACAGACCAGGAGACAGTGTCTCTGGCGGCATCACACCACCTCTCTCACATGACTGCTTTCCGCCCCAGTCGACCACAAGGGGTCTTGGTAGGGCGGAAGCACACTCGCTCCCTAACACTTAAAGACTACAGCGACCGTGTGTGTCTTCTTGTAGGGGAATGTCCTGTTGCAAGTCTGGGGAGGGTAAGAAGCTGGAAGGGAAAGTTGAGCAAGGAAGCCACAGTGTTGCTGTGCAACTTCGTCGTCAGGACACATTTGTTTTAGACAACGCACACACACGCACGCACGCACGCACGCACGCACACACACACACACACACACACACACACACACACACACACACACACACATATGCGCGCTCGCGCAGCGTACATACAACAACCCATAGAAACATCAAAGCTGTCTCTGGCGATGGAGCAATTTTCTTTTTTCAAACCAGTGGGGGGTTAGGAAGCTTTAAAGGAAAGTTGAGCACACTTATCGCTGTTCTCTTCAAACAAGAATGTCATCTTGTTGCAATGCAACTTCGTCGTCGAGACAGATTTTTTTTTTTTTTAGAAAGAACTCGCATACACACACACACACACACACACACACACACACACACACACACATACACACACACACACACACATGCATGCATGCTCGCGCAGCGTACATAAAACAACCTACAAAATCATCAAAGCTCGCTGGCGACATTCTTGGAAGAGAATGCACTCGGATAGATTTCACTTCTGTTAAAGAGACATCTGAAAATAATCAGAGAGACAAACTGGATCAGCACTGTGACATAGAGATACGCTTTCCACAAGAACAGCAGCCCGAGTTTCATATGAACTCTGTGATGACAATAAAGCAACACTCTCAAATAAAGCACAACCACACATTCAGGCGTAAAACAACACTCAAGAGATACAGAAACCTGCGATGTTAAGCGATTTGACCTACATTTTCAGAGGCACGTCCGTGGAGTGGATGAAACTCGACTGTGTGATTCAATTCTTCCTGTCTGGGGCCGATGACACACTCAGCAACTCTGAATTAACCTACAACTATTTGCCCTCTGGTGGGACTTGAACCAATGACCTCCCAACTCCCACCCCTAAAGCTCGAGCAGTGCACCGAGACAGCTAGGCTAGGACAGTCCTGATAACAGATGACGCCGGAAGTTTTTGACAGGAAGTCAACGCAGATACGGATGAGACAGGAAAATGGAAGAGTGGTGTAAAGATGGTGAGAAACCCAAATAGTACGCAGTCAAGACAGGTAGAAGGCATGCCCCAGTCCAGGACCAACAAGGAAACACTTGAAGAGTTGTGGGCCTTTGCAGACGCGGCATTAAATGGCGACGACCAGCATTAGCGTCAGCATAGAGAGAGTGGGGGCAGGATGATTATCGACCCTTGCTTTCCGACCATGCGCCTTTCACGCAGTTCAGTTCACTCGTGTAGGCCGCCAGCCACTTTCAAGCACCGGTCACTGCGCGCCACAAGACAGCTATTCACAGAACTGGGCCGCCCTCTCAAGTAACCAATGACGCTGGTCTGTTCTTGTCTGGTATTCCGCGAGGCGCGGCCCTATGACTGCACTAAACCTCTACCCGCACTAACCCGAGTGTCTGCATCAATCTTGACAGCAAGCCATTATCGGCAGTGAAGCGTGGCAGCCAGCCAGCAACCATGTGAACAGGAGGCTGACAGAGAGGCAGTCAGATCAGGTCAGGACAGGGTCAAAGTCTTCAATATGCGCAATGAACTCCGATCGGTGATGGTGAAGATACTTCCTCGGTCTTCTCTTGATTTACGGCGCCAGCTGCATGCTTAAGGTTGTGAAGTTTTCTTGTCCGCAACATATCCTCTTACATCAGCAGTTAAAGTCCGAGCAAATAAACCTTGCTGCTTGCATTTTGTATTTGAAAAGCTGCCTTCATCAGATCAGCTGTAGCGTGGTACTGGGGAAGAAAACATGGAGGGCTGCAAGTCTGACAATGATTTTGCTATTTCTGTGGACAGATGTCCTAGAGACACTGTTTTATGTGCTGAGAGATCGTCGTTGCTTCCAGTCTGAACTAGGCCTCAGTGTTGGTCTGTAATGCCGTCAAACGCTAGAGGCCAGATGGCCACATACACTCCCAAAGGCCCAGTGACGGCTCACGATCATCTGGTGAAACCAGGCGTCAAAATCACTGGCTTGCCACGGGTACAAGAGCTGCCCTATACCTGGCGTCAACTATACCATGTGCACTGCGTTGTGGCATAGCAGCGGACGCCAAGGGAGAGATGGCAGATCTCCTTTGAAGGACACTGATGTGAGAGGTCAGTGTCAGGCGGCACAGCGATCCTTCCAGCCATATGGGTGACAGTAGGTCTAGCCTGTGTCGTCAGGGGACAGCTCCTGGAGATGTGGGGCAATGGGCGATGGAGCGCTGCCTGACTACGATTATGGTGGCCTGGGATACCGTGTTCTGAGCCAGGCAGACATGGGGGCACTGCTTATGGGGTTGGGCTGAAAAACTGCCCTCTCGGCCGTAGTCTGCGTGGCCCGTCGAATTTTAGGGACTTGTGCAGCGCTCCAGCGACTTTCGTCCTGCTCCCTCCTTGAGGCGGCCTCACGCGGCACAGGACCATCGCCACCCAAGCACGAAGAAGGCCGCCTGGTGGTCCTGAAGACAGCCTTTTGGTTGGGGAAAGGAAGCCAAATGCTCCGACGCCCATGGCGGCCGACCAACAGCCGAATTTGAACTGAAGTTCAACAGGAATCAGAGCTCAGAGAGAGATATAACCCAGCCCCCACACGCAACTCCGCAACGCCCAGCACTGCCTGTGACAACAGTTCCCACAGAATATGCAGACCGACGTCTGCAAGTGCACCTTGTCCTTAAGGGCCTCAGGCCAATAGGACGTTAATCACACCCACAAACGAAGGAATGAGCACCGACTGTGGCAAGCTCAAAGACTCGCAATGCTCCAGACACGAGGTGTGTGGATGAAGCTGTACGTCAGGATCCTTATTCCGACACCTGTCTGCCAGGTCAAACAGACCAATGGGGGGGGGGGGGGAGGTTTGCTATAAAAGCAGGAGGGCATGTAACACAGGTGACCATACTTACCGAACTCAGTTTGCTTGTTCTTTTTGAACCCGATCGACTCTCCAGGGCCTCAATCTGAAAAACGCACGGAAATGTTTAGCAGCTTGAACACTGTAATCTGTCATTTTTGATAGCTTTAACATCATCAAGGTTTGATATGTGTAACATGATCGTGGCAGATTTAATTGCTGTAACATTGTTATGTACCATCTTTAACGCTGTTGAAAATAAAATAAGGCAGGGAACAGTAAACAATAAATAAGTGGGGTAACTCTTGCTCTCATAAGAAAACCTAACACAGAGTAACTTTTATTCAAGACTGTCACAGCTTTTTAAACTTGAATAAAGTCAGACAAATACAAAGACGAACAATCTAACAGTGGGGGAAAAAACAAGCGCAGGCCAACAACTCCTCCGTCATCACAGTAATGACTTGGTAAAGATTTGAACTTAAGGCGGAGGAGGGTTGAAGATGAAGAAAATGGGAACATAAAATTAAGAAAATATATTATAAATATGAAAACTCATCACTAGCCGCATGAGGGAACCATCATAATCCTTCTCAAAGGCAGAACTATTTGTGTTGCCTGCTCCTAAGCCTTTCGTCCGCTGGATGGGACTCATCAGGGAGACGCGACTGACTGTGTCTGTTCTCCTGGCGTCATATAGAGACACACCACAGTCCATAATACTGTGGTGTTCTCACCACCAAGCGTTCAAAAAAGAATGCAACAGCACTCCCAATGCAGCCAGCGAAGGGTAGTAAATGAAACAAAACAAAAGTGTGCGGAGAAAAAAAGTTGCTGAAAAACTAAAGACATTATGCAAACAGTATAAAGTGTAGGGGGCAATCTTTGAGCCTACGCCTGAGGATCCACCCAAGGATGCAAGGGAGATCAAAAGACGAACACAAAGACGGACAGAAACAAATACAAATAACCTCGATTTAATTGAAACGAAGTTAAAAATAAAATTAGGCAGGGAACAGTAAACAATAAACAAGTGGGGTAACTGTTGCTGCCATAAGAAAACCTAACACTTGGCAAAGATTTGAAGTTAAGGCGGGGAGGGGGGGGGGGGGTTGAAGATGAAGAAAATGGAAACATAACATTAAGAAAATATATTATAAATATGAAAACTCTTCACTAGCCACATAAGGGAACCATCGTGATCCTTCGAGAAGTTTTCATATTTATAATATATTTTCTTATGTTCCCATTTTCTTCATTTTCAACCCCCCTTCCCCCTGCCCCCCTCCCCCCCCTCTCCCCCTCCCCCCGCCTTAAGTTCAAATCCTTGCCAAGTCATTACTGTGATGACACAGGGGTCGTTGGCCTGCGCTTGTTTTTCCCCCACTATTAGATTGTTCGTCTTTGTATTTGTCTGACTTTATTCAAGTTTAAAAAGCTGTGACAGTCTTGAATGAAAGTTGCTCTGTGTTAGGTTTTCTTATGAGAGCAAGAGTTACCCCACTTGTTTATTGTTTATCTTTAACACTATTATGGCTGTCTTAATTAGCTTTAACACCGTCATGACTATCTTAGACAGTGTAACACAATATTGGCCATCTTTGATAGCTTTAACATTGTTATCTTTGATGACTGTAACGTATGGCCATCTTTGATAGCTGTAACATTGTCATGGTCATTTTTTAATAGCTTAACGTTGTCTTGGCCATCTCTATTAGTTGTAACATTGTTATGGCCATCTTTAATAGCTGTAACATTGTTATGGCCATCTCTGTTAACTGTAACATTGTTATGGCCATCTCTATTAGCTGTAACATTATGGCCATCTCTGTTAGCTGTAACATTGTTATGGCCATCTCTATTAGCTGTAACATTGTTATGGCCATCTCTATTAACTGTAACATTGTCATGGCCATCTCTATTAGTTGTAACATTGTCATGGCCATCTCTATTAACTGTAACATTGTCATGGCCATCTCTATTAGCTGTAACATTGTTATGGCCATCTCTATTAGCTGTAACATTGTTATGGCCATCTCTATTAGCTGTAACATTGTTATGGCCATCTCTATTAGCTGTAACATTGTTATGGCCATTATTTAATAGACGTAACATTGACATGACCATCTTAAATAGAATAACATTGTCGTGGCCATGTTTATTAGCTGCATCCACTTCATGGCCACATTTAATAGCTGTAATATTGTTATGGCCATCTTTAATAGCTGTATTATTGCTATGGCCATCTTTAATGGCTATAACATTGCCAGGGCCATCTTTGATGTACGCAACATCGTTATGGTCATCTTCAAGGCCTGTAACGCTGTCATTGTCATCTTCCACATCTGTAACATTGTTATGGTCATCTTCCAGGGCTGTAACATTGTTACGGCCATCTTTAATAGCTGTAACTCAGTCGTGGACATCTTCAACGGCTGTAACGTTGCTGTGTCCATTTTTGATATCAGTAAAATAGTCAAGGCCATTTTAATATCTGTAATGTATTGTCATGGTCATGTTTAATTCCTCTGAAATTTCTAAGGCCATCTCTAGGAGCTCTAACATTGTCGTGGCCAGGTTAATGCCTTTAACATGATCAGGGTCTGATTAAACATCCGCAAGATGCGTCGTTATGACTGCTTTTTATAAGGTTGTAGTTTTCTAACTCAGTTTTTTAGATTTTACCAAAAGCAAACACAACAAAGAGAAGGAAACAAAAAGGGTCACAAATAGAATGACCAGTTTACAATTCACCAACCCGCCAACCATTTAATCAACTAACTCACAACTAGCCAGCCAGCTAGAGCACTAGCCAGCCCAGGACATAACTAGAAAAGTACACAGGGGAGCGCACACCTCAGTCAAACTCGAATGAATCGTGAATTCATCCTCTGATCCGGATCTGAAATATAGATCCGCACCAAAAGTTTAACAGCCTCATTCTCAGGCCAAATTATATATCCCCCCCCCCCCCCCCCCCCCCCCCCCCCCCCACGTTTCGTGAAAGTTTAGTCATGTAGTGCTTGCTCGTCTTGTTGACAGACAGACAATTAAACCAAACTGGCAGGGCACTTGGAAAGCCGCAGATCCCTGCCAATGCCCAAAAGATCCGGGATCCACCCTTCGCTGTATCTGCACTACAAAATCTGCACCCAAATTTAATCTAACACATTTGGCCTTGGCCATTACTGATCTTTCCACAAAATGTCTTTTAAATCCTATTCGTTATTCGTTTTTTTCTTTTTTCTTTTTTTTGCTTTGTTTGTTTGGTTGGTTGGTTGGTTGGTTTCTTTTTTTGGCACAGTCTTCTTTGTGGACAGACACATAAGCAAACACGACAGACACAGGCAGAAGTATACTTCCATCGCAGGGCTGACACGCCAACATCCACAGATGAAGACATAACCTCCATGATAGAAGACCTCACCAACAGACACAGATGAAAACATTACCTCCATGACATAGAGAAGAACACATAAACAGACACAGGTGAAAACATCACAGAGAGAACACACCAACCAACACAGATGATACCATCACCTCCATCATAGAGAGAACACACCAACAAACACAGGTGAAAACATTACCTCCACAACAGAGAGAACACACCAACAGACACAGATGAAAACATCACCTCCATCACAGAGAAAAAACACCAACAGACACAGGTGAAAACACCACCTCCACAACAGAGAGAACACACCAACAGACAGGTGAAAACATCACCTCTACAACAGAGACAACACACCAACAGACACAGGTGAAAACATTACCTCCATCACAGAGAGAACACACCAACAGACACAGGTGAAAACATCACCTCCATCACAGAGAGAACACACCAACAGACACAGGTGAAAACATCACCTCCATGACAGAGAGAAGAACACACCAACAGACAGGTGAAAACATCACCTCCATGACAGAGAGAAGAACACACCAACAGACAGGTGAAAACATCACCTCCACAACAGAGAGAACACACCAACAGACACAGGTGAAAACATCACCTCCACAAGAGAGAGAAACACACCAACAGACACAGGTGAAAACACACCTCCACAACAGAGAGAACACACCAACAGACACAGGTGAAAACATCACCTCCACAACAGAGGAGAACACACCAACAGACAGGTGAAAAACCATCTCCAACAGAGAGAACACACCAACAGACACAGGTGAAAACATACCTCCATGACAGAGAGAACACACCAACAGACACATGTGAAAACATCACCTCACAACAGAACACACCAACAGACACAGGTGAAAACACCACCTCCACACAGAGACAACACACCAACTGACACAGGTGAAACATCATCCTTCACAAGGAGAGGAACGACCAACAGACACAGGTGAAAACACCACCTCCAGCAACAGAGAGAACACCACCAACAGTTACAGGTGAAAACATACCTCCATTACAAAAGAAAAACACCAACAGACCAGTGAAAAAACACACCAAACAACAAAAGCAAACACACACTACACAGCACAGGTAAAAAACAATCATCATGAACATAGAGAAGAGCCTCACCAACCAGTACACATGAAAACATCTACCTCCCACAAAAAAAACACACCAACATACACGTATTAAAACCTCAACTCACAACAAATAACACACAAACAGCCACACAGGAGTCATGAAAACATCACCGCCACAACATGAACATCCACCACGACCACACATTCGATGAGTACACACCAACAGACACATTTGGCTGAATTAAACACCTACTCACCTCATGATATATTATAAGATACACACCTAACAGACAGGTGAAAATCATCACCCTCCATTGACAGAGGGACAACCACACAGACATGGTGAAAATCATCACCTCCACACCGGGACGAGAACTCACTCTCAATAGATCTACAGGTGAACACTACCTCAGCAGGATGAACACACCATTGACTATCACGCGTGTAAAACACTCATCCACACAGGGAACACACCACACTCAGGTGAACATTACTATATACATGTTGACACACCAAGACACTGGTGTAATAAACATCTCCACAACTGGATGAACATCCAACTACATGTTGAAAACTTACCTCCATGACAAGATGAAACCACCACAGACGATGTAATATCACATTGACCCCACCAGGACTGGATGTAATTATTTTACATCACTGACCCTACCAGACAGGACGGGCATGTCATTATCATTGTACTACTCAGGGCGGGGCTGGATGTATAATTTACATAGACACTACTCAGGCAGGAACTGGAAGCATTTTTTAATTTACCCTACTAAGGCAAGAATGGATGTAATTATTAAGACAACAGGGGAGGATGATGTAATTATTAATGTACCTACTAAGGCGAGGACTGGATGTATTATTAATTGAGACCATAGGCAGGACAAAAATTTGTGTTGACTACTCAGAACTGATGTATTATTTTACATTGTTGACCTATCAGGGAGGATGGATGTATTATTTATGTTGACCCTACTCAGGGCCGGGACTGGATTCATTATTTTCTTTTACCCTACTCAGGCGAGACCTGATGTCATATTTCATTGTGACCCTCTCAGGCTCGGATGTAATTATTTACCTTTGTTGACCCTTCAGGCGAGGACGGATCTAACTTTTTCACAGTTACCACTTCACACTCATTCATTATTTTCTTGTTGACACTAACTGGCGGGATCTGATTATTATTTTAGCCATTGTTGACCCACTCAGGGCGAGGCTGATTCTTATTTTACATTGTTGACCTTCCAGTGGTTAATTTTTACATTGTTGACCACTCAGGGCAGGACTGGATGTATTATTTTGCATTGTTGACCCTACTCAGGGCGAGGACTGGATGTAATTATTTTGCATTGTTGACCTACTCAGGGCGAGGACTGGATGTCATTATTTTACATTGTTGACCCTACTCAGGGCGAGGACTGGATGTATTATTTTACATTGTTGACCCTACTCAGGGCGAGGACTGGATGTCATTATTTTACATTGTTGACCCTACTCAGGGCGAGGACTGGATGTCATTATTTTACATTGTTGACCCTACCAGGGCGAGGACTGGATGTCATTATTTTACATTGTTGACCCTACTCAGGGCGAGGACTGGATGTCATTATTTTACATTGTTGACCCTACTCAGGGCGAGGACTGGATGTCATTATTTTACATTGTTGACCCTACTCAGGGCGAGGACTGGATGTCATTATTTTGCATTGTTGACCCTACTCAGGGCGAGGACTGGATGTCATTATTTTGCATTGTTGACCCTACTCAGGGCGAGGACTGGATGTCATTATTTTACATTGTTGACCCTCCTCAGGGCGAGGACTGGATGTAATTATTTTACATTGTTGACCCTACTCAGGGCGAGGACTGGATGTAATTATTTTACATTGTTGACCCTACTCAGGGCGAGGACTGGATGTCATTATTTTGCATTGTTGACCCTACTCAGGGCGAGGACTGGATGTAATTATTTTCATTGTTGACCCTACTCAGGGCGAGGACTGGATGTAATTATTTTGCATTGTTGACCTACTCAGGGCGAGGACTGGATGTAATTATTTTGCATTGTTGACCCTACTCAGGGCGAGGACTGGATGTCATTATTTTGCATTGTTGACCCTACTCAGGGCGCTGATATTATTATTCCTCGCTTATTATTCATTCCTCTAGGGCGCTTTATTCTTGCCTCGCGTGATGTATTATGCCTCGCGCTAATATTATGACCACGAATTTATTTTTTTCGGCAAGGGTATTTTGATGTCTTCGAATAATTTCTGTTGACCTCGGCGGAGATGTATATGCATTGTTGACTTCAGGGCGAGGTGGATGTATTATTTTCATTACCTCAGGCGAGGGAGTATTATTTTACATGTTGACCTATCAGCGAGCTGGATGTATTATTTTCATGTTACCCACTCAGGGCAGAGATTATATTTCATTGTTGACCTACTCAGGCAGACGAGTATATTTAATGTTACCTCAGCGACTGTCATTTTACATTGACCCTCGCAGACTGTCATTTATGTTGCCCACTCAGGAGACTGTGTCATTATTCATGCCCTTCAGGCGAGGACGGATTATATTCAGTACCATCAGCAGACTGGTGTATTATTGCTGTTACCTCAGCGAGATGATTATATTTTCATGTGACCACAGCAGACTGGAGTATTTTCATGTTGACCACCACAGAGATTTATTTATTGTTGACCCTCTCGGGCAATGATGTCATTATTTTGCATTGTTGACTACTTAGGCGATGGACTGATGTCATTATTTGCATTGTTGACCATACTTCAGTCGAGGACCTGGATGTAATTATTTTGAATTGTTGACCTTACTCAGGGCGATGGACTGGATGCATTATTGGCATTGTTGATCCTACTCTAGGTGAGACTGGATGTATTATTGGCATGTTGACCCTACTCGGGCAGTTGATGTCCTTATTTACATTGTTGACCTCCTCAGGGCGAGACTGGATTAATTATTTTGACATTGTGACCCTACTCGGGCGAGATGGATGTCATTATTTTCATTGTTGACCACTCAGGCGAGGACTGGATGTCATTATTTTGCATTGTTGACCCTACTCAGGGCGAGGACTGGATGTAATTATTTTGCATTGTTGACCCTACTCAGGGCGAGGACTGGATGTAATTATTTTATTGTTGACCCTACTCAGGGCGAGGACTGGATGTCATTATTTTGCATTGTTGACCCTACATGTCATTATTTTGCATTGTTGACCCTACTCAGGGCGAGGACTGGATGTCATTATTTTCATTGTTGACCCTACTCAGGCGAGGACTGGATGTAATTATTTTGCATTGTTGACCCTACTCAGGGAGGACTGATGTCATTATTTTCATTGTTGACCCTACTCAGGCGAGACTGGATGTAATTATTTTCATTGTTGACCCTACTCAGGGCGAGGACTGATGTCTTATTTGCATTGTTGACCCTACTCAGGGCGAGGACTGGATGTCATTTTTTCATTGTTGACCCTACTCAGGGCGAGGACTGGATGTCATTATTTTACATTGTTGACCCTACTCAGGCGAGGACTGGATGTCATTATTTTCATTGTTGACCCTACTCAGGGCGAGGACTGGAGTCATTATTTTGCATTGTTGACCCTACTCAGGCGAGGACTGGATGTAATTATTTTGCATTTGACCCTACTCAGGCGAGGACTGGATGTCATTATTTTGCATTGTTGACCCTACTCAGGGCGAGGACTGGATGTCATTATTTTCATTGTTGACCCTACTCAGGGCGAGGACTGGATGTCATTATTTTGCATTGTTGACCCTACTCAGGGCGAGGACTGGATGTCATTATTTTGCATTGTTGACCCTACTCAGGGCGAGGACTGGATGTCATTATTTTGCATTGTTGACCCCTCAGGGCGAGGACTGGATGTCATTATTTTACATTGTTGACCTACTCAGGCGAGGACTGGATGTCATTATTTTGCATTGTTGACCTACTCAGGCGAGGACTGGATGTCATTTTTTGCATTGTTGACCTACTCAGGCGAGGATGGATGTCATTATTTTCATTGTTGACCCTATCAGGCGAGGACTGGATGTCATTATTTTGCATTGTTGACCTCTCAGGCGAGGACTGGATGTCATTATTTTACATTGTTGACCTACTCAGGGCGAGGACTGGATTCATTATTTTGCATTGTTGACCTACTCAGGGCGAGGACTGGATGTCATTATTTTGCATTGTTGACCTACTCAGGCGAGGACTGATGTCATTATTTTGCATTGTTGACCCTACTCAGGGCGAGGACTGGATGTCATTATTTTACATTGTTGACCTACTCAGGCGAGGACTGGATGTAATATTTTGCATTGTTGACCCAACTCAGGCGAGGACTGGATGTAATTATTTTGCATTGTTGACCCTACAGGGCGAGACTGGATGTCATTATTTTACATTGTTGACCCTACTCAGGGCGAGGACTGGATGTAATTATTTTGCATTGTTGACCCTACTCAGGGCGAGGACTGGATGTCATTATTTTGCATTGTTGACCCTACTCAGGGCGAGGACTGGATGTCATTATTTTGCATTGTTGACCCTACTCAGGGCGAGGACTGGATGTCATTATTTTGCATTGTTGACCCTACTCAGGGCGAGGACTGGATGTAATTATTTTGCATTGTTGACCCTACTCAGGGCGAGGACTGGATGTCATTATTTTACATTGTTGACCCTACTCAGGGCAGGACTGGATGTCATTATTTTGCATTGTTGACCCTACTCAGGGCGAGGACTGGATGTTATATTCATTGTTGCTATGGGGGTGGTATTATTTGCTTGACTAGGGCGGATGGTTTTTCATTTGACTCGCGAGATGATATTATTTTCATTGCTGCGAGGACGATGATTTTTCTTGTTGCTAGGCGAGACTGTTATATTGCATGTGCTATAGGGCAGGATGGATGTATATTGCATTTTGCCAGCAGACTGGTTTTTTTCATTTTCTTAGGGGATGATTTTTCTTTGCCCTACGGGGGGATGTTATTTATGTTGCATAGGGAGATGTTTTCATGTGACTACCAGGCGAGATGGATGTTATTCATTGTACCCCTGGGCAGGTATGAATTATTTTTGCATTGTTGACCCTACTCAGGGCGAGGACTGGATGTCATTATTTTGCATTGTTGACCTACTCAGGGCGAGGACTGGATGTCATTATTTTGCATTGTTGACCCTACTCAGGGGAGGACTGGATGTCATTATTTTACATTGTTGACCCTACTCAGGGCGAGGACTGGATGTCATTATTTTCATTGTTGACCCTACTCAGGGCGAGGACTGGATGTCATTATTTTGCATTGTTGACCACTCAGGGCGAGGACTGGATGTCATTATTTTACATTGTTGACCCTACTCAGGGCGAGGCTGATTATTATTTTACATTGTTGACCCTACTCAGGGCAGGACTGGATGTCATTATTTTACATTGTTGACCTACTCAGGGCGAGGACTGGATGTCATTATTTTCATTTGTTGACCTACTCAGGGCGAGGACTGGATGTCATTATTTTGCATTGTTGACCCTACTCAGGGCGAGGACTGGATGTCATTATTTTGCATTGTTGACCCTACTAGGGCGAGGTGGATGTAATTATTTTGCATTGTTGACCTCTCAGGGCGAGGACTGGATGTCATTATTTTGCATTGTTGACACTACTAGGGCGAGGCTGGATGTCATTATTTTGCATTGTTGACCCTCTCAGGCGAGGACTGATGTCATTATTTTGCATTGTGACCCTACTCAGGGCGAGGACTGGATGTCATTATTTTGATTGTTACCCTACTCAGGGCGAGGACTGGATGTATTATTTTGCATTGTTGACCCTCAGGGCGAGGACTGGATGTAATTATTTTGCATGTTGACCCTACTCAGGGCGAGGACTGGATGTCATTATTTTACATCTGTTGACCCTACTCGGGCGAGGGCTGATGTCATTTTTTCATTGTTGACCCTACTCAGGCGAGGACTGATGTCAATTATTTTGCATTGTGACCTATCAGGGCGAGGACTGGATTATTATTTTGCATGTTGACCCTCCTCAGGGTCGAGGACCTCTGATGCTTATTTTACATGTTGACCTACTCAGTGGCGACGACTGGGATGCATGTATTATTTACATTGTTGACCCCCTCAGGGCGAGGACTGATGTCATTATTTTACATTGTTGACCCTACTCAGGGCGAGGACTGGATGTAATTATTTTGCATTGTTGACCCTACTCAGGGCGAGGACTGGATGTCATTATTTTGCATTGTTGACCCTACTCAGGGCGAGGACTGGATGTCATTATTTTGCATTGTTGACCCTACTAGGGCGAGGACTGGATGTAATTATTTTGCATTGTTGACCCTACTCAGGGCGAGGACTGGATGTCAATTATTTTGCATTGGTGACCCTACTCAGGGCGAGGACTGGATGTCATTATTTTGCATTGTTGACCCTACTCAGGGCGAGGACTGGATGTATTATTTTGCATTGTTGACCCTCAGGGCGAGGACTGGATGTAATTATTTTGCATGTTGACCCTACTCAGGGCGAGGACTGGATGTATTATTTTCATTGTTGACCCTACTCAGGCGAGGACTGGATGTATTATTTGCATGTTGACCCTCCTCAGGCGAGGACTGGATGTATTATTTTGCATTGTTGACCCTACTCAGGGCGAGACTGGATGTCATTATTTTACATTGTTGACCCTCTCAGGCGAGGACTGATTAATATTTGCATTGTTGACCCTACTCAGGGCGAGGACTGGATTAATATTTTGCATTGTTGACCCTACTCAGGGCGAGACGATGTATTATTTTGCATGTTGACCCTACTAGGCGAGGACTGGATGTCATTATTTTGCATTGTTGACCCTACTAGGGCGAGGACTGGATGTATTATTTTGCATTGTTGACCCTACTCAGGGCAGGACTGATGTATTATTTTACATGTTGAGCCTACTCAGGGCGAGGACTGATGTAATTATTTTGCATGTTGACCCACTCAGGGCGAGGACTGGATGTAATTATTTGCATTGTTGACCTCTCAGGGCGAGGACTGGATGTATTATTTTGCATTGTTGACCTACTCAGGGCGAGGACTGGATGTCATTATTTTACATTGTTGACCCTACTCAGGCGAGGACTGGATGTATTATTTTGCATTGTTGACCTCCAGGGCGAGACTGGATGTCATTATTTACATTGTTGACCCTCTCAGGCGAGACTGGATGTCATTATTTTGCATTGTTGACCTACTCAGGCGAGACTGGATGTATTATTTCATTGTTGACCCTACTCAGGGCGAGGACTGATGTCATATTTTGCATTGTGACCCTCTCAGGGCAGGACTGGATGAATTATTTTACATTGTTGACCCTACTCAGGCGAGACTGGTTAATTATTTTCATTGTTGACCCACTCAGGCGAGGACTGATGTCATATTTTGCATTTGACCTACTCAGGGCGAGGCTGGATGTAATTATTTTGCATGTTGACCCTACTCAGGGCGAGGACTGATGTCATTATTTTACATTGTTGACCCTACTCAGGCGAGGACTGGATGTCATTATTTTCATTGTTGACCCTACCAGGCGAGGACTGGATGTCATTATTTTGCATTTGACCCTACTCAGGCGAGGACTGGATGTCATTATTTACATTGTTGACCCTACTCAGGGCGAGGACTGGATGTCATTATTTTCATTGTTGACCCTACTCAGGCGAGGACTGGATGTCATTATTTTCATTGTTGACCCTACTCAGGCGAGGACTGATGTCATTATTTTCATTGTTGACCTACTCGGGCGAGGACTGATGTCATTATTTTACATTGTTGACCTACTCAGGGCAGGACTGGATGTCATTATTTTACATTGTTGACCCTACTCAGGGCGAGACTGATGTATTATTTCATTGTTGACCCTACTCAGGCGAGGACTGGATGTATTATTTCATTTGACCCTACTCAGGCGAGGACTGGATGTCATTATTTCATGTTGACCCTACTCAGGGCGAGACTGGATGTCATTATTTTCATTGTTGACCTACTCAGGCGAGGACTGATGTCATATTTTCATTGTGACCCTATCAGGCGAGACTGGATGTCATTATTTTCATTGTTGACCCTACTCAGGGAGGACTGTGTCATTATTTGCATTGTTGACCCTACTCAGGCGTGGACTGGATGTCATTATTTTACATTGTTGACCCTACTCAGGGCGAGGACTGGATGTATTATTTCATTGTTGACCCTACTCAGTGCGTGAGACTGGATGATTATTTTGCATTGTTGACCCTACTCAGGGCGAGGACTGGATGTCATTATTTTGCATTGTTGACCCTACTCAGGGCGAGGAGCTGGATGTCATTATCTTATCATTGTTGACCCTACTCAGGGCGAGGACTGGATGTCATTATTTTACATTGTTGACCCTACTCAGGGCGAGGACTGGATGTCATTATTTTACATTGTTGACCCTACTCAGGGCGAGGACTGGATGTCATTATTTTACATTGTTGACCCTCCTCAGGGCGAGGACTGGATGTCATTATTTTGCATTGTTGACCCTACTCAGGGCGAGGACTGGATGTCATTATTTTGCATTGTTGACCCTACTCAGGGGAGGACTGGATGTCATTATTTTGCATTGTTGACCCTACTCAGGGCGAGGACTGGATGTCATTATTTTGCATTGTTGACCCTACTCAGGGCGAGGACTGGATGTCATTATTTTGCATTGTGACCCTACTCAGGGCGAGGACTGGATGTATTATTTTGCATTGTGACCCTACTCAGGCGAGGACTGGATGTAATTATTTTGCATTGTTGACCCTCAGGGCGAGGACTGGATGTAATTATTTTGCATTGTTGACCCTACTCAGGGCGAGGACTGGATGTCATATATTTTCATTGTTGACCCTACTCAGGGCGAGGACTGGATGTCATTATTTTGCATTTTGACCCTACTCAGGGCGAGGACTGGATGTATTATTTTGCATTGTTGACCCTACTCAGGGCGAGGACTGGATGTCATTATTTTCATTGTTGACCCTACTCAGGGCGAGGACTGGATTCATTATTTTGCATTGTGGCCCTCCTCAGGGCGAGGACTGGATATATTATTTTGCATGTTGACCCTACTCAGGGCGAGGACTGGATGTAATTATTTTGCATTGTTGACCCTACTCAGGGCGAGGACTGGATGTCATTATTTTGCATGTTGACCCTACTCAGGGCGAGGACTGGATGTCATTATTTTGCATTGTTGACCCTATCAGGGCGAGGACTGGATGTATTATTTTGCATTGTTGACCCTATCAGGGCGAGGACTGGATGTCATTATTTTGCATGTTGACCCTACTCAGGGCGAGGACTGGATGTCATTATTTTGCATGTTGACCCTACTCAGGCGAGGACTGGATGTCATTATTTGCATTGTTGACCCTACTCAGGGCGAGGACTGGATGTCATTATTTTGCATTGTTGACCCTACTCAGGGCGAGGACTGGATGTCATTATTTTGCATTGTTGACCCTACTCAGGGCGAGGACTGGATGTCATTATTTTGCATTGTTGACCCTACTCAGGAGAGGTCTAGATGGACTAGGGATGGATTATTATTTTGCATTGTTGACCCTACTCAGGGCGAGGACTGGATGTCATTATTTTGCATTGTTGACCCTACTCAGGGCGAGGACTGGATGTCATTATTTTACATTGTTGACCCTACTCAGGGCGAGGACTGGATGTCATTATTTTGCATTGTTGACCCTACTCAGGGCGAGGACTGGATGTCATTATTTTGCATTGTTGACCCTACTCAGGGCGAGGACTGGATGTAATTATTTTGCATTGTTGACCCTACTCAGGGCGAGGACTGGATGTCATTATTTTGCATTGTTGACCCTACTCAGGGCGAGGACTGGATGTCATTATTTTGCACTGTTGACCCTACTCAGGGCGAGGACTGGATGTCATTATTTTACATTGTTGACCCTCCTCAGGGCGAGGACTGGATGTAATTATTTTCCATTGTTGACCCTACTCAGGGCGAGGACTGGATGTCATTATTTTGCACTGTTGACCCTACTCAGGGCGAGGACTGGATGTAATTATGTTGCATTGTTGACCCTACTCAGGGCGACGACTGGATGTCATTATTTTGCATTGTTGACCCTACTCAGGGCGAGGACTGGATGTCATTATTTTACATTGTTGACCCTACTCAAGGCGAGGACTGGATGTCATTATTTTACATTGTTGACCCTACTCAGGGCGAGGACTGGATGTCATTATTTTACATTGTTGACCCTACTCAGGGCGAGGACTGGATGTCATTATTTTGCATTGTTGACCCTACTCAGGGCGAGGACTGGATGTAATTATTTTGCACTTTTGACCCTACTCAGGGCGAGGACTGGATGTCATTATTTTGCATTGTTGACCCTCCTCAGGGCGAGGACTGGATGTTATTATTTTACATTGTTGACCCTACTCAGGGCGAGGACTGGATGTCATTATTTTGCATTGTTGACCCTACTCAGGGCGAGGACTGGATGTAATTATTTTGCATTGTTGACCCTACTCAGGGCGAGGACTGGATGTAATTATTTTGCATTGTTGACCCTACTCAGGGCGAGCACTGGAGGTAATTATTTTGCATTGTTGACCCTACTCAGGGCGAGGACTGGATGTCATTATTTTACATTGTTGACCCTACTCAGGGCGAGGACTGGTTGTTATTATTTTACATTGTTGACCCTACTCAGGGCGAGGACTGGATGTCATTATCTTGCATTGTTGACCCTACTCAGGGCGAGGACTGGATGTCATTATTTTGCATTGTTGACCCTACTCAGGGCGAGGACTGGATGTAATTATTTTACATTGTTGACCCTACTCAGGGCGAGGACTGGATGTAATTATTTTACATTGTTGACCCTACTCAGGGCGAGGACTGGATGTAATTATTTTACATTGTTGACCCTACTCAGGGCGAGGACTGGATGTCATTATTTTACATTGTTGACCCTACTCAGGGCGAGGACTGGATGTCATTATTTTACATTGTTGACCCTACTCAGGGCGAGGACTGGATGTCATTATTTTGCATTGTTGACCCTACTCAGGGCGAGGACTGGGTGTCATTATTTTGCATTGTTGACCCTACTCAGGGCGAGGACTGGATGTAATTATTTTGCATTGTTGACCCTACTCAGGGCGAGGACTGGATGTCATTATTTTGCATTGTTGACCCTACTCAGGGCGAGGACTGGATGTCATTATTTTGCATTGTTGACCCTACTCAGGGCGAGGACTGGATGTCATTATTTTGCATTGTTGACCCTACTCAGGGCAAGGACTGAATGTCATTATTTTGCATTGTTGACCCTACTCAGGGCGAGGACTGGATGTCATTATTTTACATTGTTGACCCTACTCAGGGCGAGGACTGGATGTAATTATTTGGCATTGTTGACCCTACTCAGGGCGAGGACTGGATGTAATTATTTGGCATTGTTGACCCTACTCAGGGCGAGGACTGGATGTCATTATTTTGCATTGTTGACCCTACTCAGGGCGAGGACTGGATGTAATTATTTGGCATTGTTGACCCTCAGGGCGAGGACTGGATGTAATTATTTTGCATTGTTGACCCTACTCAGGGCGAGGACTGGATGTCATTATTTTGCATTGTTGACCCTCAGGGCGAGGACTGGATGTCATTATTTTGCATTGTTGACCCTACTCAGGGCGAGGACTGGATGTCATTATTTGGCATTGTTGACCCTACTCAGGGCGAGGACTGGATGTCATTATTTTACATTGTTGACCCTACTCCGGGCGAGGACTGGATGTCATTATTTTGCATTGTTGACCCTACTCAGGGCGAGGACTGGATGTAATTATTTTGCATTGTTGACCCTACTCAGGGCGAGGACTGGATGTCATTATTTTACATTGTTGACCCTACTCAGGGCGAGGACTGGATGTCATTATTTTACATTGTTGACCCTACTCAGGGCGAGGACTGGATGTCATTATTTTACATTGTTGACCCTACTCAGGGCGAGGACTGTATGTCATTATTTTACATTGTTGACCCTACTCAGGGCGAGGACTGGATGTAATTATTTTACATTGTTGACCCTACTCAGGGCGAGGACTGGATGTAATTATTTTACATTGTTGACCCTACTCAGGGCGAGGACTGGATGTCATAAAAAAAAAAAAAGAACATCAGAGCTTAACTATTATCCTCGTAAATAAAGAATTTTGTCTTGTCTTGTCTTGTCTTGTCTCGTCTTGTCTTGTCTTGTCTCTCTCTCTCTTGTTCCTCCCTTTCCTTCTCTCCTTCTTTGCGCACTTCTGATATCATCCTTGCATACTTATTTTCGTCCTTCGTTTCAAGGATGGTTCCCAGGAGATGTCCTCCAGGCCTTCCTCTCTTCTTTCCTTTTTTTTTTTTTTTTTTTCTTTCTTTCTTTTTTTCCCCCCTTAGTATCTTTTGGTTACATACGGTGGGAAATTGTCACTACACCAAAACACTAGTGCTACAACAATAAACCCAAATCCTGACGCGCTGTATCGAACGCCAAAACATTATAAAGTCAGCAAGAAAATGTCCATGAGTAGCAAGACAACATATACAGACTTGCATAGGGCGTCGTGAGAGTTGGAGAAGAAAAAACAAAGACAGCCTTCACAACAACAAAAAAAACAAAATAAACCCAGGAAAAATAGAAACTAAACAAAAAGAAAAAAAAGAAACAAAAGCGAGAGAAAAGGGGGGGGGGAGGCGGGGGGAGAAACAAAAACAAATGACAAAAAAAAAAAGAAACAAAAACAAAAGACAAAACAAGATGCAAAGCATATAAACGTACTCCCAGTTTATCCTGAATACACGTGAGACATTCTATAAAGAGGAAAAACCGTCTTGGGCTGGTGTAACCGTTAGTAATGGCTATTCTGGTAAACATAGGGCATCATCTGTGACCTATAATGAACATACTTACAAATTTTCAGAAAGATCGGCCAAGAACTTTCTGAGATTCTCCATAAAGAATAAAACCATCATGGGCCATTAGTAACGGCTATAACGGTAAACTTAAACATCGGGCATCATCCATGACCCATAATGAACATACCTAAAAATTTTCAGAAAGATCGGCCACGTACTTTCTGAGATATTCCATAAAGAAGAAAAACCGTTACAGGCCGTTATAGCCGTTAGTAACGGCTATAACGGTACACTAAAACATCGGGCATCATCCGTGACCCGTAATGAACATACCTGCTAACTTTCACAAAGATCGGCCAAGTACTTTCTCAGATATTCCAGGAAGAAGAAAAACCGTTACAGGCAGTCACAGCCGTTAGTAACGGATATAGCGGTAAACTAAAAAAAATCGGGCATTATTCGTAACCCATAATGAACATACCTGCTAATTTTCACAAAGATCGGCCATGTGCTTTCTGAGATATTCCATAAAAAAGAAAAACCGTTACAGGCTGTAACAGCCGTTAGTAACGGATATAATGGTAAACTAAAACATCGGGCATTATTCGTGACCCATAATGAACATACCTACAAATTTTCAGAAAGATCGGCCAAGTACTTTCTGAGATATTCCATAAAAAAGAAAAACCGTTACAGGCCGTTATAGCCGTTAGTAACGGCTATAACGGGGTAAACTAAAACATCGGCCATCATCCGTGACCCATAATGATCATACCTGCTAATTTTCACAAAGATCGGCCAAGTACTTTCTGAGATATTCCATAAAGAAGAAAACCCGTTACAGGCCGTTACAGCCGTTAGTAATGGCTATAACGTTAAAATAAAACATTGGGCATTATTCGTGACCCATAATGAACATACCTACAAATTTTCAGAAAGATCGGCCAAGTACTTTTTGAGATATTCCATAAAGAAGAAAAACCGTTACAGGCCGTTACAGCCGTTAGTAACGGCTGTAACGGTAAACTGAAACATCGGGCATCATCCTTGACCCATAGTGAACATACCTACAAATTTTCAGAAAGATCGACCCAGTAGTTTTGTCTGGAGCGAGTGGAACACATTTTGACCACGGACACACAGACACACGGACACACAGACAGCATTTCTTCGTTCCCATTCTAAAGTACTCCCTGTTCTATAAGAACTGGGAGTACAAAAAAAAAAAAGGGGGGGGGGAAGGGGGGGGGGGGGGGGAGAGAGAGAAAAAGAAGAACAAAAGCAGACATACCCGTTCAATGAGGTCGGCCACGCTGACACCAGATGGCATGCTTTTCACGTCGGTCGTGGTGGAACTTTTCCTCGTCTAAGAAAGAAGGTAACACACGCACGTACGTACGCATGCACGCGCACGCGCGCACGCGCGCGCGCACACACACACACACACACACACACACACACACACACACACACACACACAAACATCCCTTATTTGCGGGTTAATGCTCGAAATAGTCATGTTCTCAGCTTTGATCAGGTTGAAGGCATTGAACACCTGCAGGTTCGTGATATGTATCAGTACAGAAACTTTGTTTCAGTATTTTACAGACTGAAACTCGACGCATTCAGAACGAAATATAGTGCAGGAACAAAATGCATATATGGTAAGGCAAACGTGTCGAGAGCCCACGTTTTATTTGATTGTGTGACTCTTAAGGCATACTTACCATGTTTATTAGGCATGACAGTGACTGATGTTTTTTTCTGATATTGATTTTGCTTTCAAAGTTACTTTTTGTTTAATATGTAGTCCTGTTAGATATTTACTATAATGTTATAAGTAGTAATTATTCCATATTTTGCGTGCACTTCCACACACCTATGCTTCACACACATACTCTCTCTCTCTCTCTCTCTCTCTCTCTCTCTCTCTCTCTCTCGGTAGAAAGAAACTCGTGGAGAGCGTGGCAGCAGAGAGTCCTCAGAAGAGAAGCCCCCTTCAAGCAAGTGTTTCGGCCCTTATCTCCTGACACTCTAGGGGGGTTGGGCCACACCCGGTTCATGACTCCGGATGTCCCTCTGCTGCCCCTTTTTTTTCCCATCTTGGGACGAGCCATGGCTGGGATTCGAACCCATGACCCTCTGGACATGCTCATTTTCTACTTAATGACTCGCGCTTTAACCACTGAGCCACAGGGACACCTGATATTTGTAGGGAAATTAAGCCTTATGAAGTTCACTTTTGTTCCTCCTTGACCAGATCCAGCTTGAACACCTCTCTGCCGCTTCTGCCATTGCTTTCAGGGCTCTGGTTTTTTCCTTCCCTGCAACTGAGAGCTGTTTCATGAGGCTGTATGCAGACGTTCCTACAAACCCCCTAGCTCCAATTTCTGCAGTGAGGACTTTGACCTGATAGCCTTCTCTCCTCAGGCTGTTTGCCAGATCAGCATACTTTTCAGTCTTGTAGATTTGAGCTGCCTCCATTCTGTTCTCATATGGCACCGTGAGCTCGATCATGATCAGCTGCTTGGTTGACTTAGAGTGGACTACTATGTCTGGTCTCATGCCACTCTTGCTGATGATCTCTGGGTGACTCTTCCATTCTGGGAGGTCTGCAGTGCACTCCCAGTCATCTGCCCCGTCCAGCAGACTCTGCCTGCATGTTTCGAGTGGCACTGTTGTTCTTGGCCATGATTTGCTGCCTCCTGCCGTGAAGAATGTTGCGGGTGCTTTTGGAGTCCTGATTTTCCCTTTTGTGGTGTTGGTACTAGCCCAGACTACTTGTACAATTTCTTTGAGCACTTGGTTGTGCCTCCATGTGTACCTTCCTTGAGCCAGGGCTACTTTACATGAGCTTAGGACACAATTTTGTGAAAAGACGTAAAAATGAAAGTACAACTACTACACACACAAACATGCACACAATCTCACTTACACTCATACACACACACGCACACACGCGCGCACGCGTGCGCACACACACACACACACACACACACACACAAAACACACACACATACACTTGTAAGCGCGCGCGAGCGACAACATCTTTCAATCTTTATGGGTGGACTAGTTTAAACAATACACATATTTAGGACCAATTTTCGAATTTCATATCTGTTTAAGATTTTTTTTTTTTTTTTTAAGTGACCGTCAATTTCAATGGATGAACTTGTTTCATTTCTAAATGCTTTGTCTTCTGTGGTAGGTCCTGTGGTCACCTTGCTCAAAATGTTGATTATAGTGGATTTCTTGGGTTCATATTTCATTTCTCGAAAGCCCGAATAATACTATAAACTGAGGTTCCGCAAGTGCACAAACGCTTAAGACCTTACAACCACATAAAATCCCATCATCAGCAACTGTCGGATAACATCAGTTTGTCTGTTTGTATGGATAATAAGGATACAGATAGCATGCATTCCCCATAAGCATCGAAAGAATGAGCCAAAGTGTGAGTGACCGATGTTCGACTGAATAACACAGGAAACGAATGAAGACGAATGTGTAAAGCCAGAGGGCAGCTCTTCAGTCGGCTCTACCCAGGTAGGCAGCCCGCTGTGAAACGTGAGCGTAGATGGCAGAGCGTTCAAACCTTGGTCTCTAACCGAGGACAGATGCTATTTGAGTAAATTGATAGTAATAATAATAATGATAATAATAATAATAGTAGTAATAGTAATAATAATGATAATAATGATGATAATAATGTGAATGACATTAATGAGTAGTAGTAGTAGTAGTAGTAGTAGTCGTTGTAGTTGTAGTAGTTTCCTTGTTGTTGTTGTCATAAAAATAACATTAACAACAATAATGATGATAAAAAAGAAGCAGAAGAAGAAAGATGATGATGACGATAATGGCAATAATAACAACAAAAACAACAGCAATAATGATGATTATAATAATAATAATGATAATAATGATAATGATAATGATGATGATGATGATGATGATGATGAAGAAATTGTTATGATAATAATGATAATGATAATTACGATAATAATAACAATTCAAAATCGTTGAGTGCCCTAATCATGGTCTACAGCTACCAGACGTAGCGTTCTCGTTGAAAACTGAAGCCATTCGATTCATAGCTCGAGAGATAATGAATGGTACAGGGAGGCATGTTGTGGTGGGTGCCTTCAATCATACGGTCTGTATCACAACCAGTTAGCCCCGCAGTTGTCAAACTGAATCAACAACAACAACAAAAAAGAAAAGAAAAAGAAAAAAAAGAAGAAAAAAAAAAAGAAAAGAACTCAAAATTGATTTCACAGTGAAGCAAGGGAGCGAGCACCTCAGCTCATGTGACTCAGCGCTTTCAGCTGGAGTGCAGGACTGTCAGTGTCTCTCACCCAAGATGGCGAAAGCTTTTCCTGGCAATACTCCCCAACTCGTTCAATAACGTTAGTTTCACACAGTGAGGAGACTGACGGCGGAAACTGACACAACTTTTAAAAAGAATTGTTAGTGATTCCAGCAAGACAACATGGACAAACAGATTTCAAGACAAAACACGACGCGTTTCGACCTCTTGGGTCTTCAAGCACAACAAGCTAACATGCAGGAAAATGAAAACGAAGAACGAGCAATCACTTTTCTTTTTTATATTCGGCGCCAGATGTGTGTATTATGAACACGAGGCCGCTGGGAAGGGGACCATGGGAGTTGAAATAATAATCATGACAATAAGGATAATGATAACAATAGTAGTAATATCAATGATAGAGATGATGATGAAAATGTTTAAATGATAAAGTGAGGATTACTATACCACTTTTGGTGATAATATAACGATAACATTTACAGTATCAATAGTGGCTGTACATAGAAGGGGAGAAAGGAGAGGGGTTAGAGGATAGTGGAAGAGCATCGTGTCTCGTTTCTCTTCAGAGAGCACGTAAGATCTAATGGCTAAAGCTTGGCCGTGTCTGGAGTTGTCCTGTCATCACCTATCAGCGGAACAGCAACGAGTGAGGCTACGGGATGCACACGGCAGTTGCTTGACAGTGGCGTTTTTTTTTTTTTTTTTTTTTTTTTTTTTTGTTGTTTTTTTTTTGCCGGTGGGCTCTGCAGTCATGAAATATGGGCTGGTACACACATGGGAACGCTCCTGTGGAGGTTCTGTCGTGTCATGTCCGGTGGCCATTACACAATGGCATCTGCCAGGGAGCAATTATGTCCCTTCACGTGTTAAAGGAGTGCCCTGTGCATGCCTGCACCCTATGTGAACACAGCGCAGGCTTCCAAGGGTGGCGCAGGATTGCTCCTAGCCGGTTTGTTCGGCAGTTGAGGACAGCACTTCTCTGGGTCCTACCCGCACCTCCGGATGTCTCTTCTTTCTACAGTATCAACAGTGGCTGTACATGGAAGGAGAGAAAGGAGAGGGGTTACAGGATAGTGGAACAGCATCGTGTCCTGTTTTGTCTTGTAATTTATTCATCTATATTGTCTTGCGGAATCTCTAAAACATTAAAGTCAGCAAGAAAATGCCCATTAGTAGCAAGACAAGGTATACAGACTTGCATATGATTTTGTCTCCGTCAATATGCGAGTACCTGATCTTTTTTTAATGTGCTCTTTCACCAGCCATAACCGTTGTTTGTTTTGTTGGGGTTGTTTTTTAATCCGTGGGCTGGTTGGAAGGATGAAGGAGAATGAGGGTTGGGAAGGTAAGGAGGGAGGAAGGGGGGGGGATAAAAAGGAAATGTTGACCGCGCGTGGTCTTGCCGAAGACTCCCCCACGTCACTCACCACCACGTCACTCACCACCACGTCACTTACCACCACGTCCATCTGGTCCTGCACAGCCTCCAGATCAGCGATGAGCAGGTTGGTACTTTCAGAGATGATACGTTCGTTCTCCCGTATCTCGTTGATGACGTCCTCCAGACGACTCACGTGCTCTAATATCTCGCTCAGCTGATCCACCTGAACATCCATCCACACGGGAACCCAGCTCACACAAAGGTAAAGCCTTACTGGCACGTGTGTTTGAAAAAAAAACAAACAAACAAACAAACAAACAAAAACCTCCATTCGTCAAATACCAAAGACAAGTGCTTCGTTGATCTGCTTTCAGGTGATCTGTTGATAACAGAACATGAAAGACTAGTTTTCATCGCTTCATGTGTTGAGATTTTTATGATAATACCGATAATAACCGTTTTTGTACATGGTACAAAGAGAACTATCCAGATTTGAATGTTAGTAAGACGAAGGAGATGGTAATTGATTTTCGACGAAACCCAGCTCCTGACCCTCTCTTGTATATCGAAAACACCAAAATGGAACGTGTAAGTGAATATAAGGGGTACTATTTTAGATGATAAGCTACATTGTAATGCAAATACTCAATTTACCGAGAGAAAAAAATGCCAATCTAGAATATACTGTCGTCAGAAACGTCGGTCTCTTGCTGTTCAAAAGGACATCTTGAATATGTTTTATCGTTGTTTTGTAGAATCAGTGCTGTCCTTTGGCTTTTTATGCTGGTTTGGAAATCTTAGCGTGAAAAACAAAAACATTTTAAACAGTGGTGAATACATGTGAAAAGATTATTGGCAAAAAACAAGAAGTTAGATAAATTGTATGAATGTCGTGTCACACAAAAAGCTGTGAACATTGCTGCCGACAGTTCTCATGTTCTTTCAAAAAACTACAATGTTCTACCATCTGGACGAAGATTCCAAATTCCAAACTTCAAAAAAAAAAAAAAAAAAAGCAAGTAAAAACAGTTTCGTTCCTTATTCCGTCAAACTCCTGAATCAAAACTGAACTTTCAATAAGATCCGGTTCAGAAAGTTCGTTGATATATGTGTATGTGTGTGTGTATTTATTATTCTGTGTGTGTGAGTGCGTGGGTGAGTGGATGGGTGGGTGTGATTTGTGATTTGCTAAATAAAGATCCATAGTCATGCTTTTATGGCCACTCTTAATTTCTCTTTGGAGAGAATAAAGTGTTCTTGACTTGACTTGACTTAACTTGACTTTTCCTCGGCACAATAGGAGAAAGATTTGTGATCCTTAGAGAAAACAGATATTATCAGCTTTACAAGCTAGTATGCTCCAGTACCTTACTGACTGCTTAAAAGAATATGTCTGATTTCTTTTACTGTTTAAAAAAAAGAAGAAAAAAAGTGGTGTTACTGTAAAAATATATTGACAATATTTTTTAATACGTTTGTCTAATAGATTAATGACAAAGGTATCTGCATTAGAGTTTGTTTTTTTTGTTTTTTTAAACTTTACTACGTTTGTCTACTAGATTATTGACAAAGATGTCTGCATTTTCTCTTTCTTGTCTTTGAATTGTGTCAGGTGATCTTGATGCTTCATGAGAATCACATGATTGTCGTTCTAAATGACAGACATCTGATGCATGTGATTCGCAGTACTGCATTTGACACGTTTTACAAATTTGATGTTTACACGTGCAATAACTGTTTTATATGCGCATTTGCACCTTTCTTTTCTGTGAGCCTATTTTGAGAGAGAGAGAGAGAGAGAGAGAGAGAGAGAGAGAGACTCACCGTCACACTGGCCCTTTGACGGTCCCTTCCACCATTCCTCACCCCCACCTCTCTCTCTCTCTCTCTCTCTCTCTCTCGTCAATAGTAACTGATAATTGAACAGTCTTTATACTCTTATAAGGAGATTGTCCGCTTCGCCTCACCACCTCGAAATAAAAAATTTAAAAAGTTAACGGGAAGGAACTCCTGTTCGGCTTCAAGCGATCATTTAAATGCATGAGTTGCTTCCCTTTAGTCAGCAACTGCGTCGCACAGCACGGGTTCATATTCAGAAGGCAAAAGCAGGCCAACAAACTTTGTCAAGAGTTGACATCTGTGCCATCTCCAAACACTTTACCATGACAGGTCTAACTGTCACGCAGATGTATCACAAACTGTACTAAAGCATGCCGTACCACTGTTGAGGTTGGTTAGTTTGGGCGTAAAGATTAATTGAAACTCTTGCTCCCACAAGACAACAAACACACGCCCATAACTCCAAAGGAATGCTGCTTTCGACACCGAATCGCCTAGCAGATATGACAGCACAGAGCACACAGAACAGACAAGGAAACATCCCCAAAAGACATGCTCCAAACTTGCCCATACACCCTGTACCGACACATCTACACAGCAACAACTGGAGAAATGAAGAAATATAAATTAACATTTATTCAAGACTGGCACCGCCTTTTCGATCTTGAATATTGTCAGAAAAGTACGTGGACAAACAGAAACAAATACAGGTAACCTCGATTTGATCGAAACGAAAGTGCATATGAAATGAGGCAGGGAACAGTAAACAATAAACAACAAACAAGTACGGTAACTCGTGCTCCCACAAGAAAACAAATACACGCCCATAACTCCATAGGAATGCTGCCTATGACACCGAATCGCCTAGCAGATATGACAGCACAGAGCACACAGAACAAACAATGAAACATCCCCCAAAAAGATGCTCCAAGCTTGCCTATATACCCTGTACTGAATTGTTCCCTGCCTCATTTCATATTTGCTTTTGTAATATATGAAAACTGACTCGCTCTGCAGCGTTGGCTAATTCAATACTTGCTCAGAAAGACTCAATTTCTCTACATTTTCAATTAAGCTCACAGGTACTTTTCAAATTATTTTCTATGTCTAGCGAATCCACAGTTCACTCGACCATTATTATCATTATAACTATCATTATCAGTATTAGCAATATCATCGGCATCCTCATCATTATATTCTTCTTCTTATCATCATCATCATCATCATCATCATCATCATCATCATTGTTGTTGCTGCTGTTGTTTCTGCAGCCGCAGTTGCCGCTACTTCTGCTACTGCCAGCCGTTGCTGCTGCTGCTGCTGTTGCTGCTGCTGCTGCTGCTGCTGGAACGAAAGAAACATGCCCAGTACGGACAGCATTTGCCAGCAATGATGGGAGGCAAAGGTTTTGAATCCTGTGAACACAGCCAACGGTCCATTCCCCCCACTTCAGTCTCCATTCTTCTGCAACTCCATCTTGTATGCCTGACCTTAAGCAATGTTCATACGCTGCTCAAGCCAGCTCACCTGAGCCTGACCATGTCCTGGCACAAAAAGTCCACACAGACAGCTGTCAATATCAGGTCTGCGTGAGGTCCCCCACCACAGGAGAAGCTGCAGTGCTTCTCAGTCACTTTTATTGGGTGGTGTTTAGTGGTGTCTGTTCTGATGCAAGTTATGCACGACTCGGTCCCTTACCACGGTGAGAACAGGTAGGTCACACACCTTGACTGCATGGTGTGGTGCGGTGCCATGTGGTTTGGTGCCATGTGGTGTAGTGTAGTGCAGTGCAGTGCGGTGTGGTGTGGTGTTGCGTGGTGTGGTGCAGTTCGGTGTTGTGGTGTGGTGCGGTGTGTGCAGTTTGGTGGTACGGTGCAGTGCGGTGCAGTGTGGTGCGGTGCTGTGCTGTGGTGTAGTGCGGTGCAGTGTGGTGCGGTGCTGCGCTGTGCGGTGTAGTGCGGTGCAGTGTGGTGCAGTGCTGTGCGGTGTAGTGCGGTGCAGTGTGGTGCAGTGCTGTGCGGTGCAGTGTGGTGCGGTGCTGTGCGGTGTAGTGCGGTGCAGTGTGGTGCAGTGCTGTGCTGTGCGGTGTAGTGCGATGCAGTGTGGTGCAGTGTGGTGTGGTGCTGTGCTGTGCGGTGTGGTGTGGTGCTGTGCTGTGCGGTGTGGTGCGGTGCTGTGCTGTGCAGTGTAGTGCGTACGTGTGTGCAGTGTGGTGCGGTGCAGTGCGGTGCAGTGCGGTGCTCTGTAGTGTAGTGCAGTGCAGTGTGGTGCAGTGTGGTGCTGTGCTGTGCGGTGTAATGCAGTACAGTGTGGTGCAGTGTGGTGTGGTGCGGTGCAGTGAGGTGTGGTGCTGTGCTGTGCGGTGTAGTGCAGTGCAGTGCAGTGTGGTGCCATGCTGTGCTGTGCTGTACACTGTAGTGCAGTGCAGTGTGGTGTAGTGTGGTGCGGTGCGGTGCTGTACGGTGCAGTGTGGTGCGATGCTCTGCAGTGTAGTGTGGTGCAGTGTGGTGCGGTGTTGTGCTGTGCGGTGTAGTGCGGCGCAGTGTGGTGCAGTGTGGTGTGGTGCTATGCTGTATAGTGCAGTGCAGTGTGGTGTAGTGTGGTGCGGTGCTGTGCTCTGTGGTGTAGTGCAGTGCAGTTTGGTGCAGTGTGGTGCAGTGCAGTGTGGTGCGGTGCTGTGCTGTGCGGTGTAGTGCAGTACAGTGTGGTGCGGTGCGGTGCTGTGCGGTGTAGTGCAGTGCAGTATGGTGCAGTGCTGTGTTGTGCGGTGTAGTGCAGTGCAGTGTGGTGCAGTGTGGTGCGGTGCTGTGCGGTGTGGTGCAGTGCAGTGTGGTGCAGTGTGGTGCGGTGCTGTGCGGTGTAGTGCAGTGCAGTGTGGTGCAGTGTGGTGCGGTGCTGTGCTGTGCGGTGTAGTGCAGTGCAGTGTGGTGCAGTGTGGTGTGGTGCTGTGCTGTGCAGTGCAGTGTGGTGCAGTGTGGTGCGATGCTGTGCTGTGCGGTGTAGTGCGGTGCAGTGTGGTGCGGTGCTGTGCTGTGCAGTGTAGTGTGGTGCAGTGTGGTGCAGTGCTGTGCTGTGTGGTGTAGTGCAGTGCAGTGTGGTGCGGTGCTGTGCTGTGTGGTGTAGTGCTGTGCTGTGCGGTGTAGTGCAGTGCAGTGTGGTGCAGTGTGGTGTTGTGCTGTACGGTGTAATGCGGTACAGTGTGGTGCAGTGTGGTGTGGTGCTGTGCTGTGTAGTGCGGTGCAGTGTGGTGCGGTGTGGTGCAGTGTAGTGCGGTGCGGGACTGAGTCATGTATTACTTGCATCAGAACAGAACCACTGAATATTCAGTCCGTACTAGAACAGGTAGGTCACACACCTCGACTGCATGGTGTGGTGATGTGTGGTGTGGTGTAATGTGGCGCAGTGTGGTGCAGTGTGGTGGTGTCATGTGGTGTTGTGTGGTACGGTATGGTGGAGTGGGGTGGGATGTGGTGTGCAGCGATGTGGTGTGGTGTGGTGTGGTGTGGTGTGGTGTGGTGTGGTGCGGTGACAAATGGTATAATGTGGTATGACAAGGTGTGCTATAGTTTGGTGTCATGTGGTGTGGTGAAATGTGGTGTGACAAAGTGTGCTGTGCTGTGATGTGGTGTGGTGTGGTGTGGTGTGGGTTGGTGTGTGTGGTGTGCTGTGCTGTGCTGTGCTGTGCTGTGCTGTGCTGTCGTGCGGTTTGGTTTGCTATCATGTCGCACGGTTTGTACTGTGCTTTGTTGTGATGTGTTAAGTGCTGCAGTGCGACTTAGAGCTGTGCGAGTTGTAACGTACTCTGCTGTACACAAAAACTGCACTGTGCTGTACAGGTTTAAAAGACGTTCGTTCGCATTGTGTGTGTTTGTGTGTGTGTGTGTGTGTGTGTGTGTGTGTGTGTGTGTGTGTGTGTGTGTGTGTGTGTGTGTTCTGTTGTGTGTTTGTTGTTGTAGTTGTTTTATCAAAAGCCCAGCCGTCTGCAACCTCAATGTCGTAAACTTTAACCACACACAAAGAAAATCAAGAAAAGACCCACAGGACGTGCCATGAAGAAACTTCAACTACACAGTTCGCCTCCTGACATTCTTAATAACAGATGAAACTTCTTCTCCTTCTTCTTCTTCTCCTTCTTCTCGAACACTCAGATAGTGATGCCAGTTGCCCGCACGAAGT
>CM065743.1:3479893-3564893 GCA_033310375.1 Conus canariensis
ACTGTCCTTTCCTTCCTCACATCACTGTCATTAATCACTGTCCTTTCCTTCTCTCAATCACTGTCATTAATCACTGTCCTTTCCTTCCTCACATCACTGTCATTAATCACTGTCCTTTCCTTCCTCACATCACTGTCATTAATCACTGTCCTTTCCTTCCTCAACATCACTGTCATTAATCACTGTCCTTCTCCTTCCTCACATCTCACTGTCATTAATCACTGTCCTTTCCTTCCTTCACATCACTGTCATTAATCACTGTCCTTTCCTTCCTCACATCACTGTCATTAATCACTGTCCTTTCCTTCCTCAACTCACTGTCATTAATCACTTCCTCTTCATCACGCTTCCTCCATCACTGTCATTAATCACTGTCCTTTCCTTCCTCATCACTGTCTTAATCACTGTCCTTCCTTCCTCACATCACTGTCATTAATCACTGTCCTTTCCTTCTCCATCACTGTCATTAATCACTGTCCTTTCCTTCCTCACATCACTGTCATTAATCACTGTCCTTTCCTTCTCACATCACTGTCATTAATCACTGTCCTTTCCTTCCTCACTCACTGTCATTAATCACTGTCCTTTCCTTCCTCACATCACTGTCATTAATCACTGTCCTTTCCTTCCCAATCACTGTCATTAATCACTGTCCTTTCCTTCCTCACTCACTGTCATTAATCACTGTCCTTTCCTTCCTCAATCACTGTCATTAATCACTGTCCTTTCCTTCCTCAATCACTGTCATTAATCACTGTCCTTTCCTTCTCACATCACTGTCATTAATCACTGTCCTTTCCTTCTCACATCACTGTCATTAATCACTGTCCTTTCCTTCCTCACACTGTCATTAATCACTGTCCTTTCTCATCATCACTTCATAATCACTGTCCTTTCCTCTCATCACTGTCATTAATCACTGTCCTTTCCTTCCTCATCACTGTCATTAATCACTGTCCTTTCCTTCTCATCACTGTCATTAATCACTGTCCTTTCCTTCCTCATCCTGTCATTAATCACTGTCCTTTCCTTCTCATCACTGTCATTAATCACTGTCCTTTCCTTCCTCACATCACTGTCATTAATCACTGTCCTTTCCTTTCCCTCATCACTGTCATTAATCACTGTCCTTTCCTTCCTCATCACTGTCATTAATCACTGTCCTTTCCTTCCTCATCATGTCATTAATCACTGTCCTTTCCTTCCTCACTCACTGTCATTAATCACTGTCCTTTCCTTCCTCACATCACTGTCATTAATCACTGTCCATCACTGTCATTAATCACTGTCCTTTCTCCTCCATCACTGTCATTAATCACTGTCCTTTCCTCACACATTCATTAATCACTGTCCTTTCCTTCATCACTGTCATTAATCACTGTCCTTTCCTTAACTCACTGTCCTTTCATTCCTCACTTCTTCATTTAATCACTGTCCTTCATCCTCACTCACTTCCTTACTCACTAGTCCTTAATCCTCCTCCTTCCTGTCATTAATCACTGTCTTCCTCTAATCACTGTCTTTCCTTCCTTTCCTCCTTCATGTAATCACTGTCCTTTCCTTCCTCATCATGTCATTAATCACTGTCCTTTCCTTCCTCACACTGTCATTAATCACTGTCCTTTCCTTCCTCACTCCGTCATTCACTGTCCTTTCCTTCCTCAATCACTGTCATTAATCACTGTCCTTTCCTCCCATCACTGTCATTAATCACTGTCCTTTCCTTCTCACTCATGTCATTAATCACTGTCCTTTCCTCCTCACTCACTGTCATTATCATTCCTTCCTTCTCTTCATAATCCTCTCCTCTATCACTTCTATCACTTCCTTTCCTTCTCACTCACTGTCATTAATCACTGTCCTTCCTTCCATCACTTCATTACATGTCCTTTCTTCTCATCATGTCATTAATCACTGTCCTTCTCTCATCACTGTCATTATCACGCCTTCTCCATACGTCTTATCACGTCCTTCTTTCCATGCTTCCTTCTTTCCTCCATCATGTCATTACACTGTCTTCCTTCCTCACCTGTCATTAATCATGTCCTTTCCTTCTCATTCTTCACTGTCTTTCTTCTCACATGTCTTATCACGTCCTTTCCTTCAATCCTGTCATTAACATGTCTTCTTCACACACTGTTATCACGTCTTTCCTCCTCATCACATATATGTCTTCTCAACTGTCATTAATCAGTCCTTCTCTCATCACGTCATTAACACTGTCCTTTCTTCCTCATACGTCATTAATCATTCCTTCTCCTCACCACTCATTATCATGTCCTTCCTCTATCCTTATAATCACTGTCCTTTCCTTCCTCCTCTTCATTATCCTTCCTTTCTCCTCATCACTTCATTAATCACTGTCCTTTCTTCCTCACTCAGTCATTAATCACTGTCCTTTCCTTCCTACTCCTGTCATTATCACTGTCCTTTCCTTCCATCACGTCATAATACTGTCCTTTCCTTCCTCATCACTTCATTATCACGTCCTTCCTCCTCATCCGTCATTAATCCTTCTCAATCATGTCATAACATGTCCTTTCCTCATCCTGTCATTATCACTGTCCTTCCTCACACACTTCATTAATCACTTCTTCACCACTGTCTAATCTGTCCTTCCTTCACACACTGCATTATCACTGTCCTTTCCTTCCTCACTCACTGTCATAATCACTGTCCCTCCTCTTCACTGTCTTCACTCTTCCTCCTCCCTAAATCACGTCTGTCCTACCTGTTTAATCACTGTCTTTGCTAAATAACTTTTTTTTAAATGCTTATCACTGTCTTCATTCCTAATCTTGTTTACACTCTCATTCCTACCTCACTACACCCTCTAATCATTTATCATACACCACTTCATGTCTGCCTACCTCCTGACCACACCGTAATCTGTTTACACCTTCATCTGCCTCCTCACTGACCACAGCCCGTATCTTGTTTACACTTCTCTGCCTACCTCATGACACAGCCCGTATCTGTTTACACACTCACTGCCTACTCACGACCATAATCTTGTTACACACTCGTCTCTACTCACTGACCACAGCCCTAATCTTGTTTAACATCATCTCCTCCCATCCCAACCGTATCTTTTACACACTTCATCTCCTCCCACTGCCAGCTAATCTTGTTTAACACTTCATCCTTCCCCTACCACGCCTAATCTTGTTCTTCTCCAAGCTACTGCCTTTTATCACATCATGTTACTTCTCCTTCATATCTCTGCATTTAATCACTGTCTTCCTCCTCAATCCTGCATATTAATCACTGTCCTTTCCTTCCTCACATCACTATCATTAATCACTGTCCTTTCCTTCCTCAACTCACTGTCATTAATCACTGTCCTTTCCTTCCTCACATCACTGTCATTAATCACTGTCCTTTCCTTCCTCACATCACTGTCATTAATCACTGTCCTTTCCTTCCTCATCACTCTCTTTCCACTGGTTTCTTTCCACTCTCTTTCAAAAATACAATCGTCCGTCCCTCGTTAATGAAAAAAGTCCACTCTCCATCCTGAATACGTAAAGAACTAGAGCCTGTTTAGAATCTTACTGTCTTTGCATAAATAACTTTTTTTTTAAAGATGCTGTTACTCAACTCATGGATGATCTTCATTCCGTAATCTTGTTTACACTCTTCAGTCTGCCTACCTCACTGACCACAGCCCGTAATCTTGTTTACACACTTCAGTCTGCCTACCTCACTGACCACAGCCCGTAATCTTGTTTACACTCTTCAGTCTGCCTACCTCACTGACCACAGCCCGTAATCTTGTTTACACTCTTCAGTCTGCCTACCTCACTGACCACAGCCCGTAATCTTGTTTACACACTTCAGTCTGCCTACCTCACTGACCACAGCCCGTAATCTTGTTTACACACTTCAGTCTGCCTACCTCACTGACCACAGCCCGTAATCTTGTTTACACACTTCAGTCTGCCTACCTCACTGACCACAGCCCGTAATCTTGTTTACACACTTCAGTCTGCCTACCACACTGACCACAGCCCGTAATCTTGTTTACACACTTCAGTCTGCCTACCTCACTGACCACAGCCCGTAATCTTGTTTACACACTTCAGTCTGCCTACCACACTGACCATAATACTGAAACCGCTCTTATCAAAAGTTGCGAGCACTTACTGACTGCCCTTGACAAGAACAATGTATTACTTCTCTCTCAGTTAGACTCTCTGCAGCTTTGGATACCATCGACCATTCTGTTCTTCCCTCCCGTTTGCAGAACTCTTTTGATCTGCATGATGCAGTTCTCAGCTGTTTCGCTTCTGCGCCACCGATCGTCACTAGATTGTTTGTACTCATGGTTCTACTTCCCAGCCTAAATCCTTTACTGTACAGTCTGTCCTAGGGGATAAGTGCTGGGGTCAGTTCTTTTCTTCTTTGTGCACTTAACTTGTCTCCGCTGCGGTAAATCAACATTCCATTTTCCATCACGGGGGGGGGGGGGGGGGGTTGTTTGTTTGTTTGTTTCTTTTTTTTATGACAATCAGCTTTATATCTGTGGACCTCTTTCTGATCTTCAAATAATGATTGGAAGCACTCTATCCTGTGTATCTCACCTCAAAAACTAGTTGACTCACAACAGACTTCAACTAAACGAAGACAAGACTGAAATGATGGTGATATTTCCACCAAAGCATTTGAATCATCAGTCTCTTCCATCTTCCATCGACTTCACTGACTCACCGATCACTCTTTCTTCCTCTGCTCGTAACCTCGGTGTGACGCTGGATCAAACTCTTTCCTTTCAACAACATGTTGCTAATGTCCTTCGGATGTGTTTTCATGAACTCTGTCGCATTGCTCCCATTCGTCACTTTCTTTCCGAGACCGCCACTAAACGTCTTGTTTGCGCGTTTGTATTCGCTCGGTTTCCCATGATGTCTCATCAAGAATCTCAGAAGGTTCTAAATTATGCCCCCCCCCCCCCCCCCCCCCCCCCCCCCCCCCCCCCCCATTTTTGCTCACCTACATTTGACCATAGTTCCCCGTCATTGCCTTCTCTTCGCTGGCTCCCTGTTCAGCATATTATCTCCTACAAAGTTGTTATCTCTCTGCTGTAAATCTTTTGAATCCTCCTGTCCTCAATGTTGGACTGATCTGTTGCCCTTGTATACCCCGCCACGTGAACTCCGTTAATTCGATACTCGTCTCTTCCACATTCCCATGGCTCGTACTAAAGCTTTTGGTCAACATTCCTTTGCTTGTCAGGCCCCTTTCATTCGGAACTATCTCCCACATCAACTCAGATCAACTCTTGCCTCCCTGGCTTCTTTTGAATCCACTTTGAACTGTTCTTTCCTCCTCTGATTGATCTATACGAAGATGTGACGGTACAGTTTTCTCGTGTATTCTGTGTGTTTGGATACCTATGTTTATTCATCTAATAGTAACTGGGTTTTGTTTGATAGGTGGGTCATGGGTGGAGAATCACGGAGAGTGGGCGAAGCTGGATGATGGCCTGTGTAGTGGATGTCGAGCGAGCTTGTGACTGCGGGTTTTTTGTTGTTGTTGTTGTTGATTTTCCGTTTTTGTTTGTTCGGTTGGTTGGTTGTTTGGTTGGTTTGGTTTTTTGTTTGATTTGTTTTGTTTTGGGGTTTTTTTGTTTGTTTTTTTTTCTATTCTTTGTGGTGTATTGCCTGGTGTTCTAGTTCATCTGTCTTACAATTCGATATGTCTTCTTGCTCATTGTAAACGCCTTGGGAATTCAGTTGATTATGCTTATAAATTCTCTTCATCATCATCATCATCATCATCATCATCATCATAACATTCTGCTCCTGTCATAAAAAGTCTCTCCCGATGCAGGGGTGTGGTGCCTTCTAGAACCCATCCTACAATGAGTCCCCTGGCAGGAGTGGGGCTGTTCAGAAACCCATCCTACAATGAGTCCACTGGCACGAGTGGGGCTGTTTAGAAACCCATCCCACAACAACTCCCCCTGTTAGCATGAGGGATGGGGGAGGGGCTGTTCTGGAACCCGTTTCAGAATGACTACCCTGTTAGGTGGGATGGGTCTAACAACACACACACACACACACACACACACACACACACACACACACACACACACACACACACCGTGACTTTCGTCTATATACATGAACCAAAAACAATAGTGGGAAGGGTAACTAATTGCATAAACGAATTTCTTTAATCGAAATATCAATTAACTGAGAAAAAATACCCACAAGCCAAAATAAAAGAGCTGAACGGGTTTAAAAAAAAAAAAAAAAAAAAAAACTTTGCTGGCTCCTTTTCAGATCTTTAGTTCAACCAGTCCAGCTACCGTGCCCACCACCCCCACCCCTAAAGATAAATTCTGACCGGCACAGCTCTAACCAGTTCAACGATTCTATCTTAGCAAATGGCCCCATTACCAAAGATTTATTACTAATACTGATAAAGGAAAGAAGGTGGAGAATAGTAGTAGTAGTAGTAGTAGCTGAAGTCGTAGTAGTAGTAGTAGAGGGCTGGCTCGAAGCCTAGGCCTATTGGCCTTTTAACGCCCCTTCTGTCGTGTGTTTAGCTTTTCTTTGGGGTCTGAAAAGCATTCCTTATTATTTATACTTTGAGCAAATATGCTTCAGCCGATTTCCTGATATAAGATTTTGAGTTCTGAGTCATTGTCCAGGAAATTTTAGAATTTGGTAATGTTGTTAGTAAATCTAATTTCAAAAGGAATTGCATTCCACAATTTTACAACTCTGTTAGAAAAACAAAACGCTCTTTTGTTAGTATTTCTTTGTTTAACAAAGATTTTACCTTCTGAATTCCTTGTTATACTAGCTTGTGGAAAGGGAAAAAAATGTTTCAACTAATAAATTATCCATCCCATTCATTATTTTGTACGCCTGTGTTAAATCCCCCAAACCTCCTACCTTTCAGAGAGTGAAGTTTTAAGAACTTAAGCCTTTCTTCGTAACTCATATTTATACATTCTATAAGTAAACTAGTTGCCCTTCTTTGTACATTCTCAATCATTTCTTATTGTCTTGTTAAACAAGACAATAAGAAATGATTGTCTTGTTAAACAAGGATTCCAAACAACATTTGCATATTCTAAATGAGGTCTAACAAAAGCCTTAGGCCTACATAAAATTCAAAATGTATTTTTATCCATGTATGAAAATGTTCTTTTAATAATTCCTATCATTTCATTGAGAAAAAATACCCACAAGCCAAAATAGAGAGAGTGCTCATTCTTGAAGATTCCTCACCCATTGTCGCCGGGTGGGGCCACATTAATTTAAATTTTGAAATGTATCTAGATCGAGATCTACACCATTTCCACTACTGATCTGTTTGTATTTGATCTGGGAAATTTGAAATCCACCCAGGTTCCCATACGCAGAACAAACCTGTAAACTGGCGCTGGATGCATCTCCGCCTTGCTTTTGCATCCGCACCAGCTCGTACAAAAGAGTTCTCAAGGCTTGTGAGTCGATTGAAAAGGCGCCGGGTTTGTTAGATACTTCTATTGCTGCATCCACTAAGAGCTCCAGGAAAGAGTTTTTATGGTTCGCCATGTTGGTGAGCCGCTGTGACGACAGCGATTTTTCCCGTCATGCATTTTCTTTCAGACGTAACCACAGTCACCAAGTGCTATTCGGCACGGAACAGCGATGGCAACGTTCGGAGACCGGCAACGTTGTGAAACGTTTCCAGAAAACGACGAAATTGACTAAGAAGTGTAGCGTTAAAATGACAAGGTTGGATGAAATGTGGTATCATCGTTCTTGACGTATATGTCGTCCTATATGATTGTGTGACGTATATATTGTATTCAAAATGCTTCATATGCTTACTGACCCGAAGAACACGTTATTTGCTTGTTTCTACCTTGTTCATTTTTGTACTCCCAGTTCTTGTAGAACAGGAAGTACTTTACAATGGGAACTAAGAAATGCTGTCTGTGGGTCTGTGTGTGTGTGTGTCTGTCTGTCCGTCGCTCTTCGTTAATGTCTCACCTGATGAAGACCTAAGAGGTCGAAACGCGTTGTGTTTCGTCTTGTGACTCGTTTGTCCACGTTCTCTGGGCGGTTCGCTAACATTTATTTAAGATTTGTTTAGATTTCCGCCTGCAGTCCTCTCGCTTTGCAACTAAAACTTCTGGGCCGATCTTTCTGAAAATCTGTAGGTATGTTCATTATGGATGATGCCCGATGTTTTATTTCACCAGAATAGCCGTTACTAACGGCTATAATTGCCCAAAACGGTTTTTCTTCTTTATGGAATATCTCAGCGATGAAATACAGTATGACGCATGTTTGATTGTAACGTTTTTCAGGGGAGATAAACTGGGAGTACGTTTATATGCTTTGCATCTTGTTTTAATCCAGTACTCCTCACCAAAACTTGTTTTCCCGTTCAAACTGATTCAGCAGTCTTCATTACATTCTTCTGAATAAGAAGTGAATTTTGAAAAAGAATATACCTGTTCATGTCGGAAATATGTCGCCTCTTTTATACATTAAATGTACGTTCCTTTCGGGTTTGGAAAAAAAAAAAAAAAAAGAAGAAGAAGAAGAAGAAAGAAAGAAAGAAAAAGAAAAAGTTATACGTCATGTAATCATGAAACGACTTACACAAAGTAATTATGCGACAGAACTGGTCTCTTTCTTGAGCAAACACACGTTTGACCTATTTTCAGGGGAAAACAAACAAACAAACAAACAAACAAAAAACTGATGTCACAAAAAAAAATTCCTTCTAGAGAAGCCAAAATATCAGGACGACTAGAGAGGTGTACAAGAACCTGTTAGAAGAACAACAACAAGAACAAGAAGAAAAAGGAGAACAAAAATAATAACAAGAAGAACAAGGACAAGAAGAAGAAATTAAGGAAATATATTGCCTGTCTTTCCATTACAAATAGGGTTATCTTTTCCTGTTTATGGGTTAAGCGTATAGATCTAGAGAGTGAGGTCTTTCATTTGAAGCATATATCAGGATAACGATCGGGATATCAACTGTCTGCATCACAGGGGCACGACCCGTCACCTCTTCTACTCTCTCTCTCTCTCTCTCTCTCTCTCTCTCTCTCTCTCTTCTCTCTCCTCTCCCTCCCTCCCCTCTCTCTCTCTCTCTCTCTCTCTCTCTCTGAACTCTCGAAGAACACTTTCTGTTCCACTGTACTTATATTTAAGTGCGAACAAATTGTTCATTTTTTCCAGTTAGATACAGCGAAAAGACAAAATGTCGCTGTCTAGTTATCATCAGATGATGAACTTGTAATTAAATCAGTTGCGACATTCATCGCGGAAGCATTGAAAAGTAGACAGATGAAGGATAGTGAAATTTAAGATAATGCATTATTAGAAATATATCAATGAATGTTATCATTCATCGCATGTGGAAGAGATCAAATAAGATACAATGTCATCATTTGATTGAGTGGA
Source organism: Conus canariensis (assembly GCA_033310375.1). NCBI lineage: Eukaryota > Metazoa > Mollusca > Gastropoda > Neogastropoda > Conidae > Conus > Conus canariensis. The sequence continues at coordinate 3,489,319 of CM065743.1, forward strand.
TGGTCGAGTCAGTCTTACGATTTTTTTTTTTTTCTTTTTAACCTTGCTGCATGAGGACATAAGGAAATGTTACGAATTTATTTGTTTTGTTTTTTTTTGTTAACCTTTGATTTGATGCACACTAAGAATGAATGTGTACTATTTGTTTGCAGGAAAGGAAGAGGGAAATGTTATTGTTCTGTTAGCCCCTCCACCCCTTGTCAAAAGACCTCTTTGGTAATGACAATAGAATATCAAAGTGTCAAAGTCTCTCTCTCTCTCTCTCTCTCTCTCTCTCTCTCTCTCTTTCTTTGTGTGTGTGTGTGTGTGTGTGTGTGTGTGTGTGTGTGTGTGTCTGTGTGTGTGTGTGTGTGTGTGTGTGTGTGTGTGTGTGTGTGTGTGTGAACTGTTAAGCTGACTGACGAAGCAAACGAGCGGTATCTGTCCCATGAAAACGGCGGAGTCACTTCATGAACACAGGCTTCAACGCGGATTACCTCCCTTGCTGCCATCCGAACATCGTCTGTTATAGTTCGCAGATTTATGCGGGGATCTAAAAAAACAAGTGAGAGACATACAAACTCAAGTCAGACACTTAGAAATTATAATACCCTTATGTAGCCGTTAAAGTGGCAATAATTATGTGTTATATTCGGCTTTTTTTTCTGCGGAGCTGGGAGTGAGGGATTTATTCGTTTTTAGAGAACGCTAAGGAGGAGGAGGAGGAGGAGGAGGAGGAGGGGGAGGAGAAGAAGAAGAAGAAGAAGAAGAAGAAAGAAGAAAACAACAACAACAACAACAACAACAACAACAACAACAACAACAAGAACTTGATGAAGAAGAAGAAGAAGAGGAAGAAGAAGAAGAAGGAAAAAAATAGAGGAAAATCGTCATCTCCGTAACGTACATAAAAGACATATGATAGGCATATCACACGACAGTCCTCTTGGACATAAATTATGGCCTGTTTTAAGTGCTATCTTTGTGTGTGTTTCTTTATTTCAAAACAAAAAGTCTAATCCATACCCATGAGCACTCGTCATGTAAACGTTTTGGCTTAAGAAGACGGCCTCCAATGATACTGATTATTGATACATCCAATATTAGAATTATTATTATCCTGGTTGTGCCAGACCAGACTTGGCAGGAGATGTCCTTCACCTATGTGTGTGTGTGTGCGCGCGCGCGCGCGTGTGTGTATGTGTGTGTGTGTGTGTGTGTGTGTGTGTGTGTGTGTGTGTGTGTGCGTGCGTGCGTGCGTGTGTGTGTGTGTTTAAATCAGGCGTTTTAACGCGTTTTTGGTAGTGATTTATGAAGCAGTCGCCCCTAAATACCGAATCTGAAACTGTCTTTAGAAATGGCACTTGAGTTGTTCTTGATGTTCGGAAGCAAATAAAATTGATAACTTGATTTGGGAAGAACGTAGTCTATTTGTCGAAAATTCACTTGTCCGCTTTGCACTGCGAATAATAGATATCACATCGCGTTGTTTTTGAGTTTTGTTTGTTTTGGGCTTGTGAACGATCGCTAGGTCCTATGAATGCATTAGTTGTGTTGTTGTTGTTGTTGTTGTTGTTGCTGCTGCTGCTGCTGCTGCTGCTGCTGCTGCTGCTGTTATTGTTGTCCTTTGCAGATTTCTCTACTGCCCATCAACCCGATTCTTTCTTTGGACTCCAGTTTGCTGTTCTCCCAATATTTCTTTAATGCATTATGAAAATGAGCCTTACAACTTAATCTAATCTAATAAGAGCTTGTGGAGAGGAGGAGGGGGGGGGGGGGGGGGGGGGGGGAGGGGGCATTCTCTTCTAAAACGTGTTCGCCCGGGAAGAGAAGTCAAAGATTTTCCACTTTGCTTTCATTCTTTCCTTATACTTTTGATTGCTTTACATTTTATCAGTCCTTCCTTAGCTTCCCAGTCAGCCACGTCTCTCTCTCCTCTCTCTCTCTCTCTCTCTCTCTCTGCGTGTGTGTGTGTGTGTGTGTGTGTGTGTGTGTGTGTGTGTGTGTGTGTGGTGCGTGCGTGCGCGCGCGCGCGCGCGCTCTGGCTTTACTGGGAGGGGAGGGGGGAGGGGGTGGGGTGGGGTGGGAAGGAGCAAAACAAAGGATTTCCTCCGCAAAGGAGGAAAGCGACCAAGGCGTCACACCCGACGCTCACGATGTCCGCTAAAGGGGCGGGACTGGAGAATGGGACTGGAAATTCACATCCCAGTCGAAGCCTTTTTTCATATTGAAGTACAGTTCCTGTGTAAGCCTCTTTTCACAATGAATTATAAATCAGGGACTGGAAAAAGGACTGTCCCAGTCTAAGTGTCTGTTCATAATAAATCACAAAATTATCTCTCTCTTTTTTTCTTTTTTTTTACCCCCCGAAGACCTGAGGGGGAGTTCAGGATCGACTGCCTTAATTTTTTTTTTTTTTTTTTAAGAAAAAAAAGTCAGTTTTCCTTGTGATAGATAATCTCAGCAGCTTGAAAAAGAAGGGATTAAAAGTACGAAATAGGCGAAGATTTTTTGATTTGACCAATGCTCTAGGCCATTCCACACACACACACACCACACGTTTACCTGGGCCCATCTGACAGGTAGAAGGTTAACAGCATGCGAGTACGGGTATTGAGCCGTCCAACAGCTGTACTGGTCTGAGAGTCGCCAGTCTGGCGTTCTCACGGGTCAAATGGGGTCACAGCCTATCGATACCACTATAGGTAGCTTAGCTTTAGCTTAGACACTCCCGCGTATTGCGACGCATGAGGCAGTCAAGGTGCTCCACTGTGCACGGTCTTCAGCCAGTTTGCTAGTGTCACTCCACCCTCTGTCAACGAGTCGGAGGTCTCTCTCCACTGTCTGTCGCCAGCCCATCCTGGGTCGTCCTCTTTTTCTCTTGCCTGCTGGGGTCCTTTGAATGGCCTGGTTTGCAGGTCTTGATGAGGGTAATCTCAAGACATGACCTAGCCAGCGGAGGCGCCGTCTGCATACGATGGCTGACACGGGGTGCTGTTTGGACCTCTCCCTGACCTCTTCATTTGGTATAAAGTCTGACCATTTGATGCCCAAGATCTTACGTAGATGCTTGGTGTCAAAGGCGTCGAGTTTCTTCTCCTGGGTGGTCTTCAGTTGCTAGGTTTCACAGCCATGTAGCAGCATTGAAATCACACTACAGGTAGGACCTGAACAAAAATAGAAAAAGAGGGGGGGGGGGGGGGGGGGGGGGGGGAGGACAGACAACCGATGCCCAACATTTTCAAAGAATAACATTCATTAATGTTGTTGTTGTCTTGAAAAGGGGGGGTGGGGTGGTGGTACTAAGACTTTTCAAATTGACAGAAGAATCCAATTGATATAACATCAAACGTACTGCATTAAACATTAATTAATTAACCAATTAATGAATTGGTTGTTTGATTGATTGATCGATTGATTGATCAGTTAATTGATTGATTGATTTAAAAACAAAAAAATAAACAAACAAAAAAGTTGGCTAGTTACGAAAGCGTTTATGATTTCTCGAATAGAAATCAACATGATGTGATATGATTTTAGATAGTTATCACAAATTAACTTGATTCACGATACTCGGATGGGCTTCGTCGTCAGAATCAGAATCAAAATAACAGGATGAAATATATCTAGCAGCTAGGATATTAAATGTCTCATCTTTCCTATCTGAGTGCTATTTTGAATGAGTTAGCCTACTATCGTCTGTTTAACCGATGCTAATAGGTATACATCAAGGGGCAGTTTTGCTCTTAAACGAACATCATCTTCAACATCTTTATCTATTACAATAAATGCTTTGTCGACCAGTGCTGTTCCTTGTTTTATCGAGTTTATTTATTTATTTATTTATTTTATTTTATTTTTTTTTTGGCAAAAGGGTGATACACTTAAGTCACTAAGGTGATTAACAATCTTGAAAGGCAGGAACAGGATCGCCACTAATTCTTTTTGCCTTCAAAGTCAGTGGATAATTCCAGCTATTTTAGCCTATCTCTCTATGATTTTTTTTCAATCCCTTGCTCTCGTTCAGCTGCTCCTCTCATCGACTTTCTCTATCAAGACTGACTACCCCAGTCTTTAATTGTGGATACCAAGTAGGATTACCATACTCCAGATAGAGTTTCATCAGCCCCTCGTATAGGCCTAATACTTTCAGAAATGTGTTTCTGTTTATGTATGAACAAGTCCTTTTCAATAATACCAACCCAGACGTTTTAGCTAATGTCTTGAGTGCGTTATGACAATGATAAGAATTTTTTTTCAAATATGACTCATCAAAGTTTCTGCTCTGTGCATTTTGGAACTGTAGTATATAATATCTTCAAGTCTAATGGCATGCTCTTTGTAGATTTTTTTTCTTTCCTATGGGAATAACTTTACACTTCAAAGCACTGAAATGTAAATTGGACAGTTCGACCATTTGAACATAGAATCTTTATCCTGTTGCAAACTTTTCACAGCGATGCATGATTTATTTTTTGTAACATCTGCAAACATATTACAGAGTTATTCGTCACATGAAGCAAATCGTCTTTGAAAATCAGGAAAGGAACAAAGCCAAATATGCTCCCTTGAAATGTTCCACGTATAACGTAGCTGTTTCAAGAATAAACATTTCCAACTCAAATTTGACTAGCTTTAAAAAAAAAAAAAAAAAAAAAAAAAAAGGGGGGGGGGGGGGGGTGTCTGTTATCAAAGCTTGCAATTTACCTGTTCCTCTATAGCATTATAGTTTTATAGGCAATTAATCTTTCAAGAAGAACACAGTCAAAAGCTGTTTTCAAGTTAAACGGATAGCATCAATGTTCTAGTCTTTTTTTTTTTTAATCTTAAATTTCATGGACTGGTAGGAGCTATGCTGATAATCTGAACAGAGTAATTTATTGATGGCCATATCAACTATACCATCCTTAATCATCACTGCAAATGTTTTACAAGTCACTAGAGGCAAACAAGCTGCAGAGATTTTGCTATGAAGTTCTATCCTGCGCAGCGTTCTATGTCAACACTTGCCAACTCTTGCGTAAGAATCTTCGTCGAGCGAATAAAAAAAAAAAAAGTAAATGTTTCGAGCGTTGACGAGCGTGCGAAACCATGTATCAGCTTGTGAGAACGACTTTACCAGACATGACGTCGTACGAGCCAATCAAATGAGAGAAACATCCCACTCCCCCCCTCGCATATCCGGGGCCTTTCCACAATCAGCTGTTTGTGTATGAGCTAAGCAAATGGTCCTGGACGGAAGAGGAGGAGGTGAGAGAAGTGAAAAGTAGACCAGCAGTTTGGACAGGCAACTACACTGTGAACTTTGGAGTAGTCATTTCGCGACGTGTGACTCGAACGTTGTCACCCGGAAACTCTTGGTGAGTAATTTTCTGTCTGGTTCCTGATCAGACGCGAATCTGCACATTGTGCGATAATACTGGCTGTTCCTTTTCGGACGCCATGCTGGTTTTCAAAAGCAAGGTCGGCTGCATTTCGATTTGCGCCGGTTTTGCTACGATGTGTCAGTGAAATCGAGAGAGACCTGATGATGTTCTAGGTGATATTTCGACACGACTTTATGGAGTATCTTGACAATGGCTCACATTTAAGATGTCAGTCTGATTTTCCGATTTGTTGGAGAATGTCTCACGAGAATTATCGTCTGCTTTTCGATAAATACATTTCGCTCTTCCCAGCGTGCCTATCGTCAGCTATGAATAATTCATACTCTCTCTCTCTCTCTCTCTCTTTCTGTGCCGTTTTCAGTTTAATCGTGATAATTTTTCTTAAGAATTTAAGTTGTGATAGGTGGGGACAGGAGGGGGAGGATTAACCTCATTTATTCAGCACAGTTCAAGCAGACCGCAGAACTGACAGCAGGAACTGAGAGAATTTTCACTCCAATAATGCTGACATAAGCATCCATATACCTGTGTCCATGAGACCATAGTGTGGAGTCTTTGTTCAGGTTATGTGTCACTGTGTCAGTATGGTCGATCTTAGGGTTTATTCTTGTCTTGTAAAGTGATATTACATGAGAGAAAACTGGAAAACACACACGCACTCACACTCACTCTATGTGTGTGTGTGTGTGTGCCCCTGCATTTTTTTGTATGCAATACAGACATGTATGGACTTTGTCACATTGAGTGATTGTTTCACAAGAATTCACACAAACGACATACCACACTACCTGCCAGTTGGAATTGGTGGGAACCACCAGAAGTCAAGCCAATGTTTAGAAAGGGGAAAAATATAGGGGGGGGGGGGGGGGGGGGGGGGGGTTGAAGAGTCTCCAGAAAGTGTTCAACAAAGTGTTGATGAAGTTAAATCAGCGAACACTGGAGTCTCAGAAATGTTCCCCAAGGAATTGTATGAGAGCATATCTGTTAAGATATTCCTGATGTTAGTGTAGTACATTTTACTCCTTTTTTTTTTTTTTTTTAAATAGTATTAAAGCTAAAATCGATGCAGTGAAGCTACAAACTGTCTTGACAAGTTGGATTAGTGGACTAATGATTTGCAAGTAAGATTAAGAATGAAAAATGACAAAGTGATACACATTGGTGTTGATAACTGCAGCCAAATCTGTAGGCTGTGAACTACACCTGTACAAGATGGCCCACATGGAAAGACTTCAAGGAGAACATGACTGACAGAAATCACAAAAAGGCAATTTATATGAAATGTAATCGAGGGATGAGTTTGTATTACTCAAACTAAAGACATGATGATACCATTTATTTAATCTATAGTTAGAATTTTTGTACCAAGTGTTGTAAATCAAAGAAGAGCAAAAAGGCAGCTTGACGATACTTTCAAAATTAAACATCAGAAATATTAGGGATGCAAGAAGAAGACATTCACATGAACATGAATAAAGCTTTAGATAAAAAAGAAAAAAGAAAAAAAAAACTACAAATGTGAACACTTTACATAAAGTTGTTGCAGTAGGGACACCTAATTGATACTTAAAAATCAGTCAGCAGAGGAATTTTGCTTCTACTTTCTAGTCTAATTCAGCATTAGCAACCAGTGAAACTTAATTTCACTTAACATATATTCTCCTCACCCTCATTAATGAAAGAAAAACGACTGAATGAATACTATTATTATTGAAAACAATCTCAAAAAGTCAAAATGAAAATTCAACTATACTGAAAAGAGGCAAAAAACCAAAATGAACATAGTGTGAAGGAATGTCTATAGATTTAATACATGATAGGAAATCTACTTGAATTTTTTTGTTGCAAAATTTCTCCATCGAATGTCATAAAGAATAGATGGGAAAATGCTTCAAAGAAAATAGGCTGGAACACACACACATGTATGCACATGTGTGAGTGCATGCGCGCACACACACCACACACACACATGACGCACACACACACACACACACACACACACACACACACACACACACACACACACACTACATATATATGCGTGTGCATGGCATGCATGCATGTGCACACACACATACACACACACACGCACACGCCAATCTGTTCTGCTGCTGAGAGCCATCTGGGTAGTATTGATCTGTGCATTTTTAAGGTCTGGGTTTTTTGTTTATGTGTTTGTTTTTGTTTTGTTTTCTTTTGTTTTTCAAGAATCCAAATTGGTGGAAAACTTGCACCTTCCTGTTGTGTATTGTGTACTTTAAAGACATTATGTTACACTCTGTTTTGTGTTTTTAATTGTATTTTGGCTTGATAGTAAAATGAAATCACGCTGTCACAGCATGTGACTCAATAGAGCAGACAGTGGGCTGTCCTAAGCCTTGCCGAATACGATTCAATATGATAAAGATAAATCCCTGAACTGTGATATTAATGGACCTGTGAATGGAGCCCTTAAAGTTATTGGCTTGTCTCTGTGTTACAGGTGTGCACACAAATGAAAATGTGGTGTGCATTGACCTCTGAGAGAGAGAGAGAGTGTGTGTGTGTGTGTGTATGTGTGTGTTGTGTGTGTGTGTGTTGTATGTGTGTGTGTGGAGATGGTGATCTAGGCATGTGGAGTTGAACGTTGAGTGCACCATAGACCTATAAATTTATACTTTTGATGTATTCAGTTTACTGAAGAGAGACGCCTAAATTATTAGAATGCTCCATACATCTCAAAACCTACACCTGATGAAAGTATACGAGCCGGTTCCTTTTTTTTTTTAATCTTATTTTTGTTTTGTATAAGAACAGTGCCAAAAATATACACCAAAGGGGTATGATTAGGTGCTTTCATAGTTCATAGGAAATAAAGTCAGTTTGAAAAGTCAAGTCCTTCAGGGCTCCGTTTGGCTTTCTCACCACATGATAGAGATGATCACCAAGAACAGCCACTGAATGTGGCAGATCTGTGTATAACTTGAGCACTTCATTCTTTTGTTTTTGTTTCTAGTTTATGTGGGTACTCTGAATTCCAAGTCTGCTGTCTTTAATTAAACTCAGTCATAAATGTTGATCTTCTTTCAGGTAAATAATTGCACGCCAGGTTTCTTGACAGAGTTCTAATGTGTACTTGACCCTGTGCGTTCAGATTCAAGAAGTTCCTTGTCAAATGCCTTACAAACACTGGAGGAAGGATACTGGAAGTATGTTTGACAGATCAGTCCACAGAAATCTGACAGGAGAACTTCAGGCTTCAGCACATGTTACTTGATATGTGGACGTTTATTGTAGAAAGCAGTTATGATTGACATGTGTGCATATGTACGCATGCATGCACACATGCACACACACAGTGTCTCTCTCTCTCTCTCTCTCTCTCTCTCTCTCTCTCTCTCTCTTGCAGACTTACCCTGCACTCCCTTCGCTCAGGACTGCGTCTCTCTCTCTCTCGCTCTTGCTCTCGCTCTCTTTTTTTTTTTGTTTAAATTTTAACCCCGTATTGTATTGTAGTTCTAGTCACTTTTTGCATGCTTCCTTAGTTACCTTTTATTTTATATTGTTGACCCTACTCAGGGCGAGGACTGGATGTAAAAAAGCACATCAGTGCTTATCTATTATCCTCGTAAATAAAGAATTTTGTCTTGTCTTGTCTTGTCTCTCACACACACGTGTACACACAACACACACACACACACACACACACACACACACACACACACACATGTATACACATGTATACACACACACACACACACACACACACACACACACACACACACACACACACACCACACATGTATACACATGCACACAAGCTCTAACAAGGGGAACTCACTCGTGCACATATGGACATGCAAAATTAGTATTTGTTTCACATATATTATGCTCAGAATTAATATTAATCATGTGTGTGGCATGTGCACTGTGCATCATGGTTGCTCACGAAGGTGTAAGCATCATGTACACGTGCATAAAGTGCCACGTGTGCATCATACAATTATTTACCGTTTTATGCCTTACTTAGACTTGAACATCGATACATCCTCTCGGTTCATCGCCCAGTTCTTGGCCCAGATTCCATAGTGCTTGGACCTCTCTTACCAGTACCAGACCCTGCCTGAATCACTGTAGTGATGCACACAGCTTACCAGTGTAGGCTCTGATTGAGCTTACTTAGAGGCAGGACATCAGTACTTAACTGCCCTCTGCTTCCTTGTCTGCCTCTTCTTCCCCTTCCACCTACTGACAACAAAGACTGTTGATTGTGGAGCGAGAGCATCCTGTGTCAGTGACTAAGCGCAGTTAATACCAGCCATCTTGATAACAGTACCAGTAAATGTTGTGGATCGCAGGCTGGGAGGTCATGTGTTTGATTCTCGTCGGTCATTTCTGATTTTTCAACTCGTTCAGCTCATTCTCACAGATCAGTTTGCTGTATGGGCTCAGATTAGTAGACTGGAACCATGCGATGGTGACATCCACTTAATTAATCATGGACGTGTCAGATTCACAGTGGTGTTCAAATTTTCTGGCCAGTACAACAGGTAGCTGTATCTCTCCAGCTTTGCTGATGATGGAATACATTATGAAAGGAAGTGTAGACCACAACCCTGTCGGTGGTCTCTGACTAGAAAAGAACTGTTTAGTTCACAAGTTCACAAGTTGTTTATTTTGTCCATGAAGGAAAATTATTGTGTGGTGACACATTGCAGTATCACATCATAAATACAATGTAAAATACAATTTAGAATGAAATCAAATTAATAAGCTTAAAGTTTTCAACAGCACTCGCCACTTATTTACTTACCTACACACACACACACACACACCACACACACCACACACACACACACTCACACACACACTCGCTCACAGTCACACTCACACAGGTGGGGAGGAGGGAGATGGGGATGGAGATGGAGGAACTCAGGAAGGGGGGGGGGGGGGGGTGTTGTTTAGGATGGATTGGCTGGAGTGAGGAGAGGGGGAGGGGGCAGGATGATTACTGTATTACTGTATCTGCCAGCTAGAGCAACGACTTTCAGCTCTGCCTGCAATCCTCGTTCAGGGTTCTGATGGCAGGAAAGAATCCTTACATAGATCTGGATGTCCTGCATCCCATGGACAGCAGTCAACCAGAGTCACGATTGGAGGTGCAGGCGGACAGAGCAGGGTTCAGCGGATGGCTCTGATCTTGGAGAATGGCCGGGGCCTTCTTGGAGCTTGCCTTGACGTCGCAAGAGACGCGAGATATCGGCCGATTGTCTTGCCTGCAGCAGACGCAGTTTTCTCCAACCTTGCCCTATCTGCATCACTCAGGGAGCTGAAGAAGCACAGATGATTGTAGAGGAGGATGGACTGGATCACTGACTGATCAATACTAGTGATAGAACAAGTTCAGGATGGTGCTGTTGACCCTGAACTGTGGGAGCTTCCGCAGAAAGAAAAGACACTTGTTGGCCTTCTTGGAGCACATGTATGTCAATGTTAGGGGTCCACTCCAACTCGTCAGTGACTGTGTCGAAGTACTTGTAGGTGCACACAATGCGCACTTCCTCTTGCTTGATGACAAGTGGGTGGATGCTGCTTGGGTTCCTGCAGAAGTCGATGACCATCTCCTCTGTCTTGGTGACATTGAGCTGAAGGAAGTTCCTGTCGCACCAGTCCTCCAGCGTAAAAAATCACATGACCTGTTTATAAACTTCAAGCAGATGTTCAACAAAAACAGTTTTCAGGTCTCCAGCTGGCTGTTGCATTTCAGTTGCCACTTTGGCCCTGGCTTTTGACCCCTTCATGGTCATCATTGACTCATGATTGAGCATCTGAATCATGTTTCAAATAACATACATTTCACTAAAGCATAAATGGTCACGGTCAACATTCTGCATATATCTTAGAACTCAAGATTGCACATCGCTTTGCTCTTGCATTGTGTGTTTTGTTTGCCTTTCATGAGATGCACTACACACAGGGCAGATCTATGGCTGTGTAAAGAAATAGTTGATGCTTCTCTTGATTTTTTTTTTTTTCGACACTGACTGGGAAAACCCAGATTTGCAGGCTCATGGCATATGTAGCACACTGTGATCTCCTGTTGTAACGCTTACAGCAGAATGAAAGGGTCGTCTCAGGTGACTGGTGTTTTTTTCAGTTTGAAAAGGTCAACTGAAGTGTATTCAGAAAGGGTATTTTGTGCGTCACAGTGCACAGCAGGAGCCCTGGTGGTTCCATCGTTTGATCTAGCTTCCTGTCAGTCCTGCACTTGGATTCTGGGCTATGGCTTCACAGTGGAATAAACGTGGTCTGTACTTGGACTTTGCAGAAGTACATTGTCATCAGTGCCAGAGTGCTAATGGCATCATCTTCCATCTTTACAGAGCAGATCTATGTGTTGAACGGTCATCGTAGATCTGACCCGAATTCTGCCTTTCTCGCACAGCAGTCAACCTGCTGAACGCTGGAATCGGGGTTAGCGATAAGCCAGGAACAGAGCAAACAAACACAGTGACCGAGCTGGAGAGTTCAGAAATGGCGGAGAGAGGGCGAAGGGGTCCCACGTAGAAGAGTGAAATGTTTAGTGTTCCATGGACAAAAGTTAGTTCTTAGCAATGACCTGGGTCAACGGCAGTTATCAGAGCCATCAAAGCCTGTTTTGACCTGTTCTTAATTCAAGACTCGAGGCTGTTATTTTGTTTGGATGAGACAATGTGACTTTGCTTTTAGACTTAGGGGCAGTAAGAACGTCGGGGACATCAGTTTGCTGACGGGAGTGAAAGTTTGTGGTGAATGCAGTGTTTGTGGAAAAACTGGAGCTCTGTAAAATTTTGTTTAGTAGAAAATTGTGTTACAAGTATGTTTAGGAAAATGATGGTGTGGTGTGTGTGTGTGTGTGTGTGTGTGTGTGAAATTCCATTTCCATGAGAGAGAGAGAGAGGATTCCTGGAGTGGGGGTGGGGGTTGAGCTGTATGCATGCATACGTACACTGGGAGAGAGGAGAAGGAATATGCGCGTTATCACTTACTTTCATGTTATGTGACATAATTTCACCAACAGTACAAATACAGTTGAAGTATACACTGACATCCTCCCCTAACTCGACAGTACTAACCTTTGTCTGTTTTGTGTGTGTAGTTAGTGTGTGTCTGTGTGTGTGTGTGTTGTTGTTATAGTTAGTTTGTGTGTCTACAGGTGTCTGTGCACACATACTCTCATAACCAATGAGAGGATTTCCTGATGAGTTAAACAGGTGGAAAATTGTTGTTGTTGTTTTTTGTTGTTGTTTTTTTACAGTGTAAACCTACTATTTTGATATTAAGAATCCAGTTTTTCATTTAGAGATCTTGGAATATACTTACCATCAGAAACATTTTGAAAAAAAATTTAAACCTTCCCAATAGTTCATGTAAAAGGTAAAATCAATGTTTCACAAGTAGGTTTAAAAAAAAAAAACCAAAAAAAAAAAAAACAAAGCTATAAAAATTATGTTTGGATTTTTTTTAAAGGTATAATAGAACATTCTGTACTTTTCATTTAGATAATGGAATTTAAAGTGAAAATGGCTTATCAAAACTTTGCATTCCTTTTGTAAATCTTGATGTTTTAAGATGCCTTTGAAGTTGATGAACACACTGTGTGTGTTAGATAATGTTGCTTATAGCCCAGCCGACCGCAAAGGGCCACATCAGGGCTGCACTGTGTGTGTGTGTGTGTGTGTGTGTGTGTGTATGATGAGTGCGCATTTGTGTGTGTGTGTGTATGTGTGCATGCATGCACACGTGCATGTGTGTGCATCTCTGTGTATGTATGTGTGTGTGTATGCACTTGTGTGTGTGTGTGTGTGTGTGCGCGCGCGAGTGTGTACAGTGCATGCACTGGTGTGTAGACTTGTGTGGTTGGTTTGTCAAGTTTCCCTGTATTGATAGCGAGACTTTTGTCCCTGTTTCTCGCTACAATCCATACCCTCACCATCCCCACCCCCACCCCCTATTGCATGCACTCCACTGCTGTGTCAGTGGTATTTCCTTTTCTGGAAACAGAACCAGAGCGTGATGACGCCAACAGCACCAACCAGGGCTGTAAAAATGGAAGACCTGCCATTTCCTTCTCATGGATTTTGTTTTGTTTTTGAAAGACGAAAATCAGTGACTGAGTTAGACGCAGACCAGAGCGCCATTGATCCCGCCATGGTTTGATCTTTTTGTCCCCTTTCATCGTGACTGTCACCGCGGCCTTGGCATTCAGGGAGTTTATAAATGTTCAAAGGCCGTGTTTATGTGTTCTGAGTCACATCTAGTCTACTTTGGCTAATATGGATTATGCAAAGTTCTCCTTATTTGCTGGGCTGAAGTCGCTGACACTAGCTGATGGAGTCTGTGGTGATGTTGGTGATGTTTTTAGTTCGTTCATGCTCTTTCGATGATAGTTCTTGAATACATGTGGTTTTTACTGTTATGTCATGAATAACGTTTCTGTGATATTTACTGAAGTCTGGTTGTTGTTTTTTTAAGTTCATGAATGTAGTTTTAGTAAGAATGTTGCTTAATACTATTGTATGAATGTTGTTTTAGTAATGAATTAATGCCAGTTTAAGGAGATATAATGAACACTCCTTTAATGAGATTTCATGAATATGCCATTTTAATGAAAGTTCATGAATGTTGATTTGATGAGAGTTAATGACTACTTTAAATAATTACATTTAATGATTGCTGTTGTGATGATAACTAATGAAATTTGTTTTGATGCAAGTAAATGAAGGCTAGTTCAATGATGAAAATGAAGCTGTTTAATAAGAGTTTAAGTAATAAACACCAAACAATATTAGACTCTGTTTAAATGGTAGTTAACAAGCTCTGTTTTTGATATCAGTGATCGTTGATGAATGCTGTTTATATAGTAAATAAAGGCTGTTGTAACTCTTTCCAGCAGGCAAACATAAATGTATACATGACCATAACATACGTCAGTTTCCATCTCAGTTCTAGTCCAGCACTTTAAGTTTTAACACAAGTTACACTTTACATTTAATATGTACTGGGAGAGCTGTTTCCCTCTTGTAGGATGTACTGCTCTGAAGTGAGAACTTTTTTCCCCAGTTTTTTTTTCTTTAAATAGCAAACTTCATTGGTGTTTTCTTTTTCTTTTGTTTTTCTTTCCAACATAATGAGCCATGAAGTATCTTACAGTGAGGCAAGTTTGAGATGAAAACATACATTTGGATAATCCAAGCAAGGAAGTGAAATTGCAGGTCTGTACACAAGCCATAATGCCTAGTGGCAGAAAATACTATATATATATATATATATATATATCCTAAAGTGCGAAAATGTGTCCATTTTTGTGATGTTGACAGCGCAAGATTTATTAGGAGTCTGTAATTTCAGTGTTCTCTTTCAGTGTACACGGAAATCTCTCCCTTTGTATTCAGGCTAAAAGAAAGGCTAGTGTCAAGATTCACAGTCATGTTTGTTATGAATTACTTCATTCTTTGAAAATGAAATTTAAGAAGTGTTCATAATTTCACACAAAATGGAACCAAGAATGTCCAAGTGTATAACTGAATATATAGTTTGTTAATTTGAGTGAGTCGGTGAACTTTTGTGTCTCTTTCACATTGGTAGTGAATACACTTTCATTCTGCAAAAGCAACAAAACAAAAAACAAACAAACAAAAAGAGATGTGATGATATCATCAGTTCATCACTTTGCAAGGTTTTCTTTCAGTTCATAACACATGAAATTGCTAACTTTAGTACACAATTGTCTTTTGATACATACCTTTTACCTCTTGAAAGAAGTGGTTAAACTTGACTACTTGTTAGAAATTGACAGGCTGCTCCAGAAAAAAAACATAAGTTTATTCACTTATCTTTTCAGTCAGTCCTTCACCCAAATATGTTGGTTTTCTCCATCATGAGATGAATCAAAAGCATTGCTTTCTTTGTAAATCACGTTTAAAAGATAAAGAAGCAAGCACCTAGATATACACATTAGGTCTTAGAGAGAACACAATTCAGAAATAGTCTGCAACCTTCATTGTGTTCATAACCTCACCTTGTCAGTTGTTACATAAAGCATTTCTACATAGTATGTGGATGTTGCATTTTAGATTTTTAGATTAAAGTTGCCTTTCCCATGGCAAAGGTTTGACTTGCTGTGTATGGTAATCTTCAAATGTTGAGCTTTCCACATAAAATTGAGAAATATGGTAATCTACAAATGTTGAACTTTTTCACATGAAATTGAGAAATATTGTAAACTTATTCCACATAAAATGTAAGAAAAATGGAGTTTGTGATTTTGTTAATCGTTTCATGACAACGTGATTCTCTGTCTTCTGGAGATTTGTCATACCCAAAGATTTACATGGTGGTGTTGAAAGCACTTTTGTTTGTGGAGATGGGAAGCTGTGTGTGTGGTCATACTTCTGTTGCAAAGCAAGTGTCAAAATAACATTTTTTTGCTACCGAGTTCATAACATCACAGTGCCTGCACAAAAATATTTAAATGTGAAATTACCTACACCATACATTTTTTGTAGATTTCAGTGTACACAGTCAAAACCCAATTGATAAAATTGCTGTGGTAGTTGATATGCACTGAAAAATTGTTACATATCAGAGTTAATTTTAATACAGAATTGAAAGATGATTGCTTTACTGTCTTGATTTTGTTATCATTAACATTTGAAGTGAAATCATGAACATGTTCAGAAAATGTCAAAGTGTCATTTTTGTTTGCCTTGAATTATGTTTAAGTATGACTTACGAAGATTTGAATTCTCAAAGTGTGTCTTTGTACCTAACTTTCACATGAAATCTCCCGATGATCCTTTTTTTTTTGTTTTGTTTTTTTCTTTAAATTGAAATCCTGTAGGCATTTTGAAATTGCAACATTTTGGAGATATTCTCCACATCAAATGGTACTCCATTAAATCATGTTCAGGATAAAAGTTGTTGAAAATTAGCACGATTGTTACTCGTTCAGCAATAAATCTGAGCAGTGAAGCAATTACTGTGTTCATAACTATTTGACAAGAGATTTTGTATTTTCATTTCCTCACTTCTTTATGGACAAAAGGTCACCAATATGCTCAAAGCAAGCAAGTATCTGAGTGGACTGTTTAAACAATAAACAAGTAGGGTAACTCTTGCTCCCACAAGAAAACGCAACTCCAAAGGAATGCTGCTTACGACACCGAATCACATAGGCATGATAGCACGGAGCACACAGAACAGACAAGGAAACATCCCCTAAAAAGGATGCTGCAAGCTTGCCCATATACCCATACCGAACACATCTACACAGCAGCAAGAACTGGAAAAAGTAATACATTAATATAAATTAACTTTTATTCAAGACTGGCACAGCCTTTTAAACTTGAATAAAGTCAGACAAATACAAAGACGGACAGAAACAAATACAAATAACTTCGATTAAAGCCTTATGCAAACTTATGTCAATGAGCGCATTTTTTTTAAAAGCTTATGAAAAAAATGTTCATGACTTGTTTACACACAAAAATTAACTTTCAAATGATATCAAAGTAGTCTGATGTTGCGGTGAGAAAAAATCTGCCTGTTTGATTGTCAGAAATGATGCAACTAGACTGCTTAAAGTTATTTCTCTAGTTTTATTGTCTGTCTGTCTGTTTCATTCTTAATCGAATTTGAATGTCACATGAAATGATAATAAAAAGTTATCTGCACACATTGGATATTTATGGGTTTAGTATCAGCTGCACAAGTAAGTACGTGCCTGGAGATGTTTTACTACACTGATTATAAGTTGAAGCGTATTTGTTGAATTTTGTATCAAGGTATGGTGTTTTGAAACACAAACATTTTTACGTGACAAAAATGCCCAAAACTGTATATGAACTTTGCTCACTTGATTACAAATGATTAGAGACAGCATGCTATTTTCTCACCAACCATATCATTATAACTAAACTTCATTCACGCATCAGTGACTTACAAATCAGCCTCCAGCAAAGTCTAATCCGGTCACAATGAATATCAGATTATGAATTTCAGACTGCAGTTAGCATGTTCAGAATTATGCTAGTACACACATATTTCAGCTGTGGGCCATATTGACTGTGACACAGCCAAGTTTCATGTTGCTTTTTAGCACAAGTGTGATAGTACAATTTGTCCAAATAATGAATGCTTATGAAGTAATGAATAATTTTTGTTTGGCTCCAAGATATGGAGGAATCATATGTTAAGTAATCATAAGAATATGGTATTTCTGTAGCTGTTACACTCTTTATGTGCTGATCCAGGGTTGAACGTGAAACTTGTTGCCCCAGTCGTTCCTCTGAACAGCCACACCGTGCCAGGTGGGGAAGGTTACACAGCCAGTTGCTGTGTCAGAGCTGAAAGTGAAAGGGTTAATGATTGTGAATATTAGATATAGTTGCTGTGTCAGAGCCGAAAGGGTCAATGATTGTGGGTGAATATTGGATATAGTCGCTGTGTCAGAGCTGAAAGTGAAAGGGTTAATAATTGTGGATGAATATTGGATATATAGTCGCTGTGTCAGAGCTGAAAGGGTTAATGATTGTCGGTGAATATTGGATATAGTCGCTGTGTCAGAGCTGAAAGGCTTAATGATTGTGGATGAATATTGGATATAGTCGCTGTGTCAGAGCTGAAAGGCTTAATGATTGTCGGTGAATATTGGGTATAGTCGCTGTGTCAGAGCTGAAAGGGTTAATGATTGTGGATGAATATTGGATATAGTCGCTGTGTCAGAGCTGAAAGGGTTAATGATTGTGGGTGAATATTGGATATAGTCGCTGTGTCAGAGCTGAAAGTGAAAGGGTTAATGATTGTGGGTGAATATTGGATATAATCGCTGTGTCAAAGCTGAAAGTGAAAGGGTTAATGATTGTGGGTGAATATTGGATATAATCGCTGTGTCAGAGCTGAAAGTGAAAGGGTTAATGATTGTGGGTGAATATTGGATTTAATCGCTGTGTCAGAGCTGAAAGTGAAGGAAGAGGATGTTTAGATGATTTGTGTGGTGAACATTGGACATAGTCACTGTGTCAGAGCTGAAAGTGAAAGGGCTAATGATTGTGGGTGAATATTGGATATAGTCGCTGTGGCAGAGCTCAAAGGGTTAATGATTGTGGGTGAATATTGGATATAGTCCCTGTGTCAGAGCTCAAAGGGTTAATGATTGTTGGTGAATATTGGATATTAATTAGAATGATTTGTGAACGCTGATTTAATGGTAGTTAATGGACGCTTTTTAATGAGAATCACTTTAGTGAAGTCTGTTTTAAGTATAGTCTATAATGGCTGTATTTACAGTAATGAAATGTATATTGATGATAGTTAAGAAATGCTGTCCTAGTTAATTATCTAGTATGTGAATGCTGTTTCAGTGTTTATGACAGTTAATGAGTGCTGATACATTGGTAATCACTGAAGGTAGCTCTAAAGTGTAATGACAGGTACCTGTAGTTAAATTGAAGGCTATAAATTTACAATCAGTGCTGTTTTGATAATAGTTGATGAATGACTAATTTACTAGATAATGAATGCTCTTTAGTGATTAAAATCGTTCAAGTCATGATGATTGTCGAGATATTATTTCTTATCACAGGCAAATGTTAAACTAAAGTGTCGGATCATTATGTTCACTTCAGTGCTGTGCTTGCCCTCTCTCTCTCTCTCTCTCTCTCTCTCTGAGTCTCTCTCTCTCTCTCTCTCTCCTTCCTTGTGTCTCCCTTTCCTCCCTCCCTCCCTCCCTCTCTCTCTATCTCTCTCTCCTTCCCTCTCTCTCTCTCTATCTCTCTCTCCTTCCTCTCTCTCTCCTCTCTCTCTCTCTCTATCTCTCTCCTTCCTTGTGAGTCCCTTTCCTCCCTCCCTCCCTCCCTCTTTCTCTCTCTATCTCTCTCTCCTCTCCCTCTCTCCTCTCTCTCTCTCTCTCTCTTTTCTCACTGTGTCAAGTCTCTCACACCATAACAGTGTGCAAGTCTGTTGTGTTAATTTGTGCCTGGGGGAATTGATCGGTCATTGATTTTTCAAGTTCTTGCGGTTAGAGCTGGCTGGAGGAAGTGAAGTCAAATGAAGCACATGATAATGGCTGGGTACCACCTTGTCTCTCGCCCTGCATTTCTCTCAAGGTGCCTGATGTCGTTACATGATAATGGCTGGGTACCACCTTGTCTCTCAAGGTGCCTGATGTCGTTACATGATAATGGCTGGGTACCACCTTGTCTCTCGCCCTGCATTTCTCTCAAGGTGCCTGATGTCGTTACATGATAATGGCTGGGTACCACCTTGTCTCTCAAGGTGCCTGATGTCGTTACATGATAATGGCTGGGTACCACCTTGTCTCTCGCCCTGCATTTCTTCAAGGTGCCTGATGTCGTTACATGATAATGGCTGGGTACCACCTTGTCTCTCGCCCTGCATTTCTGTCACGGTGCCTGATGTCGTTACATGATAATGGCTGGGTACCACCTTGTCTCTCGCCCTGCATTTCTGTCAACGGTGCCTGATGTCGTTACATGATAATGGCTGGGTACCACCTTGTCTCTCGCCCTGCATTTCTGTCACGGTGCCTGATGTCGTTACACACAGCAGTTTTGTCATAGAATTTATTCCTTGCAGGTCATTGTGTTTATCGCCCGCCCAAGCACAGATGCCATCAGGGCTAATGCTAGGTTAGCATTGGAGCTAATGTCCAAATGATAAGGAAAATCCCCATAACAAACTTAAACAAAATCAGGTGAGTTTCAAAGACCAGTGATCTGAAACAGTTTTTTGTCAAAACTTCTTTGTGTATTTCCTGCTTGATCTGTTCTAATCAAATATTGCGATGCACAGCAATAGGTTAGAAATATCAGTTTCCTGTTATGTCTGATCTGGTTTAGACACTGGGATGTGCAGCTGCTGGAGTTCTACAGTGACTGAGGTAGCAAATTGTAGACTGGGAGGTGTTGGGTTGAACTCCTGACATGGGCCAGGGCTGCCCTCTGTTACTTATGAAGCACATAAAAAGTAAGTGAAGCACCAGTTTGGAATCTAAAATAAAAAATTTTTTGAAATGATAGGAGAGGAAAAAAAATCACTTTTTTCTCAGTAAGGATTCAGTTCAAAGTGATGCACAATTCTTATGGTTTTTTTTTAAAGTGGTGGTGGTAGTGGTGGTTATGGTGGTTTTTTTTTTTTCCAGAGGGAACAGGGGGGGTGGGGGGGGGGGGGGGGGTGGTAGCTTGCAGGATGGCTGGCAAGCAGCAACCTTAGTCAGTTTTGATAGACTGTAGAGATTCCAAAAAGAAACAATACCTGATCCCATTCATGTTTGTTGCTTGTGAATGTAATAGTGTGAATAATCAGTTGTATTACTATCATAGTTATGGTCCCCACACCCACACCTGCCCTCCATCTCCCTGAAATGGTTTTCAGTAAAAAGGCTTATAGAAATAGAGTGTGTGTGGGATTTTCTTCCCCTTTAAAGAAAGATTGGTGTACCCTAAAGCAACTGCATGCTGAACGAAGCATACTATTTGCACTTTGTTATTATTTTTGCCCTAGTGAGTGCTTTCCCCTGAAAGAATCTGAATACAATGGTTTAGGGTTGGGGGCAAAATTGAGTGTCTGTTGCCGTGTTGGGTAAAGAGAAATCACCAGGACTCTTTTGAGGGGAGTGGGAAGGGGGTGACACCAGTGGGGGGGGGGGGGGGGGGAGGAGCAAGATATTCATGTTTGATGAAGTCACTTTGAATTGACAAATTTGTACTTAACAGTGAACCATCAGATTGTGCAAAATGACCCTTCAGTGTTTTTCGTATGAGGTGAAAAAGGTCCCCATGCTATGGCATGTACAGACGAGGGAGGACTGAAGAGGGATTGGGAGATACCAACATTCTGCCCAGTTGTGGATGCCACTTCCCCCACCCCCTGTCCTTCCTTCCCACTTCACACCACCTACCCACTCCCCTTTTTTCATATCACACTTTTTATACAGAGTTGAACAAAACGGAAAATATCAAAACAGATTATCATCAGATATTTTTCCCACCACGTCCTGTCAGCAGTTTGTTGTTTGGTCTTATTCTAACCCCCACCGTAGCTCACAACCCTCCTTCACCCCTCTGCCCCTGCTCCACCCCTTTCTTGCTCTCCTTTTGTTGACTGAGAACAGGTTTTGCGTAGCTTATCATAACTGCTCACATTCACGTTTTGATGCCTCCTACGTCCTCCTGCCGCGCTTCCCTCAGTTGTCATTGATGATGTTGTTTTGTGCAGGCATACTTGCATTATGATGTCTTGAAAAAGGAAATAGACCCCCCACTTTACCCACCTCCAGAATGAAATGTTCTGCTGTCAAATTGAAAGGCTGGGAGCACACAACTGTGTCATCCAAGGATCAGCCATCTTTGTGAAGGTGCCTTTGAGAGGGAAGTTCACAAAGGAAAAAAAAAATCAAGTGAATTGTCACAAGGTGTGTAGGGGTTGGCTTGGAGGGGTGGAGGAAGGAGGGTGGGAGAGGGTGTTGAAAGCAGTGCATGTGCAAAGAATTCCTACAGTAGTAAAATGTATTTTCTTTAAAAGAAAGAGCAACAACAACAAAATTTAATCCAAAAAAAAAGGGGGGGGGGGGGGGGGGGGGTATGCATTGAAGAAAATAACCGCCTGATTGCTGGGGTGGTATTGTCCCAATGATTTCCTAAATGCTGGAATCAAGTGGAATTTCTGCTGTGTGGACAGATCAGGGCCAATGAAAAATGAACAAATCCACGAATTTGGTTGACAGAACTGAGGTGAAAAACCAGTGCACTTCCATCGTTTTGCCCAGGGCTGGCATTGCCAGTGTGTGAGTAAAATGCTTGTCCCATTCTGATTCCCTCCATTAGGATTCTGACACGTTTAGCTCTCTCCTCACACACCAACTCAAGATAACCACTGAGACGGTCAGTCAACTGTCCCTAGACTTAGCTACAGCAGCAAACACTGTTAGATAGATCATGCGTCTGTTACAAGGCCGGTGTGATCAGATGGACATTGCTTCATAGCCAGTGTGAGGCCCTGACAGACAAAGGCAGAGGGAGGATGGTTGGAGTGCCAACAAGATACCATTGTGTTGGAGTTTGGCCTTTTTCTTCAGTTATTTATTGAATCAGCTTGCTGGCTGTTGTGTTGGAATACTCACACTTTTAGTTGGTGATGAATTGTGTGATGAAATTGGTACATGTGGGGAATATTCTGCCCAGGGCATCTTAGACTACAGAAACTGCAACATGTATAGATTGTTTCTGTGGGTAGTCAAGTTTTATGAAGACTGAGAGGTGACTTTAATGATATTGAAAACCTGAGTGCAAAATTAAGCTATGTATTAAGGTAATTGATTCTACATTAATTTACAAGACTTTTAAACATTATAAACTTAACAGTTCATCTGAAAAGGAGTTCAGTCCTCAGAAGATAGAATGCGTCTCCCAGTGTTGTAAAGGTAATCAAAGAGGGCTTTACTCACAAGTGCCTGGACCTATCTAGCACTGGTTCATTTTGGCTCTTGGAACATCATGACTCTGTTCTCTCTACTGATCATGAAGTTGAACCATAGCCAGGTGTATTTTAACCCTTCAAACATTGATGTAGCCAAAATCCTACTCTCTGCTGCAAGGTTTAGCATCCATGTTAGACTTTCACACCAGTTCAAACGAGACTTAATTCTTGGAAGATATTGGACCAAAAAAAAGAAATCCCATAAGAGTTTGAAACTACCACCATTTTCATTTATTTGACTTGCATCATTCTGGTCGAGATGCCAAGGGTGTTTTCTCTGTCAGCTCCAGCAAACCACATATTTGCATCCCAGTGGGTAAAAAGCTTATTAAAACAACAACAAAGAGATAACTAGTTTTGGTGTTAGAGTGTAGTGTATGCTGTTCTGTATCTTTGCATAACAGCTTTGATTGTTAATTTATTTTGTTACTTAGCGCAAATGTCAAAGGTACCTGTATCTGCACGTGAAGTGAGTTAAAGGTGCAAGATTATGGCTTCAGAATATGACAGAAATCAAGGAACTGCAGCATTTTTAAAGAGAGTACTGTAAAAACAAACAAACAAACGAAAGTGGATGAGCACTGGGAAATGCTGAATCTGTTCCCATGGCTGTAAAAGCACAAGGTTAAAAACGCCCATTGAACTTCTCTGGTTCTCCTACTAGTCCTAGACCACCACCACAATGACGCTTTTTCTGTCAATCAGTGGCCTCTCTGCCCACCCAGAATGAAGGATGAGTTCATTCTTCACCTGATATGGCTGTGGGGGAACATCCTGGTGGGCTTGCCCTTGGCCATGGCATGGTCGGGGGCAGGGGAAAGGTCAAACTGGAAATAATAGATGACAGTCGTAGTCATCATAAACTTAGTGCCGCATATGATGACATGATGCTATGGGGAAGGGGGAGGCAGTGGAGGCAAAGGATGGGGGTAGGAGGGAACAGTGTGTGTGTGTGTGTGTGTGTGTGTGTGTGTGTGTGTGTGTGTGTGTGTGTGTGTGTGTGTTGTAAGGTTAATGGAAATTTCTAGGTACTGAGTTAATTAGAGGGGGAGGGGGGGGATGCTTTGTGCCTGCTGTTTGTTTCCAGAAATATTGTGTTCTGATATTTTCCTCCTGCGCCAACCACCATTTAAAAAAAAAAAAGAAAGAAAAAGAAAAATGTGGGTTATACTTTACAGAATGCACTTCTTACAAAGAACAGTGAAAATTAAACACCAGACAACAGTGCAAATCATAATGCAAAACAAAGTTATATACATAACACAGAGCAAGTTACTGTATAAGGTAAGACTAAGTACTAAGTAGTGAAAATTTCAAGAAAAAAAACCCATAAAGGTAAAGCAATGCAAACCTCCACACAATGTTTGGTTTAGCGGCACATATCACAAGAAATAAAGTGTTGCAAGTTAGTGCAATAAACTGGTATATTACCCAGAAACTAAAGAAGACATGAATCGATTTATAAGCTGTGCGAATTACACTTCAATGAGTTCACCACAATAGGTTTGGAAAACGTCCAGGTAAAGTTTGAATTAAATACAAGATTTGTCAGTGTTGAGTTACCTGCCATAAAGATTGATTGACAGACTTTGTTTTTTCCATGTGTGCAGACCTCTAGTATGTGAAGGAAACTGTTTTTCCATGTGTGCAGACCTCTAGTATGTGAAGGAAACTGTTTTTCCATGTGTGTCAGATGGGAACTCTCTTAGTATGTGAAGGAAACTGTTGTTTTTTCACCATTGGGGTCAGTCAGACCTCTAGTATGTGAAGGAAACTGTTTTTCCATGTGTGCAGACCTCTAGTATGTGAAGGAAACTTTGTTTTATCCATGTGTGCAGACCTCTAGTATGTGAAGGAAACTTTGTTTTTCCATGTGTGCAGACCTCTAGTATGTGAAGGAAACTTTGTTTTTCCATGTGTGCAGACCTCTAGTATGTGAAGGAAACTCTGTTTTTCCATGTGTGCAGACCTCTAGTATGTGAAGGAAACCTTTGTATGTGAAGGAAACTGTTTTTCCATGTGTGCAGACCTCTAGTATGTGAAGGAAACTTGTTTTTCATGTGTGCAGACCTCTAGTATGTGAAGGAAAACTTTGTTTTTCCATGTGTGCAGACCTCTAGTATGTGAAGGAAACTCTGTTTTTCCATGTGTGCAGACCTAGTATGTGAAGGAAACTCTGTTTTTCCATGTGTGCAGACCTCTAGTATGTGAAGGAAACTCTGTTTTCTGGCATGTATGTAAAGGGAACCTTTAGTATGTGAAGGAAACTCTGTTTTTCCATGTGTGCAGACCTCTAGTATGTGAAGGAAACTGTTTTTCCATGTGTGCAGACCTCTAGTATGTGAAGGAAACTCTTTTTCATGTGTGCAGACTTAGTATGTGAGGAAACTCTGTTTTTCCATGTGTGCAGACCTCTAGTATGTGAAGGAAAAGGAACCCATTGTGAAGGAACTCTGTTTTTCCATGTGTGCAGACCCTAGTATGTGAAGGAAACTCTGTTTTCCATGTGTGAGATTAGTTGAAGGAAACTCTGTTTTTCCATGTGTGCAGACCTCTAGTATGTGAAGGAAACTCTGTTTTTCCATGTGTGCAGACCTCTAGTATGTGAAGGAAACTCTGTTTTTCCATGTGTGCAGACCTCTAGTATGTGAAGGAAACTCTGTTTTTCCATGTGTGCAGACCTCTAGTATGTGAAGGAAACCGCCTGGCAAGCAGAAGGCGGTTAAAAGAGCAACTCCTAAGCATGGCAGGAACGAGGCAGGACGACGACCAGTCGTTGGACCAGGAGAAGAAAGACGCACAAGCCCGAGCGGAGGAGGCAGCGGCGGCGGCGGCGGAGGAGAATGAAGGAGAGGGCTTGCCTGATGGAGGGTGGGGGTGGATGGTGGTGTTCGCCTCCTTCCTCTGTAACATGATGGTGGACGGTGTCTGCTACTCCTTCGGCGTCCTCCAGAAGGAGTACATGGAGCACTTCAAGGCCACCAATGAACAGACAGGTTGGGTGGGATCCCTCCTGGCAGGCTGCTATTTGACTGTTGGTGAGTTTAGTGACGAGGGGAGGGGGGCGGGGAGGGAGGGTGAGCGTTGTTGTCGCTTGCTTGTGTGTTGGTGGTGAACCGTTCACAACAATTCTTTGTATTGGAGCATTCTTTTGGATGTGCGTGTGTATATCATGTGTGCTCACTGTTTTGTGGTGCTGTATTATTTGCCATAAATACATGTGTGTGTTGTCTCTCGCACCACTGTCATTCAAACATAGGTCTTAAATATACACACATTCACACAGACAGGCGCACACATATGCACATACATGTATCTCTCACACCCTTTAATCCCTTTTTTTTTTTTTTTTTGAGCTTCTGATGTCCTGTTGATGGGCGCGTGCGCACACACACAGACACACATACACACACACATACATGCACGCACGCACGCATGCATACACGCACGCACGCACGCACACACGCACGCACGCACACACACACACACACACACACACACACACCTCTCTCTCTCTCTCTCTCTCTCTCTCTCTCTCTCTCTCTCACTTTGTCTGTCTGTCTGTCTTCTTCTTCTGTCTCTCTCTCTCTCTCTCTCTCTCTCTCTCTCTCTCTCTCTCTCTCTCTTTAAGTACCAGTCCTCCTTTTGATCACCAAACAGTATGACACTCCAACACAACACAGATCACTTTTATTACCAGTAGAGAGACAGGTCAACTCCCTGATAATTGTTGTAAAGAGGTCATTGTCAGGGGTCTTATCAGTCGGTCACAATGATTGCAGTGGCTGTCTACCCAGCATGGAGTAACGTGTGGTCCTGTCGTAAGCTGTCAAGCTGGCGAATTGCGCAGGTGACGTGGATCTTGGGGCATTGTCCAGTTATGAGTCAGAACGTTTTCACTACTCTGATCCAGGAGTGTCTTGTCTGACACAAGTTCCGTGAAATTGAAGAACAGAACTGCGTCATCTGTCACTCTACCCTGCTTGAAGGTGATTGGACAGCATGTTTTGTTCGTTATGATACTCCGTTGCTGTCTCATCATACCTCGGTGGCGTTACCATGGCGCCACTCACTGCGCCGCCGTCACGTCACGCTGCAGTTGATCCTGCCCTTCGTTCGAAGCGTGTAATGGTCTCCACCCCTGTGGCTTCGTCTGCATGAAATAGGAAGGGGGGTGGAGTGGCAGGGTAGGAGGGGTCTCTTTTTGTTGAGCACTTTGAAAAGTTATTCCTCGGTGCACCTCTTCCATACACATTTCTCTTGCCCCCCCCCCCCCCCCCCTCTCTGTCTCTTCCTCCTCCCCTTCATCTCTCTTCTTCTCCCTCTCTTTTCTCTTCTCTTCTCTGTCTCTCCTCTCTCTCTCTCTTAGTGTCTCTCTCTTTTCTCTTCTCTCTGTCTCTCCCCTCTCTCTGTGTTTACCCCCCCCCCCTGCACCCTTTATCTCTCTCTCCCCCCTCTCGCCCCCTCCCTCCTTCCCTCCCCCTCTGTCCCTTCTATCCCTTTCTATCACTCTCATGTATTTAAGAGTTCAAACAGTGAATGTTGCTATTCTGATGATGATGTTCTCCATACTCCAAAAGGGGTGAAACTGAAAGGATTAAATTCAAGTGTAACACAGATGAGTTGCTGTGAACGCCTGTCCATTAAAAGAGAGGCAGACAAAGAAAGAAAGAGAGAGGGAAAGTAACAGTTGCGCATTTGTGTGTTTGACAGTGGGGGATTATAAGCTGAGAAAGAGATAAATTTAAGTGTGTGTACTGTATTTGTGTTTGTGTGTGTGTGTATTATAAGAGAGAGTGCATGTGCATGTGTACGTGCTTGTGTATGGGTGTGTGTGTGTATACATGCACACACACATGCATGCATGTTTGTGTGTGTGTGTGTGTGTGTGTGTGTGTGTGTGTGTGTGTGTGTAACAATAAGGCATTAGAAAGCTATGATTATGAAAAAGGTAAAGCATGTGCATGTATGTGTGGGTATGTGTGCATGTTTGTGCATGTGTGTATGTTTAGTAGTTGGACAGTCAGACTCGGAAACATAGAACGAAACATACTGACAGACAGACAAACTGACTGATGTGGGTGAAGGCATAACAACCTTGACGGAGATAAAAATGGAGCAACAGTCCGGGTGCGCTGGCCTGCCTCTGTTCATATGACACTTGACACTCTATTCATAGCCTGGATGGGAGAATTCCTAGTGTGCAACCAATGCACTGCATTCAAGTAATAGTTCAAGTGTATTCTGAAGATGTTGCCAACCACATGTAACTTGATACACCACACACCTCCACTATTCTCTCACCGTCGTAGAATGTGATCTGCTGGCACTTGTTCAACAGACAACATAAATGCTGCTGGAGGTAATTTGAGTGCTGCTTTTTAAGCTTTTTTTCCTTTCTTTCTTTTTTTTCCTTATAGTTTTTTTATGATTGCAGGTTAGCTGTTTATCTGCAACTGTGGTTGATTTTTTTTTTACTAAAGTTACAAGTACACTTCCACTTGTAAAGAAGCCACAGTACCACTGTTACCAAAACAAGTGAATGATCCAGTCAAAAGCCACCAGGACTTGCATGATGTGAGACATAAACACAAAACCATGTTCAGAGATGTCCCACCTGATGTGATCATTGAATTTCAGAAAGAGATTAATATTTTTCGTTTGATGTAAGATTTTACGGAAGAAAGATTTTTAACAAAGTTGATGGTGTGTGTTTAGAAGGCATATTTTAAAGGATAGTGTGACCGATTTTTTTTTTTTTTTTTGACTTACCAGTTGACTTCATAGTGGTGACAACCCTGATATGGCCCTTTGCAGTCGGCTGGGCTATAAGCAACATTACCTTAACTTGCCATGTCATTTCCAACCAAGTTCTGTGTACAGTATTCATAATGATAATAGACATAGTGTCTCAACGTATTTTGTAATTTGTACTCTCAAAATGAACTGAAGACAAAAGTTAACATTTTGAATGCAAATCAAACTGCTTCCAGGTGCGCAGAAGTTTTGTGTGGGTGCATGTGAACATGTAACTTTGATGTGTACGTATTCCCTACACACTGACACAGTACTGATAGCTAGGAAACGATATATTGAAATTTCTCAGACGATTTTTTCTCTGGGTAAATGCATTTCTTTAGGTTTGTTTTAGTAAATTAGACCATTTATAACCCAAAAAAAATATGTTTTTAGATATATACTAACGGCCTGTAACGGTTTTCTTCTTTATGGAAAATCTCAGAAAGTACTTGGCTGATCTTTCTGAAAATTTGTAGGTATGTTCATTATGGGTCACAGATGATGGCCGATGTACCAGAATAGCCGTTACTAACGGCTATAACAGCTGAAAATGGTTTATCCTCTTTATGGAATATCTCACGCATATTGAAGATAAACTGGGAGTACGTTTATATGCTTCGCATCTTGTTTTTCTTTAGTCTTGTGTGCTGGGGTGACCTAGTAGTAGTTAAAAGAGCTTGAGGGGACCATCTCTGTCTGTCTGTACAGGTCTGTCTCTCTCTCTCTCTCTCTGAATGCAGACATGTATGTCTTTCTATCTGTTATTATTCTTGTGTGCTGGTGACCTAGTAGCACTTGGTGAAAAGTGTGTGAAGGGGCCATGAAGACTACAATACAGTTGTTCCATCCTCGAACATAGAGTCTGTGATTCATGGTCGTTCATTGTTACAGATGTTGAAAAAGGTTTTGTTTGTGTGTGTGTGCATGCACCTGTGTGTGTGTGTGTGTGTGTGTGTGTGTGTGTGTGTGTGTGTGTGTGTGTGTGTGTTCAGTGATGAAGATTCTGTTCTCCATTCCCTGACCCTTTCCTATATTCCCTTCCCCCCACCACCACCACACCCCACATCCCCCAGGCCCTCCCTTATACAGCACTATCCTGCCCCAACCTTCCCCCACCCTATGTAAAAAAAAAAAAAAAGAAGGTTTTGTTTGTCTGTCTTTTTCTTATTCTTTAAATAAAAAAAAAGAACTTCTGTAGTAATATGAATACTAATATTATGGTTAGCAGTACTATCGTCACAATGTCATTGTAAGTTGGGAGGATAGAGAAACAGCAGCAAAAGACACGTAAATAAAAGACTCTAACATTTGTAGAACTTTGGCAGTCAGAGTATCCTGTCATCTTTGATACATATAGTAATAGTAAACTGGTCTGATACAGAGAGTTGTGGGTGTAGGAAGGCACAGCTGGGACCATTCCCATCATGCTTGGTTGAAGGTACTAGTACTGCTACCTGTGTTGTTCTGTTGTTGGTTCTGGTTTCTATCAGTTTGCATGCCTGCTTCCCCTTGAGCTTGTGAGCTTCAGGTGTTTGTGTTTGCATGATTTTCTTTTCAGCACCCCCACCCCCACCCCCACCCTTTGAGATCAGTTTGTTATTTCAACATGGTTGCAATGTTTGGACGCTTTCTGTTATATTCAGCGGGAATATACCCAACTCCTCCCTGTCATTTCATGAAAATAAGACCTTATTAAGCAGCTAAATGGCAGAGGAACACAAGTGCAGACAGTCAGTATTTCACTCTTGACATACTGAGTAAAGAAAGGGAAGGTAGGTAGACTCTGGCCTTCAAAACAGAGTCCAATGAAATCACAAGATCTTATGCCCTTTAACAGAGAACAAGATGGTGAAATCTGACTCTTTTACAGAGAACAAGATTATGAAATCTTGTGGCCTTCAACAAAGAACAAGGTGACGAGATCTTGTGGCCTTTAACACAGAACAAGATGAGGAGATCTTATGGCCTTTAACACAGAACAAGATAACAAAATCTTACCTTCTTTTTGGATGCTAGGAACATCAGATACCCTGCAGAGCTGGGTGCGTCTGACTGTAGGATGATGTGTGGAAGCTTCTAGAAGAATACCATTGGTGCATATACATCGTTCCAGATGCGATTCTGTCAGTTTCCATCAGCCCTGTGCTTGCTGTTAGGATGTAGCATTCGACCAATCAGAGATGATTTGTAGTTGGTCCCTTGTGACCTCATGAATATGCATGCAAGACCCTTTAGTTGATATGATTTGGGGTATGTCGGATCATGATTGAGGATTTTCATCATGTTTGTTAGGGGAACATTGTGCAAATGCAGTGATCAGTCAAAACCATTTCAAACCTTACTTTATGAAACAATGTAAACTGCAGCGCATATTGTTTGCAGAGAGAGAGAGAGAGCAAGAGAGAGAGAGAGAGAGAGTGTATATGAGAGAGGGAAATTGATATAACTGGTGTCTCCCTCTCACACACACACAACGCACACGCACACACACACCCACACACACTCAGCGCGCGCGCACACACACACACACACACACACACACACACACACACACACACACACACACACACACACACACACACAGTGTCCCAAATTTATTTGATAATCCAACATTGTCTGTGGGACCAATAATTAGTATGATGCTCATAGTGAATCTGTCTCAGTTTGAATCCAGTGTCTGGATGAAATTCCCACAGTCGGTGTGGGCAAGTTGTGTTTGTGTGTGTGTGTGTGTGTGTGTGTGTGTGTGTGTGTGTGTGTTGAGAGAGAGAGAGAGATGTGTTCAAATACATGGAAGTCAGACAAATCCTAAGCTTACTATTAGTATTGCTCGTTGACTTTAGAAACATAGTGTTGTAAATTCTGATATATATTTCTTTCGATCTTTCCACTTCCATTGCAACTTGGTCAGAAGACATGTTAAAATTTTTTTTTTTTTTAAGTGGTAAACAGGACCTTTCCTGTGAGATAGTTGTTACATTTTTTTTTCTTGAATTGGTGATTGTGGTTTTAATCCACTGTAAAGATGACATCACTCTTCAGCAAGCCTTTATTTAAATATCTCTCTCTCTCTCTCTCTCTCTCTCTCTCTCTCTCTCTCTCTCTCTATATATATATATTGATGAAAAATAAGTCATCGACATGGCCCACGGAGTTCATTTTTTATTCCCAAGCTTTCGCCAAAAGGCTTCTTCAGGAACCGATGCTATTAGTATTAGTATTACATCTCTGTAATAGCATCGGTTCCTGAAGAAGTCTTTTGACGAAAGCTTGGAATAAAAAATGAACTCTGTGGGCCGTGTCGACGACTTATTTTTCATCACTATCCTTCTTTATCTGTTCGTCGTATCTTCTGTTGGATGGTGCCGGCATTTGGAAAAATTGACACATCTACTTTTCTTCATATATATATATATGATATATATATATTTTAGTTTGATGTAGTTGGTAAACTTTAGGAAGTGTTGGTGAAGTCCCAGTTTTCTATCCAGGGGAGGGAAGCAAGTTTCCACAAGCCACCCAAGCATGCAATCTCATAGAAAGGAAACAAACGCATACATGCATATACCTATGTGCGCTTGGAAGCTTTCATCCAGAAGGAAAACATTGTGAAGGAAAGAAGGAAATCCGTTGTTTAGTCGGTTGCCTAACATGTTTTGAACCATTGTTCCTGTTCACCAGGCTTAGCAAATGGCAGTCTAAATGTTTAGGGGTCATGGAAACCCAGCAAAATAAAGCATCCATCAAGCAAGGGGCTGTTATTGGTAGGGTTCAGCATGTCTCATGTCTTGATGGGGTCAGGGCCTTCCATAATGAGAGCAGAATGTGACAAAAGCAGTAGAAATATTAGACACAGAATTCTTTTTTTTTTTTTTTTTTGTTTTATTGAGAAAGCGTGACGAGAAGAATGTTGCAGAATTTAGAAGGCATGAAGAGAGGAAGATGAGCACTTTGTGCCAAATAATGAATTCAGAAAAATGGATATAGGAAGGGCAGTCACTTTTTACATCTACTTTAATCCAGAAAACAACAGCACACAGCTGTGGATGAAAATGACCTCTGATTTGGGAAAATGGTCCTGTAACCTTATCCCTGTGCCAGAATGGGGGAGGGGGTGGGTGGGGGGGTGGTAAACGAGTGGGTGTGTAAACACGTGTGTTTGTGTGTGTATGAGTGTGCATGTGTGTGAGAGAGAGAGGAAGTGAGTGTGTGTGTGTGTGTGTGTGTGCATACGTGTGTGTGAGTGTGTGTGTGTGAGAGAGAGAGAGAGAGAGAGGAAGGAAGGAGTGAGGGCTGAGCAAGTGAATGTACATGTATGCATGTGTGCGCACGTGTGTGTGTGTGCGTGCGTGTGTGTGTGTGTGTGTGTGTGCGTGCGCGCGTGTGTATTATGTGTGAGTGTGCGTGTGTGTGAGGAGAGAGAGAGAGAGAGAAGGAAGGAGAGGAGTGAAGGCTGAGCAAGTGAATGTACTCTGTATGTTTGCGTGTGTGTGTGTGTGTGATGGCGCGAGTGATTGCACTTGTGTGTACTTGCATTTGTGCGTGTGTGTGTGTGATCGCGCGAGTGATTGCACTTGTGCGTACTTGCATTTGTGCGTGTGTGTGTTGAGGTGTATGTTCATTCCTCCCCCCCACCTAGATTTTCAGAAAAAAGCTTGATGGTATTGTGATGACTTAACTCCTGTCAAAGGGACAAGAAGGTGGTGCTTGTCAAGAGAAGCCCACAGGCAGTAAAATGGGCATTGTGTGTGATTCCAGGATATCGCCATTGCCCTCCACCAACGCCCATTCTCTTTCTTCACATTTGTTTGTGGTGGATTTTTTTTTCATGAATGTTTTTGTTTAACCTTGTTATCCTGTTGTATCATCTTAAATAACTGACATTTTTTCTTGTTTTTGTTTTTTGTTCCCATTTCATTGTAATGTTTACATTTTCAGTGCTGTGTAGATCTAAGTGAGTATGCACACAGAGGAAGTTTGTATTACATAGATGTGCTTGGGGGTTTGTATGCAAATATGCGTTTTGCTGTGTGTGTGTGTGCGCGCGTGCGTGTGTGCGTGTGCACATGTTAACGGGCATGTACAGTACACTTGCATCTTTGCACATGTGTGCGAGTGGAGAAAGGGATGGACAGGGGAGGAAGGGGAGAAGGAGAAAGCATGTGGATATATATACACTGCTATTTGTGCGCGCACATGTATGTTTACATTTACACTTGTGTCTCTGTGTGTGTGTGTGTGTGTGTGAGTGCCTGTACTGTGCATAGCAGTTAGGGGATGTCTGACTTTAGCTGTGGCACCCTGCCCCCATTCCCCACTTTGTTATCTCCCCATGACGGAGAAGAAGCTAAGGATTTAACCCTGGTGTGTTGGGATTGGCAGGGAAGAGAAAGCGCTGCACCTGTCTGACAACAGAAAAATGTTATCATGTTTACCCACACTACTTGTTTTTTTTAATGGTCTTTTTTTTTTCTTTTCGACCCTGTCTCTGCCTGTGACTTTAACAGTGTTGAAAGCCATCAGTTGTCCCCCTTTCCCTCCCCTTTCTCGCTTTCGCTTCCCAAAGAAAAAAAATTCCGACTTAAATCAATACCTTACAATCCTTCAGTCTCCACCCCCCCCCCCCCCCCACCCCACCCCCCGCAAAATGATTTTGATGTGGATCACTCTTGTGGAAAGTACGGGAGTTGAGTCTGTGAAATTTGTTGTGAACCACTAGAATAACAACATACATATAAGATGGCAGCCATGTGTGAAATGTGTTGTGAACCACTAGAATAATAACATACATAGATGGCAGCCATGGGAATTGTAACAATCTGTTGAACTGTGGGAATGGCCACATATCACTGTTGATATATCTATGAATATTAGATGACAGCCATATTAATTCTAACACTTTGTTAAACATTTAACATGACTAACTAATAAGATGGAAGCCATGTCATTTGTAATGCTGTGTTGAATTATGGGAATGATGACACACTCACTTCTTATTGTAGCATGTGCTGGCAGCCCAAATTTAAGAGAGGTAAAAAAAAAAAGAAGAAAAGCACAAGTGCTATAAAGAAAAGAAAAGTTAGATAATATTTGGAAAGAGCAGTCGAATCCCATCAACCCAGTATTTTTTTTTCTATCTTTAGTGGTTCTTAAGTTCTGGCCGAGTAAAAGGAAGAGGAAATCCCCCCTCCCCCCCATTTTTTTTTTTTTTTATGTACTTCAAGCTTTAGGAAATAGATACGGCCTCTTTGGACTAGAGGTGTATAAAAGATCATCTGAACGGAAGCATAAATTTTAACACCTGCGATAGATTGGTGAATAGTAATTTCTTTTTCCTTCAGTACTGCACTGTCAGTATACATTTCAAGATCATGTCTTCTATGAAGGGCTGCCAACTGCCAGAATTTTATTGAACCATCAGAGTGACAGCGCATCAGGGCTTTCTCCCAGAATGGTGTGTCTGCCTTCTTTGTTCTCTTTGAGATATGCCATTCTGGTTGGTGATCCTCCATATTAAGTTAACATCCATGTTAGTTCAAGGTTAGATTTGTTTGTTTGTGCCTGGAATTTCTCAGACTTTTTTGTTAAAGTAATCAATAAAAAAAGAGGTTCAAAAGATTGTGAAATGAAAAACATTCCTAAGTATGAATGAAATTTGTCAAATTAGATGAGGATGGTGGAATTCGAGTTTCAGATTGTTGGTGTTTCTGTGCCATTGGCTCACAATTTTTTTTTTTTTTTTTTTTTTTAGATGACTTGCCCTAACCAGATGTGCATCAGATACATTTTAATTTTTGTCCACTGATGTCAGATCGTTTTGATGAGTCATTGTCAGTTCTTAAAGCTGTCAGAGGTCATAGTTTCAGAAAAATTTAATGAGAAACGTTTGAAGTGAAAGAACATTGCATTACCTGTTTCGATTGGTTGAACAAGTTATAATAGCCAGTCAGCATTGACTTCATCAGTGTTGCAAATCATTTCAACATCATCTCAGTTGATTCACACTAAATTTGCCTTTTCAGTCAATAAAGCATTAAACATGCATTTTAAACACAAATTTGCACTGAAGTGAATGAAGATAAGTGATTGCTTGTTCATTTACGTTGACCTGAGTGTTATGTATCTTGCCTGCAGAAGACCTAAGAGGTCGAAACGCATCGTGTTTTGTCTTGTGATTCGATGGTCTTCGTTTTCTTAGCGGTTTGCTATTAATTACATTTAAAATTTGTTTAGATTTCCATCTGCAGTCGCCTCACTTTGCAACGAGATGCATTGTTAAGTTATTTCTTTTAGTTATTTCAGTAATGTAGTACATGTTAAAAGTCTTCACTTAACGCAGGTTAGACTGTGTCATCAGACAGCAAAAGTCAAGTCTAGGGCCTCCAAGTGAGTCCTCCAAATCGGCAACACTGATATGTGCAAATAATCATGTAAAGATTGAAATTTTCTTGTTTATTATTTACTGCTGTCAGTTTAGACAAGGTGGAGGTAACCTCCCATCACTCCTGTCTCTATCCTAAAATACTTCGGGCTGACACCAATACCACTCTGTTTCCATAAAGATTCAGTCTGAAGCTCTGTTGGAATGACCGACAATGCCCCTGGTGGTCGCCTGGGCTATAAACAGCATTACCTTACCTTGCCTGACCAAAAACACCTGCAGGTTTATGGAATGGACAGGTAAAATAAGGTGTGAAAATGCTGAGATGTGAAATTGGTGAAATGGGTTGTGGAATGGATGTGACAGGAACAGGAATGGCTGATAACGTTCGAAAAGTAATGCTTGATGTTTTTTTTCTTTTAGAAAAGTTCCAGCATACTATTTTTCAGCTCTGTGTCATCGTGCTGACTTTGTTTCTGATGCCTGTTTTCAGGGCCTGTGGTGAGCGTCCTGGCGGAGAGGTTCGGTTCCAGGAAGGTGACCATCGTAGGCTCGCTGATCGCCTGTTTCGGCTTCCTGTTAAGCACCCAGGCCACCAGCATTGTCATGCTCATTGTGACATGGGGGGTGATAGGAGGTAAGGCTGGTCTGGTTTAGGTGTAAGAAGTGTCAGGTTTTTTTTTAGCCCCCTATCTATCCCCCTTCCTGACAGTTGGCAGCAGATTGGGTATTGATTATTGAGTATTGATTATCTACCTCTCCTCCGCTCCTACTACACTCCCATCCCCTTCTGCCTCTCCCTTCCCTCCCCAGCTCTCTCCTTACCTCGACAGAAGGGGATAGAAGGGGGTGGGGGTGGTAGTCAACAGGCTTTATTTTCTTCTCTTTTTTTTCCCATCAAGTTAATGAATGAAAATATTTTCCCTGAATCTGAACTGAGAGTTATTTTCCATATCATGGGCTTTTGTTTTTATAAGATCATGGCAAAAACATTATATAGATATAACAATTTTTTTCTGTGTTTGTGTGTATATATATATATATATATAAAAATATATATATTATAATATATCACAGCAGGATTCAGACTTTGTATCACTTGGCAATGACATCATTGTCAGGACGCAGTTTTTCTTTAAAATCGACCAAATGATGTCTCTCCAATTTTGACGTAGGCTATGCAATCTGTCCTGTTGGAATTTCCCTATTTCAAGAAAATTTTCCTAGAATCCAGAATTCAGTTTTGAATAGGGGTTCGGGGGTCATTCGACATCAGGGCTGTTTAAGAATAACAAAATAAAGCCCAGCTGATGTTACGTGAATATCCACAGTGACATATTGTTGAAAGTGCATTTTCTGTTTAAACCTCACTTTGTCAGCAGGAGGTGTAGCAGGGAATAAAAATGATTTCCCTTTTCAGGCAAAAACCAAATTGCTTCCCCTTGACCACAATCAACAACCCCACCTCGCCCCTTCATCCCCTGGTCCCCAAATGGTGGCGTCAGATTGCTGATACTGGCAGCAGTGTTTTCACGTCCAATCAGATTCTGTGATGGCTGGTGTTGTCTGTGTTGTCTGACTACAGATTAGACAGGCCTTGTCAGTAAAGGAAAGAATTTTGGAGAAAAGCACTGCTGACCTACATAAGCAAACACAACAGAACTTAAAATTGTCAGGGTAGGAACTTTTCCTGAGCTGCACGGGGAAAGGTAAGACAAAGTGTTCACAAGCCTCCAGGCATAAACCATCTGCCCACCCATCGGCGAAAATTGTGAATTCTGACAAGTACTAAATGAGGAAGAAATGGGAAAACAGAATGCACACACAGCCTTAGTTCATCATTGCATTCTTTCCTAAATAACCAGTATGAAAATCAAGCAGACTGACCCCTTGGTGGGAGAATGCGTTGTTGAGCAATACCAGATGAGGGGGGTATGTTTTTGTTGTTGTTGTTGTCATACCCTGGCTAAAAGACTCCAGGGATCATCCGAACAGCTGAAGTACTTGAACACTATGGTACAAGTGCATCGGCTAAGGATGAGAACATTACGTGTGTGACTGTTTGATTACCCCGCCACGTGGGCAGCCACACTCCAACTTTGAGGGATTTTTGAGTCTGGTGGTGTTATGTTAGGAGCTTGTCACGACTGAAAACAATCCCCACATAGCTATGCAGAGCATAACTACATTTTGATGTAGCCATGATGTTCTAGCCTATATCAGCTGGTCTGACACAGTCTTATGCCAAGGCGGGAAGGGGGTATGAGAGACTTGGTAGTCACTGGGTTAATCAAGGAAACCTTTAAAAAAAATTTTAAGTACTGTATTGGCCAAATATGAACAAACGAATCATAAGACAAAGCATGACGTGTTTCGACCTCTTAGGTCGCCTCACTTTGCAACTAATCAAGAAAAGTTGTCGGTTTTCCAGACTGTGGCTGTAGCAGACCTGTTTTCTACGATTTTGCGGTAATTTTTATGGAAAAAAATCGAAATTACAGGAATTACAGAAAAAAAAATGATGGGGAAAAAAAAAGAAGAAAATTGTTAAATGCAAAGTTTCGTCTGCCACCGTTTCGGTCAAAAGTAGTGAAAAGACATTTCCCAGCATGCCTTGCGTCTTTCACTTTGTCAAAGATGGCGACGAAGCCAACGCCAGCTCTTCCAAATCTTCAAACATTGAAAAAGTATTGCGATTATGAAATTTTTTTTTTTTTTTTAAATTACAGGTTTTTGTCTGAGATATTACAGGTACACGAATTTGGGGTAAACAGGTCTGCTGTAGCATGTCATGTATGTTGTGTACTATTAGATATTGAAATTGTTCGATCTCCTTACTGTGGCTCTAGCATGTCATGCATGCTGTTGTGTATCACCAGGTGTTGGCTTCGGCATGGTCTACCTGCCAGCCATAGTGACAGTGGGACACTGGTTCGACAAGAAGCGAGCCTTCGCCACAGGGCTGGCTGTGTGTGGCACGGGCGTGGGCACCTTCATCTTCGCCCCGCTCAGTCAGCACCTGGTTCAGGAGTATGAGTGGCGCGGCGCCCACCTCATCATCGCCGGCATCGCCCTCAACTGCATGGTGTGTGGTGTCATCTTCAGGCCTTTGGACAGAGTGAAGAAACCTCGGAGGTGAGTAGGGTTTTTTTAGGGGGGGGGGGGGGGGGGGGGAGTATCTTTGTGGTTTCCCGATCTGTTTTCTGAGGTTTTTCCCACAGTGGTATTATCATTTTTAGACATACCAGTTATCTTTTGTTTTTTGAAGTTATCCATATACCCAGTAAAAAGGATCAACAGTTCCCGCAAGCATGGACAGTTTTGTGAAAGTTTACTTGGGAGCGGTTGTATGTTCAGTGGGAGGAAATGAAAGGAAGCAGAAATTTTTTTTTTTTTGAAGGATGTGAAGAAAATGGAAATGCGAAGGTGATGGGAATGGGACTAAGTAATTTACTAAATCTCCTGTGGATCCTTCGCTTTCCGCCTTCCTTCCTCCCCCATGACAGAAAAGCTAGGACTCGCTCCCCTGACACTCGCACAGCCACACCTTCAGAGTCATCTGCTATGTGAGTGGCTGATCTGTGAACATTACAAGGGCTTTTGTATCATCTGACTGGCTGGGAAGTGGACAGGCACACGTGATCAGGTTGACCATTCTCATGGCTGGGAAGTGGACAGGCACACGTGATCAGGGTGAGCATGGTGTGATCAGGTTGACCATTCTCATGGCTGGGAAGTGAACAGGCACACGTGATCAGGGTGAGCATGGTGTGATCAGGTTGACCATTCTCAGCTGGAGTGACAGGCACCCTGGTCAGTTGACCATCTCATGGCTGGAAGTGACAGGCACACTTGTCAGTGACCATTTCATGTGAGTGAACAGGCACACTGATCAGGGTGAGCATGGTGTGATCAGTGACCATTCTCACTGCAGGGAAGCATGGTCTCTAGGCACGTATGGTACTGAATGAGGGTCTGAGTCACATGGTGAGAGCTGTGCTTGGGGGGGGTATTGCCATGAGTTCAAACCACCGTAGAGCCAGATTTCTTTTAGCAAAACTCTCTTTCTGTCCACCCAGCATAAATGGTAAGCTCAGTGAGGATTAAGCCGTGGAAGTGGGCGTGTGGATTTTGACCTATTAACCTTTTGTACGTGTAGATTACCAGCCCTCCCAATTTTTTCTAGAATTTCTCGTTTCAGACAAAACTGAGATTTAACCATGGACTTCCATTACTCTGCCCCCATGTGATACACAGTGAAGTGTGCACCACACCCCGTACCCTACCCTTCCACTCTCCTGGGTACCCCTCCATGTGACACACAGTGAATGTGTGCACCACACCCCGTACCTACCCTTCCACTCTCCTGGGTACCCCCCCATGTGACACACAGTGAATGTGTGCACCACACCCCGTACCCTACCCTACCACTCTCCTGGGTACCCCCCCCCCATGTGACACACAGTGAATGTGTGCACCACACCCCGTACCCTACCCTTCCACTCTCCTAGGTTACTCCCCATGTGACATACAGTGAATGTGTGCACCACACCCCGTACGTACCCTACCCTACCCCTCTCCTAGGTTACTCCCCATGTGATACACAGTGAATGTGTGCACCACACCCAGTACGTACCCTACCCTTCCACTCTCCTAGGTTACTCCCCATGTGACACACAGTGAATGTGTGCACCACACCCCGTACCATACCCTTCCACTCTCCTAGGTTACTCCCCATGTGACACACAGTGAATGTGTGCACCACACCCCGTACCCTACCCTTCCACTCTCCTAGGTTACTCCCCATGTGACACACAGTGAATGTGTGCACCACACCCCGTACCCTACCCTTCCACTCTCCTAGGTTACTCCCCATGTGGGTCACCATTCTTCAAGCGCTCTCGTCACCCACCAGTTTAAAGTAAACGTTAACTGACCATGTCGGTTAACTGTCAGTAGACTTTGCTGTGCATCAGTAACCTTAAGAACCACGCACGTCGCGTGCTAGCTTAAACGAGGGCTGTGATCAAATTGCCATTTGCTAGTAGCCGACCTTTGACGTGATCTGATTGGTGGACCATCGATTCCAACACGCTGCATTTGCTCATTGGTCATACATCATTGAGTAGGTGCCCAGATTCACACGCTCATTGCTCTTTGGGTCTACTCATTGTTTAGGTGGACCATCGATTCCATCACACTGCATTTTATGGTCTCATTGGTCATACACTCATTTGTTTGATTAGGTGTGACCATCGATTCCAACACGCTGCATTTTGGTCTCATTGGTCATACATCATTGATGTAGGTGGACCATCGATTCCAACACGCTGCATTTTGGTCTCATTGGTCATACATCATTGATGTAGGTGGATCGATTTCCAACACCTGCATTTTGGTCTCATTGGTCATACATCATTGATGTAGGTGGATCGTTGAGCTGACTGAGAACACTGGAATGCTCCTACCTTTAGTTTGTTGAAGAATTATGGGAGGAAATACTACATGAGATAGCGCTGAGGCATCTGACGATACCAAAACAGTTATGTGGAAGTTCTGAGGCAGTCGATGGCTTGATTCCCACCTACATGTTAATGTTGAGGAGTAAACTTACTACAGCTCCTTCCTTTTAGTGATGTAAAAGTTACTCAAATCATTCATCTGGATCATATTCTTCTTTATATTAGAAAATGTATTCAAGTTGAATTACATCGGAATATGCTTGAGTTTTCACAGAAACACTCTGGTAAGGTAATCACTGTAGTTTAGGTCTTGCAAGTACTTTTCTTTTCCGGATGATTTTTTTTTCACAACATTTTCTTTCTCTTTTCTGACATTTGCGTTTACCCTTTGTCATAAAGATCCACATTGCCTCTAACACTGTCATAAACATCCACATTGCCTCTTACACTT
This sequence comes from Conus canariensis, assembly GCA_033310375.1. Lineage (NCBI taxonomy): Eukaryota > Metazoa > Mollusca > Gastropoda > Neogastropoda > Conidae > Conus > Conus canariensis. Next base: position 3,531,295 of record CM065743.1, read on the forward strand.
TGTCATAAACACCCACATTGCCTCTTACAGTCAAGTTGACATAAGTGGGCGTTGTGGCATCCCTGACACTGAAGACAGCTTCATGATGATGGCAAGTGGAAGCGATAGGTTCAGCTGTGTGTCGTGTGAGAAGCAGGTTAAAAGAAAAGTTAAAAATCTACAGCCAGCGGGCCCTGGCCAAATTAGAGTTCAGTGGGTCAGTTTCCCCACCAGCTGACCCATTTATGGCTTCCACAGCAGACCCTTTCAAAACTATGGTTCCTCATTCCTGTCAGAAGAATGCAGTGTGAAAAATGTTCCATGTAACTCCTCCCCCTTCCACACTCATTTATTGATTTTGGAGAGACAAGGGAGCTAGAGGGAGAAAAACTGTTGGTAGAGTAGTGGGAATGGGTCACCCCCTTGAGTGCCGTAAGTGTCGCTCCTTAATCTTGGTCAGGATGTCAGCGTACGCTTAAAAAAAAAAAAAAAGAGAAGAAGAAAAAGGGGGGAAAACTATCGGGGTGTGTAAGTTATGTAGGTGGGATACTGGTTCATTTCTCCTTTATCTGGTTTGTCCCACTGCTCTACAATCTGTTCTCTGACAAATCGGTCTCATGATGAGAGACCCTTGCATGCCAGTCCCTCTCTCTGAGCCGCTCTCTCTCTCTCTCTCTCGCCTCTCTCTCTCTCTCTCTCTCTCTCTCTCTCTCTCTCTCTCTCTCACGTGTCTCTCACACCCTTCTTCCTCCCTCCCATTTTCCTTCCCCCCTCTCTCTCTCTCCTCTCTCCCTCCCTCTCCTATCTCTGTGCCCCTTCTCCCTTCTTTCTCTCACCCTTCTTCCTCCCTCCCTTTCTCCCTCCCCCCTCTGTCTGACCTTGTCTGTCTGTCGGTCTATCCATCTCAGTGTCTCTCTGTCTGTCTCAGTGTCTATCCCCCCCCCCCCCCTCTCTCTCTCTCTCTCTCTCTGTCCCAAATCCTCCCTCTTCCTGATTGCCTTTTGCACTTCGCTGTCTCTTCCAAAGTTCCATTCTCCTACCTCTTCTCTGTCACCACTTTTCTGTTTAGTACCTTGAGTTTGTTTAGTGTTCTGATTCAACAGCCCAGGGGCATGACTTACCTGTTTCCTTGTCTGAAAATCTCTCTGTCTGTCTGTCTGTCTGTCTCTCTCTCTCTGTGTCTGTCTGTCTCTCTCTCTCTCTCTGTCTCTCTCGCTCTCTCTCTCTCTCTCACTGAATTTCTCTCTGTATCTCTCTCCCTTCCTCCCCTCCGTCACACTGAATTTTCCTCTATGTATGTAGCTTCAGCAGTAAGCACCATGCAGAGTGAACATTTTACAGTGCCTGCTTACCCACAGGCTTTTGATATGTCTTTTTTGTGGCATTTTATTTATTTATTTTGTTTTTGGATTTTGTTTTGTTTTTGTTTGTTGTGTTGTTGTTGTTGTTTTCTCAATTAAATATGGAAGTGAAACAAGAAGCTGACTGGCTGGTGCCTGCAGCTCAGCCAGGTTTTATCCTTTTAACCCTCTATGACTCGGGTGCCAAAACCAAACTTAACCATGTGGCCTGGCCCGCCGTGAAGAAAACGGAAAGAAACCAGTACACAAAGTAAAAAATAAGGATTCATAAAGTCCAGTGCAATGACAATGCGAATTTGATGTTTTGAAGGAAGTTGCCAAAGGGATTCAGGGACAACAACATGGTCCATACTGAAAATAACTGGACTTGTCAAAGGACTTGGACAACACTTTGTTCTGAGTTGTCTCCATAAGTCAGCAGATACAACAGCCATCTTGTTTTGAGTTATCTCTTAAGTCGCCCAGAAAGAGTTAAGGATGTCATGAGTTTAACTACTGTGTTTTCGATTGGTGTATATGTAGCCGTTGTGTTTATGCAGCCTTTTTCAGGGCAGGACTGATTTCTGCATGGATAACAGCCCATAGAGGGCTCTGTGTGTCGGCTGGTTGGAGTAATATTGATGCTGTTTGTTGCAGGGAGTGTTACCAGTCTCAGGTGGAGATCCAGAGAGGGGTCATCATGAAGGCCTTGATTGAGGAGAAGAAACGACAGCGCACCATCTCCAATGGCTCCCTGGACAACTGCATCATCACCCGGGACAACCGCCTGATCAAAGTGGACCCGGCGCTCCTGGAGTGTAAACGTCGGGACTCCTTCATCGCCCGCTTCAAACGCTCCCTGGGGTTCAGCTCCCAGAGCCTCAACAAAAGCAAGACCAGCCTCAATGGCATCCCCACCATCGTCATTGATGCTGTCAATGAAGCACAGAAGGATAGCAACAATGGCAAGTTGTCACCAATCTATCGACCTAGCACTCGACCCGAAAGTGCATCCCCTCCCTCCAGTTCCTTGGGGAGGAGAGACTTGCCCAAGAGTGATGACTCGGATGACAGCGGTGTGTCCTCCGATGGCCAAAAGCCACCATCGGAATCAGTGTCCTTGAACGAGATTTTAGCACGAATTGGCATGGATGGAAAGACACCAGAGATGAGCAATTCCAGCAGTAATCAGTCCTTGAATGGCTCTGCGGTGAACAGACCCCATCCGGGATTGGACGCCAGCATCATCAGCGTTCAGGTGTTGCCGAACTACAACGATTCGGCGGCAAGGCGGCGACGAGGGTCCAGATCGGAGTGCGGTAGTTACACAAACCCTGTGCTGAGCTCCTCGTCGCTGTCCTCGCTGCCCTGCTCCTACCTGAGCATTCCCCAGCAGATGAGCCAGTGCTCCATCGAGACCATGGCGGCCCAGGTGGAGGAGGAGCAGCGGCGGGGGACGATGATGAAGATGATACACGTGCTGAAGGACATGATCGACGTCAACCTGCTCAAGAGCCCCATGTTCTCTCTGCTGGTGGTGGCCAGTGTCCTCACTTTGCTAGGTGAGTCAGGGGACTTAACTGTGTCCTCCCGTCCCTTTGGGGATGCCAGGAGCTCTTTCTGTGCAAATAGCTCCCCTGTCCTTTGGAATGCCTGTGCCAGTAACCTCCTCCTCATGTCTGGCATTCTGTCTGTCGTTTCCCTTTTTTTTTTTCTTTTTTTTTTTCTGCAGTACTCGCTCATTTGAGATGTGGCTTACGAAAAAGAGGCTGAAGAAGCAGCCAGGGGTAGAAATAGCTGGATAGTTTCAGAGTTGTGCATGTAGATATTTTTCATATTGTGAATCTTTACACATTGTTTTTAATTCCAAACACAAACTAAAATATTCCCAGACTACATAGTAGGAAGGGAAACAAACTTGCAACTCTTTGTGACCTGAGCACTTGCTTCTGTTATTATTAGAATATCAAACTTGGAACAGGTGTTTTGGAAACGTAGAAGTTTTTAGAAATTAAAGGCGGAAAATTTGGCATGCAAACTCCTTTTCACATGCTCTATCTTATTTCTGCAAGCTGCTCACAGGCTGAAGAATTCTCCTCGGATCCAAGGACTTTTGAGAAAACCACTTGATTTTCAGAGGCAGGAAAAGCAAACAGCCAATGAGAAAAAAAAGATGTAAAAAAAAAAAATTCACAAAACGCTTTGGTACCCTGCGTCTCATACCATACTCCTAGTTTTTCCAATCCAGGTTTCCATGATACTACATTCGGCGCTCTGCCATTTGCAGTCATTATGGTTTAACACAGTGCTTGCGCTTGCATTAGTCAGACCTCTTCAGTGCTGGGCAAATATGTAGGTGAACACAATTCGTTCAGACATTTTTCCTGTCGTAGGTCATGCAGAGGCTCTTCTTCTGAAGGGAAAATATGATGTCATGCATGTTACGAATCGTAAGTGAAGGTGAGACGTTTGGGGAGGAACATAGTTGAACTGTTGAAGATTTGAGTGGACTGAAGAGAATCCAAAAGTGAGCAGTTTCAGTCTGTGTCTTTCTGTTTGCTATCAGAAAGTGAGCAGTTTCACTCAGTGTCTTTCTGTTTGCTATCGGAAAGTGAGCAGTTTCAGTCTGTGTCTTTCTGTTTGCTATCGGAAAGTGAGCAGTTTGTCTGTGTCAGTTTCAGTCCGTGTCTTTCTGTTTGCTATCGGAAAGTGAGCAGTTTGCAGTCAGTGTCTTTCTGTTTGCTATCAGAAAGTGAGCAGTTTCAGTCTGTGTCTTTCTGTTTACTATCAGAAAGTAAGCAGTTTCAGTCAGTGCCTTTCTGTTTACTATCGGAAAGTGAGCAGTTTCAGTCTGTGTCTTTCTGTTTGCTATCGGAAAGTGAGCAGTTTCACTCAGTGTCTTTCTGTTTGCTATCGGAAAGTGAGCAGTTTCAGTCTGTGTCTTTCTGTTTGCTATCGGAAAGTAAGCAGTTTCAGTCTGTGTCTTTCTGTTTGCTATTGGAAAGTGGACTAGCAGCAACAGCTGGTTGAACATTACTTGTTCACTTTGTTCAAACAAAGAGATGAACCACACCAGTCACAGACTTAATGGCGCTTTTAGAACAATTGCACAGGAAGAAGTGCCTTGATGCTTCAAGAGCATTGGACTGCAATCAGAGCAGATGGATTTCTTAATTGGATTAAAGTTCCCCCCCCTCCCCTTCATTATTCCCCTCCCTTTCTTGATTTTCCCAAAAATAAACGAACATGCATGGATGTTTTATTTTGATGGTGTGACAGCCCAGGTAAGTAATATGTCATATGTACCCCTGTGGTGGGCTTGGTTAAGAGCAGCAAGAAGTGAGATGCATAAAGTGACAGAGTATTGGTCATTGATTGCCAGGTTATATACGTGACTGCTGAGACAAACACCAATTTCAAAGTATTTTTCTTTTCTTTCATCTTTTCTTTGGCTGTTGTTAGGGCTATTCTTTTCCTAGAAATTTATTAGATTTAAGTGTGCATACCAAGAGTGTGTGTGTGTGTACTATTTTTTGCCTGTGTGTGCTCAGTTTTCTTTTGGTTTCGTTGCTTTCTCCATAGTAATTTGCTTATCATGAGAGACCACAAAACAGTTTTAAAAACTGCTTGGATTCAGTTTCAGCAGGGGCTTTGCCCCCCTGGACCCCAACGGAACCTAGGCAGCACCTGGGCCCAGGCGTTTTTCAAAGATTTTTAAAGTCATCTGTTCTCCAGCCTGAGCTTAGTTCAGTTCTTCCTGTCACATTATTTTCTTCTCTCTTTTTCGGCATCCTTCTTTCTTTCGCTATATCATTCATTTCATTTGAAACATTGTTCATTTCTTTAGCTGCAAATTGTTTTGGCCCAGCATTGTTCATTCCTTTCGCAGCATTGCCTATTACTGTTACAACTTTTCATTCTCATTGCAGCGTTTTTCATTCCGTACTTCTACATCACGAAGAAGGCTGAAAAAATTGGGATGCACGACGACGAGGCTGTGTTCCTTCTGTCCATCATCGGCATCACCAACACGATTGGTCGAGTCATTTCAGGTTGGATTGCAGACCGCCCGTGGACCAACGTGCTTCACCTGAACAACGGCGCCTTGGTGGTGGCCGGCGTCAGCACCATCCTGGTGGCTTTCTGTGATACTTTCTCCATGCTCTGCCTGTATGCTGCCACCTTTGGCTTTTGTGTCGGTGAGTGCAGGCGGTGGGTGAGGGGGGTGGGGGATGGATTGTGTATGTGGGTGGGATGTTAGGGTTGCATGAAATTGTTGTGGCAGCATTCATAGCTGCCAGAGCTCTCAAATTGTTTTCAGGAATGTCCCTGTTGTAAAAATCATGCCCCAAATCCTGAATTATGTGGAATGAATCTCAAGTTCTCACTCTCTCTGTCTCTCTCTCTCTCTTCCTCTCAAGAAACTGCTTGATACTTTTTGGAAAGGACTGGTAAGACACTGCAGTAGAAAGCCTTTAAGGCGGAAATTCACACAAGGGCAGAAACAGTAGCTTTGAAAATTGGTGAAGGAGATGTGATTACCTGGTCATTTTCTGGACAGCAGCATGAAGACACCTCTCTGTTTGATGGGTATAACACATGATGGCTATAACACACTGATGGATATAACACACTGATGGCTATAACACACTGATGGATATAACACACTGATGGCTATAACACACTAAGATACTGTGTGTGCAGAACTCACATCTAGTAGTGGGTGTTTGATTGATGTGTGCATCGGTCAGAATATTGTGATGTTTGGAATTGACTGTTGTGATGGTTCATCAGCTCTGCCATTATTGACCATTGTGGTGGTTCATCAGCTCTGCCATTAATGACCATTGTGGTGGTTCATCAGCTGTGCCATTAATGACCATTGTGATGGTTCATCAGCTGTGCCATTTATGACCATTGTGGTGGTTCATCAGCTGTGCCATTAATGACCATTGTGATGGTTCATCAGCTGTGCCATAATTGACCATTGTGATGGTTCATCAGCTGTGCCATAATTGACCATTGTGATGGTTCATCAGCTGTGCCATAATTGACCATTGTGATGGTTCATCAGCTGTGCCATTATTGACCATTGTGACGGTTCATCAGCTGTGCCATTAATGACCATTGTGATGGTTCATCAGCTGTGCCATAATTGACCATTGTGATGGTTTATCAGCTGTGCCATAATTGACCATTGTGATGGTTCATCTGCCCTGCCATTAATGACCATTGTGATGGTTCATCTGCCCTGCCATTAGATTTTTTAAAATTTTTTATGAACCATTGTAGTGGTTCATCACCTGTGCCGTAACTATTGACTTTGTGGTGGTTCATCACCTGTGCCGTGACTATTGACTTTGTGGTGGTTCATCTGCCCTGCCATTACTGACTCTTGAGGAATAGATCAATGGTTGGTGAGCAGCAGTGGATGGACAGACCAGTTGCTGAAAGGTGAAAAATTGGGGGATGGTGGGGGGTGGGGAGGTCATATGGCCTGTGATGGGTACCATTTACTCCCTTGGTGGATACCCAGGTCTCAGACGCTGATGTGTTGGTGTGTTTTCAGCGGTGTTTGTGTCCCTGCGTTCCATCCTGCTGGTGGACCTGCTGGGCATCGACCTGCTGACCAAGTCCTTCGGCATCCTCATCCTCTTCCAGGGCATCGCCACCATGGTGGGCGCCCCTCTGGCAGGTGAGAGACGGGGTGACGCTCTCTGAAGTGGAGAGCTGCTGACCCTTGCGCTTTTGAGCGTCATGTGATTTAAGTGTGTGGCTCGTTATCTGATTTTAGAATGTTTATGTCAGAGTTCAGAGCGCAATTTTCTTCTCTTTTTTTTTGGCTTTTTCTTTTTTTTTTTTATAGTGTGTCTCTCATCATCTGAATGAAGGTGAACTTTCATCCCTTCAGCTTAAGTTGCATATTGAGTGTAAATCTCATTGATGTTAAATCAGTTTTAGGTTGTCATTCAATTGTGACTCTTTTGGGTATTGTTGTTTGTTTGTTTATTTCTTTAACTAAGCAGTCAGTTAAGATGAACCTAGAGGGAAGGAAATAATGGTCACTTTACTGCTTTGTTTGTTCAGCATCCCTTTTTTTCCCCAATGATTTTTTTTTTTTTCATTTCTAATTTTTTTTTCCAGGTCATTTGCTGGACACGACGGGCTCGGTCAACAACTGTTTCATCATGGCGGGGGTACTGCTCCTTGTGTCAGGGCTGATGGGTCTTCCTCTCTGGGTCCTGAAACGCAGACAGACTGCCAGAACCGTGCCTCCACTTCTGCCAGAACAGGTGCCCTTCAACGAAGCGGTGCCCGCCCCAGCAGCAGACGCCCCTGTCAACGAGGAGGGATGATAGCCTGGGATGGCTTAGGACTTAGCAGGATTCAGCAATCGCACATGAAAGATTTGAACCCAAAGAGGGCCTGTGTGAAGCCTGTGGCTTATGCATCGGGTCTGTTGATAGTGTGAGGACTTGAACTTGTAGCCGGCGATATGCAAAGCCTGACATTTGCAAATGACACGTTCAGAGTAGTCTGCCTAAATGGCATGCATTGTGCATTGTACATTCACGTAAAAGCTGAACTCTTGGATTTATGCAAGGAAGAGTGGAACTATGAGTCGTGTGTCGGTGTTTGAATGGTAAGCAGCTTTGAGAGTGGAACGTGTGTCGGACGAGAGCTGAAAAAGTGAACGTGCAGGGGAGAGAACTGTTGAGATGTGCGAAGCGTTCCCTTCAACCCAGTGGCTCACTGTGGCAGGTGGTGGCGGTGTGTTGCTCTTCCCAGTATGTGTATCACTGAACAGGCTTCAGTACCAAATAGTGCATGCTTGTATAATTCTTCATGAAGGTAAAACTCGTGTGTATCGTAATGAACCAATGAAGATGAGTCAGAGAAGTATTTGTCGGTTGATCCTCTGGAGGAAAGACCAACCTTGACCGAGAGATTGAACGTACTCTGTGTGCAGAACTCTGGGTAAAACTCACTGACTGATAGACTGGACTTAGTGTGTGTAGAACTGAGGGTGAAACTGGGACAGAATGAGCTGAAAGCAAAGACTTGTCTGACAGAAATAATGATGATGTCACACTATGGCGACTATGCAGAAGAGTATGGACATTTTGTTTCCTCTCATGTCTGTGGAACGGCGGCAGTGATGTGGATGATTGTGTGTGATGCTGGAACAGACACTGTGCACACAGTAGGGACATTAAACTTCTACGCTGTATGTATGAATTGGTGCAAATGCTAGGTCTGCTCTCCCACCTGCTCCCCATGTTCTCCGGGCCATGACCCCTCTGTGTCAGAACGAAGGGCACAGGATATAACCAAAAGTGTGGCAAAGCCACCAGAAGATAAAGCAGCACCATCATAACTGGTATGGCAGAAAACGTGCCACTGGTGTCTTTCCCCAGCTGAAAGGTTTAGGGTCGAAATGTGCCACACATGGCTTCACACTGGGTTATCTGCTATGTTTGGTAGTTCAGTAACACTGTTTTCTTTGTTTCCCATTCAGAACCCAACTTGATGGCAAAAATGGTTAACCTGCATAGTGTTAAAGCAGTGCAGAGCAGGACAACATTATGGATCGTGTCTGTCTGGTTGTCTATAAATAGCAAGGAAGGTCAAAACCAGTCCAGCAAGTCCTTGCCAAATTTAACGTGGCGGTGTGTGTGGGCGGTTATGACTCTTGATTGAACTTTAAGGATTCCAAAAACAAAACTTCAGAAATGCTTTTGAATAAAACTAAAAGTGGTGATGAAACTGTCATTATTGAATTCATAATTCTGCTGGAGTCCCGTACATTATAGTTATAACATGGTGTATGTATGGACGCTATTGCACATGTCAGATTTTCTGCTGGCCTGGCCTATGTTGTGCTGCGCTATGTTCATGCTAATTTGCAGGCAGCGTTTCTCTGGTCAAACTTTTGAATGTTAGGTCTGTGTCAGTGTGTGCACCACAAAAACATTCTGTTTCGCAGGTGTGATAGCCATGGACTTTGTGCTGTGATGACAAGTCACCAGAGTTGCGTCCCTTGACACTTTTTCACGTGGTACACAGTCCTGCCCAGTAAGCAATGCGCACCAGCTTTGAATCAGAATAGTTAGGGGGTGGCAACATTGGCCATTTTTCCACAGATGTGGTTGTGTTCATTAGGGTTTTCTGTTGGGGAAAAAAAAACAAATAAGAAACTAACTTAAGTGTTTTTTGCTGGCAGAAATACCGAATCTGCAAGTTATGTGTATTCTAAAACAGCTACGTTCTGAATTGGGTCAAATGAAGTAAAAAGGGAAAAAAGTGGGAAGGCTCATCATGAAAACACCTTACAAAATTTTGTGATTGAAAAAAAGAAAAAACAAAACAAAACAAAAAAGAAGAAAGTATCTAGATAAATGGGTGTAGAATGGGTTACTGAATGATGGTTTCCACTGGTTTCAGTGTTATGGCTTAGTGTCTGTTGTAGAACCTTGTTGTTGACTATTTTGTGTTGATTTATGAATGAGGCATGAGCGTTTCACTTCATTTATCAGTGCCCATTCTATTTATCTGTTCGCCCTTTTACAGTCCTTGTAGTTAGTTAATTCTGCAGCCAGATATGTCCTTGGTTTTACAGTTGGCTGGTCATCGGCTGGTCCGTAAATAGCTTGAATTGAAAGTTTCTTTTTTCTTTATCCTGTTGTTAGGTTGAACTGAATGGTTCATCTTAACCTGTTGTTTTTAATCGCAGAGTGTTTTAAGAGCTGTTCTGAGTGTAAGAGTTGAATGTATTTTAGATAAGTTGTGTGGAGTTTTTTCAGTCATGACTAATTTGTTGGTCTCAGATGTACAGATATTTGTTGTTGGAAAGTGTTTTTTTTTATTATTTGAGAATATAATGATATGCTTTATGTATTTATGATTCTACATACAAACACTCACAAGAATTTGTATTTAATTTCATGCTGACACTGACAGCCTGTGTAAACGCAGCGAATGTTGTAAATAGCAGTAAATTGTTATTGTAAGTGTGAAAACCCAGTATTGATTGTTCTGTCTGGTGTACAAAGAAGAAGATGAGATGAACTTTTGTCAGGTGTTAGGGTGAATTGCTTGGTTGGACGCAAAAGGAGAATCTTTCATGGCTTTGAGTTTAAAGGAATTGTCCATACTGATTTCGAGGACTGAGACACATGCACAACTATCATGGGAAGTGGGAAAGGGGGGGGGGGGGGGGGGGACATACTGCTATACCAGCACCACCAGAATAATAAACATGTTGAGATGTGCAGCAAAAATGCCAATTTCAGTGTTAGGATTTTTCAGCAGGGTTGGAATATTTAAATACCAACTGACTGCTACACTTGGAGACCACCAGAATGACGATACATTGAGACAGGCAGCAAAAATACCTGCTTTCATGTTGGGATTCCCCAGCAGGGGCAGAACTTACACCATGTGACTGCAAACTTTGTACTGAATGCAAGCGCGTTAAACAAACCGGCGGGTTGGGGGGGGGGGGGGGGGGGATAATGGTAATATGATTATCTTTTTAACTGAAATGTTGACACCTGCCATTCAGTGGTGGTTGTGTGGTAATCCTTGTTTCTGTGTCTGCTGGTCTTTCTTTCTTTCATTCAGTGACTGTAGTGAGTGACAAGCGTTGGCAGAGTGTCAGAGCCCGTCATTGACACTGCCGCTGACTTGAGCCATGTCAGCAATGTCGCGCTGTATCAGGTGAAGTTAACTCACCAAAATGGGGAGTCAGAGAGCAAAGAGTAGACAGTTAGCCAGCCGTGGATGGGGCAGATACAAAGGTCAAAGCTGCGAGCCCCCCCCCCTTTCTGTCCTCCCCCCTCCCCCATCACCTTTACCCCCTTCCTCTTTGCACTTCACTCCCTTTGCTGTCAAGTTTTGTCACATATCATTTAACACAATCGGCAGACACTTGCAGAAGGAAGTGTGGATGATTTTTGCCTTCACAGCCTGTACATTTCATGGATCATCTGATCACCTGTCTTTAGAAAAGCAGTTGTTTCAAAGAAAGGGAACTGCCAGACTGAAAAGCTTGGGGGGGGGGGGGGGGGTTGTCCTTTTCCTGCACAAAATGAGGACACTGTTGCATGGTATCTAGGAAAACGTTCATGCAATAGAGCATGTGGCAATGCTACTAAATGCTGTTATTGAACATGTTAGTGAAGGTCTCCACCCCCCCCCCCCCCCCACCGTGTGCGCATTTTTCATGTTTGTTGATACACTCCCATCTCAACAGTCCAGCCTGCCTTCCCAACACTCTCCACCATACCTCCTCATGCTGTCTTATCACTCCCACCTCAACAGTCCTGCCTTCCTTCCCAACCCTCTCCACCATACCTCCTCATACTGTCTTATCACTCCCACCTCAACAGTCCAGCCTGCCTTCCCAACACTCTCCACCATACCTCCTCATACTGTCTTATCACTCCCACCTCAACAGTCCAGCCTGCCTTCCCAACACTCTCCACCATACTCCTCATACTGTCTTATCACTCCCACCTCAACAGTCCAGCCTGCCTTCCCAACACTCTCCACCATACCTCCTCATACTGTCTTATCACTCCCACCTCAACAGTCCAGCCTGCCTTCCCAACACTCTCCACCATACCTCCTCATACTGTCTTATCACTCCCACCTCAACAGTCCAGCCTGCCTTCCCAACACTCTCCACCATACCTCCTCATACTGTCTTATCACTCCCACCTCAACAGTCCAGCCTGCCTTCCCAACCCTCTCCACCATACCTCCTCATACTGTCTTATCACTCCCACCTCAACAGTCCAGCCTGCCTTCCCAACACTCTCCACCATACCTCCTCATGCTGTCTTATCACTCCCACCTCAACAATCTTGCCTTCCCAACACTCTCCACCATACCTCCTCATACTGTCTTATCACTCCCACCTCAACAGTCCAGCCTGCCTTCCCAACACTCTCCACCATACCTCCTCATACTGTCTTATCACTCCCACCTCAACAATCTTGCCTTCCCAACACTCTCCACCATACCTCCTCATACTGTCTTATCACTCCCACCTCAACAATCTTGCCTTCCCAACACTCTCCACCATACTTCCTCATACTGTCTTATCACTCCCACCTCAACAGTCCTGCGTTCCCAACACTCTCCACCATACCTCCTCATACTGTCTTATCACTCCCACCTCAACAGTCCCGCCTTCCCAACACTCTCCACCATACCTCCTCATACTGTCTTATCACTCCCACCTCAACAGTCCAGCCTGCCTTCCCAACACTCTCCACCATACCTCCTCATACTGTCTTATCACTCCCACCTCAACAGTCCAGCCTGCCTTCCCAACCCTCTCCACCATACCTCCTCATGCTGTCTTATCACTCCCACCTCAACAGTCCAGCCTGCCTTCCCAACACTCTCCACCATACCTCCTCATACTGTCTTATCACTCCCACCTCAACAGTCCAGCCTGCCTTCCCAACCCTCTCCACCATACCTCCTCATACTGTCTTATCACTCCCACCTCAACAGTCCAGCCTGCCTTCCCAACACTCTCCACCATACCTCCTCATGCTGTCTTATCACTCCCACCTCAACAATCTTGCCTTCCCAACACTCTCCACCATACCTCCTCATGCTGTCTTATTACTCCCACCTCAACAATCTTGCCTTCCCAACCCTCTCCACCATACCTCCTCATACTGTCTTATCACTCCCACCTCAACAGTCCAGCCTGCCTTCCCAACACTCTCCACCATACCTCCTCATGCTGTCTTATCACTCCCACCTCAACAATCTTGCCTTCCCAACACTCTCCACCATACCTCCTCATACTGTCTTATCACTCCCACCTCAACAATCTTGCCTTCCCAACACTCTCCACCATACTTCCTCATACTGTCTTATCACTCCCACCTCAACAGTCCTGCGTTCCCAACACTCTCCACCATACCTCCTCATACTGTCTTATCACTCCCACCTCAACAGTCCCGCCTTCCCAACACTCTCCACCATACCTCCTCATGCTGTCTTATCACTCCCACCTCAACAGTCCAGCCTGCCTTCCCAACACTCTCCATCATACTTCCTCATGCTGTCTTATCACTCCCACCTCAACAGTCCAGCCTGCCTTCCCAACACTCTCCACCATACCTCCTCATGCTGTCTTATCACTCCCACCTCAACAATCTTGCCTTCTCAACCCTCTCCACCATACTTCCTCATACTGTCTTATCACACCCACCTCAACAATCTTGCCTTCCCAACACTCTCCACCATACCTCCTCATACTGTCTTATCACTCCCACCTCAACAATCTTGCCTTCCTAACACTATCCATCCAACTTCGTCATACTGTCTTATCACTCCCACCTCAACAATCTTGCCTTCCTAACACTATACATCCAACTTCCTCATACTGTCTTATCACTCCCACCTCAACAATCTTGCCTTCCCAACACTCTCCACCATACTTCCTCATACTGTCTTATCACTCCCACCTCAACAGTCTTGCCTTCCTAACACTATCCATCCAACTTCCTCATACTGTCTTATCACTCCCACCTCAACAGTCTTGCCTTCCTAACACTATCCATCCAACTTCCTCATACTGTCTTATCACTCCCACCTCAACAATCTTGCCTTCCCAACACTCTCCACCATACTTCCTCATACTGTCTTATCACTCCCACCTCAACAGTCTTGCCTTCCTAACACTATCCATCCAGCTTCCTCATACTGTCTTATCACTCCCACCTCAACAGTCTTGCCTTCCTAACACTATCCATCCAACTTCCTCATACTGTCTTATCACTCCCACCTCAACAGTCTTGCCTTCCTAACACTATCCATCCAACTTCCTCATACTGTCTTATCACTCCCACCTCAACAGTCTTGCCTTCCTAACACTATCCATCCAACTTCCTCATACTGTCTTATCACTCCCACCTCAACAATCTTGCCTTCCTAACACTATCCATCCAACTTCCTCATACTGTCTTATCACTCCCACCTCAACAGTCTTGCCTTCCTAACACTATCCATCCAACTTCCTCATACTGTCTTATCACTCCCACCTCAACAATCTTGCCTTCCTAACACTATCCATCCAACTTCCTCATACTGTCTTACCACTCCCACCTCAACAGCCTTGCCTTCCTAACACTATCCATCCAACTTCCTCATACTGTCTTATCACTCCCACCTCAACAGTCTTGCCTTCCTAACACTCTCCACCATACTTCCTCATACTGTCTTATCACTCCCACCTCAACAGTCTTGCCTTCCTAACACTCTCCATCCAACTTCCTCATACTGTCTTATCACTCCCACCTCAACAGTCTTGCCTTCCTAACACTCTCCACCATACCTCCTCATACTGTCTTATCACTCCCACCGCAACAATCTTGCCTTCCCAACACTCTCCATCCAACTTCCTCATACTGTCTTATCACTCCCACCTCAACAGTCTTGCCTTCCTAACACTCTCCATCCAACTTCCTCATACTGTCTTATCACTCCCACCTCAACAGTCTTGCCTTCCTAACACTATCCATCCAACTTCCTCATACTGTCTTATCACTCCCACCTCAACAGTCTTGCCTTCCTAACACTATCCATCCAACTTCCTCATACTGTCTTATCACTCCCACCTCAACAGTCTTGCCTTCCTAACACTATCCATCCAACTTCCTCACATTCTTTGGCCACTCCCACCTCAACAGTCTTGCCTTCCTAACACTATCCATCCAACTTCCTCACATTCTTTGGCCACTCCCACCTCAACAGTCTTGCCTTCCTAACACTATCCATCCAACTTCCTCACATTCTTTGGCCACTCCCACCTCAACAATCTTGCCTTCCTAACACTATCCATCCAACTTCCTCACATTCTTTGGCCACTCCCACCT
Organism: Conus canariensis; assembly: GCA_033310375.1. NCBI lineage: Eukaryota > Metazoa > Mollusca > Gastropoda > Neogastropoda > Conidae > Conus > Conus canariensis. The sequence goes on from CM065743.1 coordinate 3,546,518, forward strand.
CAACAGTCTTGCCTTCCTAACACTATCCATCCAACTTCCTCACATTCTTTGGCCACTCCCACCTCAACAGTCTTGCCTTCCTAACACTATCCATCCAACTTCCTCACATTCTTTGGCCACTCCCACCTCAACAGTCTTGCCTTCCTATCACTATCCATCCAACTTCCTCACATTCTTTGGCCACTCCCACCTCAACAATCTTGCCTTCCTAACACTATCCATCCAACTTCCTCACATTCTTTGGCCACTCCCACCTCAACAGTCTTGCCTTCCTAACACTATCCATCCAACTTCCTCACATTCTTTGGCCACTCCCACCTCAACAATCTTGCCTTCCTAACACTATCCATCCAACTTCCTCACATTCTTTGGCCACTCCCACCTCAACAGTCCAGCCTGCCTTCTCAACTACAATGCTCTCCTCCATACTTCCTCATACTCTCTAACCATTCTTCCTTGCAAGTATCTATGTCAGTTGGTCACAGTGTTTACCTTCACCTTTATCAGTATGTACAGGTAATCAGGTTTGCAAAAGGTAGGGAAAAGAATGTCCTTCCTATATATTCTGCAGACTGGTAGCTCAATGACCTGCAAGTACCATCTTAAAAGAGTTTCTCAGTACAATGTTTTGTGTAGAAAAAACCTTGCAGCACCGTGTTTTGCGTGTGACATACTTTTGTCTCAAAAAGGTTTCAGAGTTATTTTGTGCATGTTGGCATTTGCCAAAGTGTTCTGGGCAGGTGGAATACCTTTCATGAATTGGCATCATGAGGTCATGAACAGCAAAGCTGCATCCGTGTGACTGAGACTTCTATACATGTGTGAAAATAGCAGGTAACATCTGAGATGGGTTAACCAGCCAGGAGAAATAGCCAGGGAGCTTTCTTCGAGGGTGAGGATATTAAAAAAAAACAACTAGAAGGTGCCAGGTGGAAGTAAATATCATTGACCATTTCAACAGATGGGTTTCTGAATGTGACGTCTCTGTGTGTTCTTGTGAGAGATATGTGCTGATGCCTATGTCATACATTGCTACATACAGTGGCAGAATTCTAAATACGACATATGTCACTATGTTTCTGAAATAGTATAGCAAGATTGCTTTCTCCCCTGATGCTTCCAAAGGGTGAACGTCTCTGCTAGCAAATGCTGGATATCTTGTTCCATTGTGCACACTTTTGATGCTTCCAGAGTGTGAATGGTTTGCTAAAAATGACTGAGTCCCAATCACTTTGCCCTGGTCTTAGTGTTCACATTCTCACCCATCCACTCTCTGGCCGACAAACACCATACCCCTTTGTCCCTGTACTCTCACTCTGATCGACGTAATCGTGTTTCAGAGTGGAAGTACCGATTTAAATTGCAGTTTCATCCTAGAAACGGTGACAGGAAGTGATGTCACAGACACTCCACCATCACCTGTTCTTTGTGTTTGTTTTGTTGTTGTGTCCTTGTTTTCATCAGCAGATGCTGCTCCGGGAAGATTATTGAAGTGCCTTAACCAGCACATTCCCTGAAGGATTTTTGATTATACATGCTATACCTTGACTCACAAGTGCTAATCATCTAAGGCAGTTAGCTACTCCTGTCTGGGGATAGTGGTATGAAGAAAGAAAAGTCTGTTCTGCCAGCCGGCAAACTAGTGACACCGCCTTTTTTTTTTTTTTTAAACAAATACCCCCCAAAAAAAAAATGTTTTGTTGTTTTTGTTTTCATTGTGAAACAAACATTGTCAGAAACAAATGCTGTTAGTATAGTATTACAATGTGTGATGCGCCCTATGACCCAGTGTGGTGACAGCCCTGATATGGCCTTTTGCGGTCGGCTGGGCTATAAGCAATATGACCTTACCTTACGCCCTATGACCTGTGCTTCCCCCCTGCCCCATACTGCCTTCCCCTCAACAGCTTTTTGGTGTCTTTCATTTCCTAAGTCCCTGTTCTCCCCACCTCTCTGTTCCCTACCCCACGCACAATTTATTTTTCTCTGAACAACTGGATTCTTAGTTGTAAAACAAGAATACCGTCTGGGTCTCCAGCCCACACCCTACCCCCCTCTTCTGACAATTTTTGGCCATTAGCGACCGTTCATAATGATCTTGGACCTACTTCCCTTCCCTTCATGGATGGATATGCACAGAGAGCATCAGAATCTTAGTCCTGGTGGAGGAAGTGCTCGTCTTCCTGTGAATCTTGAAGTCATGATGGTGGTTAGTTTGTGTCTGTTGAAAAGACAGCGTGTAGGAGTCGCGTCTCTGTTGATTTCTCACCATTCCCTGTCATTTTAAGGTCGTGAGCAGTCTGGATAATGGTGTTGCCATTTCTGTTTCAGTGTGGTGATGGAGAGACAACTCTTTCAGATGCATGATGTTAGTTTTCCTGTCTTAAAAGTTTGCGGAAGGGGATAGGAGGAATTCATGTTCCCATGTACCTGAAGTTAAAGAGTGTGGAGAATATAACAGCATGGTTGTGGTTAATCTTCTAGGGCTTTGTTGTTTGTGGTTGGTTGTTCTTCCCACTGACAGTATAGACTGTGTGTTCTGTAACCAGAACAATTCTGTGGTTGGTTGTTCTTCCCACTGACAGTATAGACTGCGTGTTCTGTGACCAGAACAATTCTGTGGTTGGTTGTTCATCCCACTGACAGTATAGACTGTGTGTTCTGTGACCAGAAAAATCTGTGGCATTCTGGTATTCCATGCTCTTTTGCTCAACGGTGAAAGTAATTCGTTGTCTGACCTTCGATGACATTATAGTCTGATGTCGTTCATTCCAGCTTTTCCACTACACAGCCACATTCAGAATAGTTCTGTTTCAATCCCACTGGCAGCAGTCAGCAGAGAGCCACCTTCCTTCCCTTCCTGGTTGGATATGCATGGACAGCGTCAGAATCTTAGTCCTGGAGAAGGTCCTCTTCTTGCTGTGAGGATGGGTTGTCGTGAGGCAGCCCTTCCAGGGGAGACCCTGCTGTCGTGTCAGCTTTGGTGTTCAGTGATGCTTGGTGTGATCAGACACAGGAAGGCTACCAGTGACCGAGCTGCCTGTTGACAGGAATGATTCCTTGGTCACGGAGATAGCTTAACTGAGGGTCCCCCCATCAGGACAGAGATGGCCGTCTTGTCAATGACAGTCCCCATGGAGGGGAGGGGAAAGCCGAATGGGTGGTCAGCTGACAGGAAAAAAATTGACTGCATGACTGAACGTGTCTGTCTGCCCTCTTCTCCCGTCACGCCGACAGTTTGTTCCTTATTCTCTGCAGTCCGAGCGTGGCGCACATTGCCCTACAGACTAACTAGACGAGAGTTGAAAGAGCGTTGTACATAGTAATCACACACCACAAAGGCTGCTTGTAAATAACCTCACAACTCCAGTAAGAGTGTGTTGTACATGATGTTGCAATGCCAGTTGTTTTGAAAAAATCTGTTGTACATAATCATTTTGTACCTGAATGAAACCTTTCAAATGACATGTGATACTCTGAGCTGGACACAGCGAGGGCTTGAGGTGAGGCACTCCATGGCAGATGGTGCTACGCACAGAAAGGTGTGTGCTCCAAACGGACATAAAAACTGTTGTCAGTGTATACAGTATGGTTCCTTGTTTTTTTGTTTTTTTTTTCGCTTCAGGCTTGAATCGTGTCGTGCCTTTGTTGTTTGTGATAAAGAATGATCTGTCATGAATTTCACCAGCATGAAATCGTGCAGCCAGTTCCAACATGTTTTACAAGCAAGAACACTGGGAAGAACTTTTCAGCAATATCCTCATTTAGAGGCCCCTCCCCTTCTCCCTTTTGTGTCCATCTAGTTGATCAGTACTCCGATGGTGAGAAGCCTTTCTCTGCGTGAGTGCGCCAATGGATGACGTCCACACAAAGGGGGGGGGGGGGGGGGGGGGGGGGGGGGGCCTCTGAACTGGGTCAGTGCTCACCTTGCCTTGCCCAAAGAAATCACACAGCTTGTCGCTTTATTTTTGATCAGCTGAATTCCGGAGCCCAGAGTGTGACCTGAACGATGCAGGCTTGCCAAAAAGGGAGATTAAGTCACAGAGTGCTGCCTTAAACTAAAAATCAATTCCAAAACAAAAGCAAAAAATGCAGTGAAAATGATGCCACAGTGTGTTAATGAAGAAGAACTAATGCACTGTATCCATGTTGTGTGTGTGTGTGTGTGTGTGTGTGTGTGAAGATACAAGAACTTTGTGTTCACACTAGTGCGTGTGTGGCAGGGGTGGGACAAGCATGGTGTATTGTAGGCTTGTTTTTGTGTGGGTGTGAAGCATGAAGGCTAGAACACAAAAAGCTGATGATGTAGATAGCTGCCGTAAATAATGCATGCATTTATATGTGTAAGTATGTGTTTAAAAAAACATACATACTATTCAGGTATGCTTCTCTGTGTTTGTGTGTTTGCATGTGTGTGTACGCCAGTGTAGTTTTTAGTGTGTCATTCCATACTTTCTGTGGAAACGCAAAGATGGGCTTACAGCCTGTTCAAATTGTTAAAGAGGTAGGATTGTGATCCTGATGAAGTATGATGTGTGATTTGTGACAGAGAAGCTGAACAAAAACTATATATTGTATAGAGAAAATAAACTGGAAAAAAGTGTAATAAAAATTAAAACTACAATGAGTGTTTGTGTTCAGGTGTGTGAGGTGGGGTGTCACAGAGGAAGATGATTCGGTGGTTGTGTGTGTTCAGCTGTGTGAGGTGGGGTGTCACAGAGGAAGATGATATCGGTGGTTGTGTGTGTGTGTGGTTGTGTGTGTATGGTTGTGTATGTGTGTGTGTGTGAAGTGTGTGTGTGTGTGTATGGTGAGGTGGAACCTGATCCGACTCCGGCTCCAGTTTTCTTCTTCTTATCATTTTCCTCCTTAGGCTGATAAAGAAAACCAGACCAGTCTGTCCTTGTCCAACCCTTTCCATCAGAACTTGGACAAAGGAAAAAAAATGAATAAAGTAAAATAAGAAATGGTAAAAAAAAACTAAAAAAAAACGGACGTACAGTTCATGCTGTCATGTAAGAATCATTTCATTTGCCTCTTAGTTTTAATAAAAGCATGTCAGAAGATGTGTGGAATTGTGGTTAAACTTTACAGGGAGGGCTTTAATGTTTACATGTACAATATAAATAGTTGTTTATTGTTGTTAATGCAGGTCAAGATCTCTTTTCCCTGTGTGGTGACAGGGCCTGAAAGACCTTGAGTGGGTCACCAACTATGATAATAAAAAGTTAAACTAAGCTTAGCACGGACTGATGGTACATGATCTCCGCTGATATCTTGTGAGACATTCTATACTTTGCAGCTTCGGATTTTCTTCAGTCTAAATTATTATATTCAAATTTCAAAAAGTATTTTTAAGGCTCCGCCGAAAAACGTAGACAAATGAATCACAAAACAAAACACAACGCGTTTCGACCTCCTAGGTCTTCTTCAGGCAAGATATACAACTCTCAGGACAACGAAAATACTTAGAAGTGGTAGTAATTCTGTCTTTATAATTTTTTTTCAATATTTTTGTAATTATTACTCCTATCAGTATTATTATAATCATCATTATTACTTCGACTCACATTGTCTCCGGACAGCCTCGATTTCATTCAAAGCCCATTTTGCGCCGAATTGGATGAAGATCAGTGATTGCTCATTCATTTTCGTTGTCCTGAGTGTTTTGTATCTTGCCTGAAGAAGACTTAGGAGGTTGAAACGCATCGTGTTTTGTCTTGTGATCCGTTTGTCAACGTTTCTCGGCGGAGCCTTAAAAATACTTTTTGAAATTGGTTTAGATTTCCGCCTGCAGTCGCTTCACTTTGCAACTGGATCTATTATATTCAAAACAATGGGACTGAAGTGGGGAAAAAAGAATGAATAAAGCATTGGAATTGAAGCCCACTGAGGAGACAGGCCAAGAACAAGATTTTCTTGAAACACTTAACAAGACAAGACCAACATAACAAACATTCAGACTTATCAGAGCTCGTGTGATACTGTTGATGCCAAAACCCCCGACACATTTGTGTCACGGATCAACAGGCTTCTTCAGCAGACTTCTTCATACATTGTCTCGTTGTGTGAATGGATGAGTGGAAGGATGTTGCCGGCCTGAGCTGCCTACTGCAACCTGGGGTCAGCTAGTCCATAGTTATGGATGATAAGCGACCATGGTACCCTGCCGGCAGTTTCGCACTTAGCTTTTACCCTTTTTTTTTTCTTTTTTTTTTTTTCTTTTCTTTTTTTCGTGTAGGCCAGTGAGTAGGTAAGATAAGGGTAGGGGTGTCACTTTGTGGTATGAATATGAATAATCTCGTGCTAAAGAAACAGGAAGCAGAATAGTATTTTTTTTTTTTTTTTTTAAGCAGATTCCCCGTTTCACAGCCTCATAATAATCAGCCTGTTGATTGTGGAGACTACGGAAGAAGGAGTGTGTCACAGGTTGGAAGTTAAATAAAGGGAAGTAAGACAGTTAAAAAGGTTAAAAATTAATCCTGTGTTTCTAGAGCCAATGGACGCGCTGTGCGCAGGCGCACACACACACACACACACACACAGCCAAAAAACTTAAAAACTAATCAGAAAAGAATGAATGAATGAAGTAAAAGAGAACACATGGTGTTGTTTTCTGTTACTTTTTTTTTGTTCGTAATTTTGTATAACTTTCTGGTAGAAAGACAAGGATTATTTTCTTTGCTCTCTTACCTCCCTTTACATACCACCCTAAATGCCTGTGGATTTTCTTTTATAGAGGACAGTCTGGTTGTACCCAATATGTCGCGTTTATCTTCAATGTCTGAGACATAGAGTATAGACCATTGGATGACCATACAAACATATTGGTAACAGGTCTCATCTGGACAGACTTTTTCCAACTGTCTGTTTTAGTTTACAGTGTTAATTTAATTGAACACGTCATAAAGTGAACATGCACTTATGTTTACACAAAGTTTATTTCTACCATGAGTTGTCATTGCTTAAAGGTATAGATATGTAGGTGAACATGAAATGCAGTGTGTGTAATCTGGCATGGGAAGAAGCCAGGCATTTCCTTTTTTGACACCGTGTCCTACTTTACCTTCAACATGAAGCCGTTTAAATAAAGTGTTATAATAATCTCTCTCTCTCTCTCTCTCTCTCTCTCTCTCTCTCTCTCTCTCTCTCTCTCTCCTCTCTCTCTCTCTCGTGTGAGTGAATGAATCCCCAAATTTAAACAAGACTTCTCGGGTTTTTTTTTTTTTTATTGTACTTTATTTCATTTTATTGTTCTGTTTTTTTTCTTTTCTTCTTCCTTGTGTGTGTGTGTGTGTGTGTGTGTGTTGTGTGTGTGTGTGTGTGCTGCGCGCGCGCGCGCGCGCGCGCGCGAGCAAAGTGATGATATATGCTGAAATCTTTCATAGCCATGTCTGGATCTCAACAGCGGAAATGGACAGATCTCTCTCAGGCATGGGCATCAAGTTGACACTGATCATTTTACACGAGCAGCTGCGCCATTCTTGTGACTTTCAATAGGAGTGTTTCGATACACCCCCAACCCCTTGATACACCCCCATCGTGATACTCCCCATTGTCGATATTCCTCTTGTTGGCTGGTGCTCAATACTCCCCCTGCTCGATACTCCCCATGCTTGACATTCCCCCTGCACACAACACACACACACACACACACACACACACACGCTTACACACAAGCATGCACGTTCAAAAACTTTGTCCATCTTTATTTAAAGCTAGATTATTATTTTTAGCATCACCAAACAGGTTAAAGCAAATGAATAAAAAAAATAATAATAAAAAAACAACGAAAAAAAAAAAAGAAAAGAAAGAAAACAAGCATCATACACAGTCAAGACATACTGCGGACACCACAGTCATACACAGCCAGACAGTCCCGTCAGCATCTGTCAATCACCCGGAGAAGCCCCGCCCATTGCTTTATTTTGCTTGTCGACCTTTGACATGGTGCGCTCAAGGTCAACTTCGTCGTAGTCATGACGACGCGGAGGTCGTTTGGCGCGGTTCTCTTGCAAAACGGCGTCTGACACCTCGTCGTATGGATGAAGACGAGGTTGTCGTCTGCTGTTGTCAGGCGTTCCCCCATCGTCTGCCGCAGTCGAATCGTCAGGCGGCCGTTTCTCACTGGAATCTGATGGATGGAACCACAGGAAAAGTTATGCGCGCACGCTAGTTGCAAAAATAATGCTATACCGTTGCAGCAGAAAAAAAGGTCATTATATTTCACTCAAAGAAAATTGATATTAAGTATGATCACTTCTATTTTCATCTCAAAACAACAACTTATCAGGGGAAAAGAGTTATTTCACAGGAAACTGTCTTAGGAAAACAGTTATTTTCCCGGGAAGTGGGGGAGAGGGGGAGCTTTCTCGTAACAATTAGTTGATTTAATTAACTTCCCCCGTGATAATCAGCTGTTTTAGATACCTTACTACTACATTAAAACGATACACATCACAACGAAAAGTTTTAGAGTTTTATGTGGTGGGGTAAAAAAAAAAAAAGAGTGAAAATCCAACTTTTCACGTAAGAATTTGCTGCTTTCACTGAACAATACCCGTTGTTGTTTTTTTTTTTTTTTTCTTCAATGAAATAAGTTTTTATCAATGTTGATGAAAATGACTTGCAGTGACAACAATAATGAATAATATATGAACACACTAGTTGTGACCTTTACAGACCAGTGAGGCGTCATAGAAATGAGCTGTTGATTATCTCCCATCGTGATGAAATTATAAATTGACACACTTTGGAGAATCACATATCCCGACAGTTTTTTGTGAGTGGGTGGTGGTGGTGGTGGTGGGGAGGAGGAGGAAGGAGGGGGGGGGGGGGGGAGCCTGATTTTCATTACTCCTACGCCGCTCATTCCCTATGCACAGCCAGCCCCACGTCGCCCTGTAGCAGCCCCTCCAAACCGCAAAGCACAGGGAGCAGTCAGCCCCACGTCGCCCTGTAGCAGCCCCTCCAAACCGCAAAGCACATGGAGCAGTCAGTATCAAGTCGCCCTGTAGCAGCCCCTTCCAAACCGCAAAGCACAGGGAGCAGTCAGTATCAAGTCGCCCTGTAGCAGCCCCTCCAAACCGCAAAGCACAGGGAGCAGTCAGTACAAGTCGCCCTGTAGCAGCCCCTCCAAACCGCAAAGCACAGGGAGCAGTTAGTATCAAGTCGCCCTGTAGCAGCCCCTCCAAACCGCAAAGCACAGGGAGCAGTCAGCCACCACGTCGCCCTGTAGCAGCCCCTCCAAACCGCAAAGCACAGGGAGCAGTCAGTATCAAGTCGCCCTGTAGCAGCCCCTCCAAACCGCAAAGCACAGGGAGCAGTCAGCCACAGTCGCCCTGTAGCAGCCCCTCCAAACCGCAAAGCACATGGAGCAGTCAGTCCAAGTCGCCCTGTAGCAGCCCCTTCAAACCGCAAAGCACAGGGAGCAGTCAGTATCAAGTCGCCCTGTAGCAGCCCTCCAAACCGCAAAGCACAGGGAGCAGTCAGTACCCAACGTCGCCCTGTAGCAGCCCTCCAAACCGCAAAGCACAGGGAGCAGTCAGTATCAAGTCGCCCTGTAGCAGCCTCTCCAAACCGCAAAGCACAGGGAGCAGCCAGCCCCACGTCGCCCTGTAGCAGCCCCTCCAAACCGCAAAGCACAGGGAGCAGTCAGTATCAAGTCAGCCCTGTAGCAGCCCCTCTAAACCGCAAAGCACAGGGAGCAGTCAGTTCAAGTCGCCCTGTAGCAGCCCCTCCAAACCGCAAAGCACAGGGAGCAGTTAGTATCAAGTCGCCCTGTAGCAGCCCCTCCAAACCGCAAAGCACATGGAGCAGTCAGTATCAAGTCGCCCTGTAGCAGCCCCTCCAAACCGCAAAGCACATGGAGCAGTCAGTTTCAAGTCGCCCTGTAGCAGCCCCTCCAAACCGCAAAGCACAGGGAGCAGTCAGTATCAAGTCGCCCTGTAGCAGCCCCTCCAAACCACAAAGCACATGGAGCAGTCAGTATCAAGTCGCCCTGTAGCAGCCCCTCCAAACCGCAAAGCACATGGAGCAGTCAGTATCAAGTCGTCCTGAGGCTACCAGCCAGAGGAGACACTGCACTGCTGGCGAGTCTCTCTCTCTCTCTCTCTCTCCTCTCCTCTCTCTCCTCTCTCTCTCTCTCTCTCTCTCTCTCTCATGCTTACTATTCATTCGTTCGCATTTCCTACTTACCTGCGTCCACTGTATTTGACCTGTTCCTGTTTATGGTTTTCTTCATCTCTCCCTCTGCCTACCCCCCCCCCCCCCCCCCCCCCCTTTTTTTTTTTTTTTTTTTCGTCCGTTAATTTACATGGAAATGAACATTCCTATAATTATTGGACTCACCTTGCCCGCAGCCCTGAGGGGTGTTTCTGTGGTCGGCTGGGCTAGCAAAACCACCATGTGACTGTCACCCTCACACCCACCAAAGACGATTTGACACCACGGGACTGAGCATCACTGGAGAGAGGGGGGAAAGGGGAGGGGGGATGGGGGGGTGGGGGGGGGGACAGAAGGGCACGTGGGAAGCGGGTGGCGGTAGGAGACTTAACGCCTAATGCAGGTGAAGGACACCATGTTGATAGGGACACCGTCTTGGCTTAAGGCTGTGTCAGGCCAATTGACATAGGCTAGAACACCAAGGCTACATCAAAATGTTGTTATGCTCTGCATAGTTATGCGGGGATTGTCTTTAGTCGTGACAAGCTCCTAGCATAACATTCTCAGTCTCCAAAATCCCCCGAAGTCGGAGTGTGGCTGCCCACGTGGCGGGGTAATCAAAAACGGTCACACACGTAATGTTCTCATCCCTAGCTGATGCATTTGTAACCATAATGTTCAAGTGCTTCGGCTGTTCGGATGACCCCTGGAGTCTTTGAGCCAGGGTACAACCACAACAACAACGATAGGGACAGAACAAGGTACCGTGGGGTTTTTTTTTTTTTTTTTTTTTTTTCGTTCTTCTTCTTCTTCTTCTCTTTTTTATACGTTGGAGGTGAGTTGGATTCGAACTCGAGATCGCAGACTGCAAACTCGGTACTCAACCACGAAGCCATTCAGACTCCTCCCCCTTCCTGTCTCCAACCCCCCCCTCCCCCCCCCCCCCCCCCCCCACCACACACACACACACACTTCCCCAATCTCCCCCCTCTTTTGTTCTCGTTTGTTGTCCCCATGATGTCAGTTTTCCTGTTCCCAGTCTACCCCCTCACCTTCATTGATCTGAGACTGAACGTGGGGATTTCTCTCTATGTTCGTGGTGCTTGGATGTGGATGCGTTAGGATGAGTGGGGATTTCTCTCTATGTTCGTGGTGCTTGGATGTGGATGTGTTAGGATGAGTGGGGATTTCTCTCTATGTTCGTGGTGCTTGGATGTGGATGTGTTAGGATGAGTGGGGATTTCTCTCTGTTCGTGGTGCCTGGATGTGGATGTGCTAGGATGAGTGGGGAGTTCTCTCTATGTTCGTGGTGCTTGGATGTGGATGTGTTAGGATGAGGGATGTAATGCGTGTTCAACATCCAAGTCTTGGCATGGCAAGACCACACTGTACACTGTCAGAATTGACTGAAACCTCGGGCTGAAACTCTGCAGCCTCAAGGCATTCCACATCAATCAAGCAACCTTCCGATCTCCCTTCACCTTCACCCCCACCCACCCACCCCCCACTGCCTACCAAACACCCTCCTTCCCCTCCTCTCTCTCTCTCTCTCTCTCTCTCTCTCTCTCTCTCTCTCTCTCTCTCTCTCTCTCTGTTCTGAAGTTGCTTATTTGTATACACATGTGCGCTTGGTATCGTTCTAAACTTTATTCTTTAATAATGTGAAATCTGTCTATCTATCTATCTGTCTGTCTATCTATCTATCTATCTATCTATCTATCTATCTATCTCTATCTATCTGTCTGTCTGTCTATCTATCTATCTATCTATCTGTCTGTCTGTCTGTCTGTCTGTCTGTCTATCTGTCTGTCTGTCTGTCTATCTTTTCGTAATGTACTGCTGACTTTTTTTTTCTTTCTTTTTAATCTATGCCTTTATGTTTCATGCATTGCTTCTTTCTTTCATGAGGCATGTGTGAAAAATGTCGCAGCTCAGATATTTGACCGTCAATAACGTCTCTCTCACACTCACTCTCTCTCTCTCTCTCTCTCTCTCTCCTCTCTCTCTCTCTCTCTCTCTCTCTCTTTAAGTTTCAGTGACTCTTTTTTGGATTTTTATGGAAGATTTTTTTTTTAATGTCCATCTAATGTCCCCCATTAAGCCCGATGTCCTCAAGCGAAACTATCTTTCGCATCTATCGACTGAATCTGGTAACACATCATCATAAACCTTACACGCTTCTTTATTTTTTATAATCTCTCTCTCTCTCTCTCTCTCTCTCTCTCTCTCTCTCTCTCTCTTGTGTGTGTGTGTGTGTGTGTGTGTGTGTGTGTGTGTGTGTGTGTGTGTGTGTGTGTGTGTGTGTGCGCTACAGTCATTTCCTTGCACGCTATCCACACTGTTTCAGGTGTACTCAGTATTATCTCCTCTTGCTTCCTCCCACTGGCCGAGGATGACACAGTCAATACCTGCGGCACTCCCCACTATCAGATGACGTCACTATTTCTGGTGCATGTGGGGAAAACACAATAACCGACCATTATTTCTTCTTTTTCTTTTCTTTCTTTTCTTTTTTTTTTTTTTTTTTTTTTTTTTTTAAACCTCTCTTACAGATAACATTTATCTTGTTTGTATCGAATCTAAGCGGAAAAAAAAGATGATTCAGACATTTGACTGATTGTAATTTCTCAGAATTGAGATGATAACGTATTCTTGTATCTTGTACCTTGAATGCCTAAACTCGTCTTGTTTTTCATTTCTGTCGCTGCAATTTATGAATGTTGATACGGTAGATCGGGACACATGACTGGCCCATGTGTAAACTTCTTTGCGACTAGTAATGAGACGTCATAGCTTGTCGGATTTCGCTCGCTGGGGTTATTTGGCTGGTTGTTGTTGGCCATATTGTTTACTCTGTGTCTCTTTCCATCGCTCCACCAGCTCTCTCCCCGGCCCACTCTCTCCTGTCTCCCCGTCCCCCCGACATCCCCACCCCCTCCCCTCCTCTGCCTGTCCCCATTTTATTAACCCAGATTCAGGAGTACGCTAAACATGTAGACGGTGGTGAAAAATGAGTTCAGGTAGAAACTTCTTCCGTTATTTTCCCGACGAATTCTTCCGTTATTTTCCCGACGACTTAGCAAAGATTTATGGAGAAGATAAATGGAGGATGGAGTCAATTGTAAGGGCGGGAGACAGGTGGGGGAAGGGGAAGGGGAGGGGGAGGGGAGGAGAGGGCTCGTAGTCGCAGATAGATGTTACGCTCGTCACTTTCAGCACATGAGTGGCATCGTATTGTGTCTTGGGAACAGAATCTTTTTGTTTCTCCTGTCCAGAGTAGATAGACTTTGTATGCTGGGAGTATACGACTCATCAGTAGAGGTCGGCTGGTTGTGTTAATCTGTCCTTGGTATATCACAGAGACATAGCACCTACAACTGTGTGGCGTTCTCATCTCCACGGAGAGAATAACAAATTTCAGCGGCCAATAGAACAGCGTATGTGATGGAAGTGCCCTAAAGATTTAAGCAGCACAATATTAGTAAAGATTAATCAGTATGAAAGGAAGTTACTGAGGTTTTGCTTGGGCGTAAGGAAATCTTTAGGTCTTCGCTTGCTTGAGTAGCTTGATTCAGCGACTGAGGCGTCCTAACTTTATCGCTTTCATGGGTTACCATGTGTGTGTGTGTGTGTGTGTGTGTGTGTGTGTGTGTGTGTGTGTGTGTGTGTGTGTGTTCCCGTTATAAAATCTCCACATGACTAGATATTCCACTAGATCGGATTTGTTTTCTCTTATTTTCGGCTGGTTGTCGTATTGCTTAGATTTTCTACGTTTATCGAGGATATATTTTCCTATAGTAGTCCCTTCAGAGAGAGTTTTTTTTTTTCATTAACATTAACAGACGCACGTGTGCTTAATCATTCACCATCAACGATCTATTTTAATTCATTTGTTCCTCACGCTGGCTCTCCTACCCCACCCCCACCCCCATCCCATCTCCCCATCACCCACACCTGGGGACAAGGAAACGAGTCCACACCGAGAAGAGTGGGCAACTGCTCCAGGGGAGGCAACCTCGACGTAATGACCTGCCAGGTGTCTAGGTAATCAACTATGTCAAGAGTTCGTCCGCGTTCACGAAGAGTGTGACACCTGAGCCTCATGGGTCTTCTACCCCCTGCGCCCCCCCCCCTTCCCCTCCCCCTCCCCCTTACCTTATCTTTCCTCCCCTTCCCTCCCCTCCACTTTCTTTTCCATCCTCTCCCGTCCCACCGTGTTCCCCTCTCCATATTTTAGGTTTCACTGTCCTGCCGCTATTTCTGTAACTACTGCTGCTGTCGTCTTTTCTCTCTCTCTCTCTCTCTCTCTCTTCTCTCTCTCTCTCTCTCTCTCTCTCTCTCTCTCTCTCTCTTTGTTCTTCTTCTCCCCTCTCTCGTTATCTTTCTCACTCTTCCCATCCTGTTTCATCTCCTTCCTTATCATTCTCTTCTTCATCTTCTTCTTTAAACAATTCCATTCGCTTTTCTCTCCTAACCCCCCCCCCCTCCCCCCCTCCCCCACAATCCCTTATCTTTCGTTTACTGTCCCCCCCCCCCTCCCCCCCCCCCTTTTTTTTTCTTTTTTTAAAATCGTCTTTCCTATTCCCTTCCCATCCTCCTTCATTCTTTCTTCTGCCTATCCTTCCTTTCTTCCTTTTCTCTCTTTCCGTCTGTTTTCATCCTTCTTCTCCCTCCCTTTCCTTCTCTTTCCCTCTCTTTCCTTCCTCTTTCACCCCTTTTCGTCTTTTCCCTTCTTATCCCCCTTCCTGCTCCCCGGCCCCTTCTTCTCCCTTTTCCGCCTTTCTTTCCTTCTCTGTTCATCCTGTTCCACTCTCCTTCCTTCCCTTGTCCTGTTCCCTCTCTTGTCTTTCCTTCTCCCTCTTTCGTTTTCTTCTCATTCCTTTTTCCTCCCTCATTCTTTCCCCTCTCTGTTCTTTCCTCTTCGTTCCTTCTCTGTTTTTTTTTTTTCTTTTCTGCTTTCTCACCCCTTTCTCTTCTCTCCCTTCCTTTTATCTCCCCTTTCTCTTCTCTCCCTTTCTTTTATCTCCCCTTTCTCTTCCTCCCTTCCTTTATCTCCCTTTCCTTCTCTCCTTTCCTCTTATCTCCCTTCTCTTCTCTCCTCTTATCTCCCTTTTTCTCTCTCCCTTCCTCTTATCTCCCCTTCTCTTCTCTTTCTTCCTTCTCTCATCTCTACCTTTTAACTTCTCTCTTTTTTTTCCTTTGTCTCATCTCTACCTTTTAACTTCTCTTTTTTTCCTTTGTCTCATCTCTACCTTTAACTTCTCATCTCTTTTTTCCTTTGTCTCATCTCTACCTTTTAACTTCTCATCTCTTTTTTCCTTTGTCTCATCTCTACCTTTTAACTTCTTATCTCTTTTTTTCCTTTGTCTCATCTCTACCTTTTAACTTCTCTTCTCTTTCTTCCTTTCTCTCATCTCTACCTTTAACTTCTCTTCCTTTTTTTCCTTTGTCTCATCTCTACCTTTTAACTTCTCATCTCTTTTTTCCTTTGTCTCATCTCTACCTTTTAACTTCTCATCTCTTTTTTCCTTGTCTCATCTCTACCTTTTAACTTCTCATCTCTTTTTTTCCTTTGTCTCATCTCTACCTTTTAACTTCTCATCTCTTTTTTTCCTTTGTCTCATCTCTACCTTTAACTTCTCATCTCTTTTTTTCTTTGTCTCATCTCTACCTTTTAACTTCTCATCTCTTTTTTTCCTTTGTCTCATCTCTACCTTTAACTTCTCATCTCTTTTTTCCTTTGTCTCATCTCTACTTTTAACTTCTCTTCTCTTTTCTTCCTTTCTCTCATCTCTACCTTTTAACTTCTCTCCTTTTTTTCCTTTGTCTCATCTCTACCTTTTAACTTCTCATCTCTTTTTTTTCCTTTGTCTCATCTCTACCTTTTAACTTCTCATCTCTTTTTTTCCTTTGTCTCATCTCTACCTTTTAACTTCTCATCTCTTTTTTTCCTTTGTCTCATCTCTACCTTTAACTTCTCATCTCTTTTTTTCCTTTGTCTCATCTCTACCTTTTAACTTCTCATCTCTTTTTTTCCTTTGCTCATCTCTACCTTTTAACTTCTCATCTCTTTTTTTCCTTTGTCTCATCTCTACTTTTAACTTCTCATCCCTTCTCTTGTCTTTCCTTCTAATTCTTTTTGCCCCTTCTGATCCCGTCTCCTCTCTTTCTCTTCCTTCTAATTCATTCCGTTTCTTTTCCTTCTCTTTTTCCTGGATTTGTTTCCCTTTTTTTCACTTCTTCTTCTCTCTCTCTCTCTCTCTCTCTCTCTCTCTCTCTCTCTCTCTCTCTCTCTCTCTCTTCTTTATTTTTCCTTTCTCCTCTGTTTTATTTCCCTCTCCTCTCTTTCCTCCTCGCTCGTCTTTTTCCTTCTCTTCATTTTCTTCCCCTTCTCCTCCTTTTTGTTTTCTTTCTCCTCATTTTCCTTCCCTTCTCCTCATTTTCCTTCCCTTCTCCTCATTTTCCTTCCCTTCTCCTTTTCCTTCCCTTCTCCTCATTTTCCTTCCCTTCTCCTCATTTTCCTTCCCTTCTCCTTTTCCTTCCCTTCTCCCATTTTCCTTCCCTTCTCCTCATTTTCCTTCCCTTCTCCTTTTCCTTCCCTTCTCCTCATTTTCCTTCCTTCTCCTCATTTTCTTCCTTCTCCTTTTCCCTTCCCTCTCCTTTTCCTTCCCTTCTCCTCATTTTCCTTCCCTTCTCTCATTTCCTTCCCTCCTCCTCATTTTCCTTCCCTTCTCCTGTCTTTCCTTTGCTTCTCTTTCCGCCCCTTCTTCTCTGTTTCTTTCCTTTCTTTTTGTTTCCCTCCCCCTCTTTGTCAGTCCCCTCCCCGCTCACTCCCCCCCCCCCTTGTCTTTTTCCTCTCCCTCCCCTTTCTTTCCTTTCCTCTTTCTCTTTTTCCTTTCTTTCTCTTTTTCCTTTCTTTCTCTTTTTCCTTTCTTTCTCTTTTTCCTTTCTTTCTCTTTTTCTTTCCCCACCTCCTCTTTTTGCTTCCCTTCGCCTCTTTTTCCTTCCCCTTTCTTTCTCTCTTTTTTTTCCTCATCTGTTCTCCTCTCGTTCTTTCTCTTCTCTCCCCGCATCTCTTCTCATGCTATCCCCCCCCCCCCTAACCCCACCCCTTCTCTAGCCTTCTCCTCTCTTTCCCTCTGTTCTCTTCTCTCCAGGGCTGGGTGGGGAAAAGAAAGCACTTATATTGCTTACCTCATTACCCTGGTCAAATAGAATTTCGTTTCGTTTCGTTTTGTTTCGACTTCTGCTTTGTGGCGTCCCTTCCCATCCTGCCCTGTTCACCTTGCTTTGCCATTTTTTTTCTTTTCTCACAGCTGTGCTATATCATAAGTCGAAGGTTTCTCCATCTTCAACATGACGGCCACTCCGCCAGGTGGAGTTGGTGTCACCGCCATGTCAGGCACAGCCCCATTACCACCACCACCACCCCCCCCCCCCACCACCACCCCCCTTTCACTCTCACTTATTTTCTTCCGGGATGACTGTGTCATCTGAGCCCCCGCGGGGACTGTTACAACGCAAACTGTGACAACGCACCAATCACCACGCAGAAGGTAACCCATAAACGCTATCTGAACAGGAAAATGTTAACAATGACTTACAATGTTCGAGCATTATGTATGTATATTGATGTAACACTACAGTTACTTTTTGTTTTTATTCGGGCGTTATGCATCACAATTGTAACTGTGACATTTTTTTTGCTCTGGATGTATGAACGATGTAACTGCTGCTACATCTTTCGATGAGGCTGCTGCTTTCTTCCGATCTAATCGGTCGATAACAACTGAGCTCGATGGAATGTCGAGACTTCGATCCATAGTCGTTGGTGGTCAATAAATCGATTACTTTCTTTTCTTTTTTTTTTTTTTCTTCAAGATTTTGCTGTCTGCTTGGATAATATAAACACTGCAGCATTCTCCACGAAAAAAAACCAAACAAACGAAAAACAAAAAATAAAAACCACACAATTCATTACATTTGTTGTGCTCAATGCACGCTAAACGTAACAATTGTTAGAATTTCATGGGCACGGAAAAGGAAACAAAGTTAAAGTTTAGTGGATAATCGTAACGTTGATAATTTTTTGTCCAGACTGCTGCATTGTTACATTTTGGCTCGAGACTTCGATCCATAGTCGTTGGTGGTCAATAAATCTATTACTTTTTTTTATTCATTTAAAAAAAAAAAAAGATTTTGCTGTCTGCTT
>CM065743.1:3569893-3574893 GCA_033310375.1 Conus canariensis
TTGGATGTTTGATGTGTTTTCTTTCCATTTGTTTGGTTTGTTTCAAGTCCTCCATGCCCCGAAAGGGGTCACAGGATTAAAATCTTTGAATCTTTGTGGTGTGTGTGTGTGTGTGTGTGTGTGTGTGTGTGTGTTGTGTTGTGTGTGTGGCGTGTGTGTGTGTACACGTGTGTGTGTTGTGTGTGGGTGTGTGTGTGTGTGGTGTGTGTGTGTGTTGTGTGTTGATGGAATCTACGTCTCTCTCTCTCTCTCTCTCTCTCTCTCTCTCTCTCTCTCTCTCTGCCCTCTCTCTGTCTCTCTGTCTCTCTCCAACCCCCACCCCCTCCCTCCCTCATCCGTCCTTCCCGCCCTTTGACCTTAACCCTGGTGTGACGAGTAGTCATCATATGTGAGTCATCAAACTTTTGGCAAGGTCTCTGTTTGTTTTTTTTTTAATTACAGTGGGATGAGGAGGTAGTAGTATTGGAAGGGGGGGGGGGGGGGGGGCACACCGTTAAATCTACCGAGACATTGGGGTCGGGGAATGGACATGGGCGTGAACATAATCACATATCGGTGAAAAACAGAAAGCGAAACAATCATTCAAAAACAAAGAAGAAAAAAATTGTTGCGCAGTTTTGAACGCATTCAAGTATTACTATGAACATACCAACCCTTAAAAAGCACACTTTGACCTTGCCTCCCCCCCCCCCTCCCGTCTCTGTCTGTCTGTCTGTCTGTCTCTTCTCTCTCTCTCTCACTCCCTCCCTCTTCTCTCTCCTCCCTCCTCCTCCCTCCCCCCCCTCTCTCTCTCTCTCTCTCTCTCCTCCCTCTGAGGGCATGGTGTAAAAAAAAAAAAGCTATAAGCTTATCCATATTACCCTCAATAAAAATATTCGTATTCGTATTCGTATTCGTATTCTCTCTCTCTCTCTCTCTCTCTCTCTCTCTCTCTCTCTCTCTCTCTCTCTCTCTCTCATCTTCTTACCCCACACTTTCTGTTTTCTTTTCTTCTCTTTTTCTTTGTTATCTTCGGCCCACGCACCTGTCCGTGTTCTACGTCTTTACACTCAGTGTTCCTGTTCCACTTTATGCCCTCTTTATGGGATGCAACGCACCTGTCCGTGTTCTACAGTCTTTACACTCAGTGTTCGTGTTCACTTTATGCCCTCTGTTATGTTGTACGCACCTGTCCGTGTTCTACGGTCTTTACACTCAGTGTTCGTGTTCACTTTATGCCCTCTGTTAATGTTGCACGCCACCAGTCCCGTGTTTTACAGTCTTTACACTCGTGTTCGTGTTCACTTTATGCCCTCTGTTATGTTGCACGCACCTGTCCGTGTTCTACAGTCTTTACACTCAGTGTTCGTGTTCACTTTATGCCCTCTGTTATTGTTGTACGCACCTGTCCGTGTTCTACAGTCTTTCACATCAGTGTTCGTGATTCATGTTTATGCGCGTCTGTTATGTTGCACGCACCTGTCCGTGTTCTCAGTCTTTACACTCAGTGTTCGTGTTCACTTTATGCCCTCTGTTATGTTGCCGCACCTGTCCGTGTTCTACGGTCTTTACACTCAGTGTTCGTGTTCACTTTATGCCCTCTGTTATGTTGTACGTGTGTTCGTGTTCACTTTATGCCCTCTGTTATGTTGCACGCACCTGTCCGTGTTTCTACCGGTCTTTCACTCAGTGTTCGTGTTTCACTTTATGCCCTCTGTTATGGTGTACCTGGCGTCCAGCAGTGAGACTTTAGGCGATGACTGTATAGGGTGTACTATCATAACTCTATACCTGATTCTCGGCGTTGTTTTTGTGCGCCGTTGTTGTGTGTGTGTGTGTTGTGGTGTGTGTGTGTGTGTGTGTGGTGTGGTGTGTCGTGTGTGTGTGTGTGTGTTGTGTTGTGTGTTGTGAGTGGTGTGTGTGTCTGTGTGTATGTGTGTGTGTATGTGTGTGTGTTTTGTTTTTTTTGTGTGTGTGTGTGTGTGTGTGTGTGTGTGTGTGTGTGTGTGTGTGTCTGTGTGTATGTGTGTGTGTATGTGTGTGTGTGTGAGTGTGTGTGTGTGTGTGTGTGTGTGTGTGTGTGTGTGTGTGTGTGTTGTGTGTGTGTTGTGTGTGTGTTGGGAGGGGTGGGGGAGGTCTCTTTTATTGTTTCATTTTTATTTCACTTTGTAACTTTTTTTAGCATCTGGTGGGATAGCGAAATATTCGAAGAGTTGGCGCCTCATCAACAAAATAGTCTTAGTTTATCACCTTCATTATTAGGTGGCAAAGATATGAAATTTTTTGTCATCAAATTCGCTTTATATTTAAAACTACGGTAAACTTCTTTGACAGAAAGGTGGTTGAAACGTTCTCTGTGTGGTAATAGGTGTGGTAACAAACTGTGACTGCTGGCTGTGTGAGACAAGCAGGAAGCTGCGGTGATGGTTTCAGTGACTGACTACCGAGGAACTGCTGGTTCGTTGTGGGACTCACGCCATCGAGAAGGAACACACACACACACACACACACACACACACACACACACACACACACACACACACGTGTTGTACGTACGTACGTACGTACACACACACACACACACACACACACACACACACACACACACACACACATGAGATCTACTAGCTCTGTTTAATGAAATCAATCATTCGTTGGGTTTACACCTCTCTCTGTCTCCGTCTCTGTCTGTCTGTCTGTCTGTCTGTCTGTCCCGTCTCTCTCTCTCTCTCTCACACATCACACACACACACACACACACACACACACACACACACACATGCACGCACGAACTCACGCACGCACGCACGTACGCACACACATACACACACACACACACACACTCTTTCTCTCTCTCTCTCTTAAGTGAAAATGTATATAATTATCTGAAAATGTTTTCACCCAAAAGATGTACAAGATCTGCATATATAGTTAACTTCCTTGATAATCATGCCAGACCTTTCTGTCCTTCGGTTTCCAATCACCATGTCTTTTTTTTTTTTTTTTTTTTTTGTTTACTACACTCTCAACACAATTCTTTTTTTCATGCGAAAAATGATACTCACGCAGAAGCAGACGGACTCCTTTGAATCGGCTGCCGAGAATTCTGTAGAAATAAAATCCGTTCAGTGGTTTCTAGTCGCCCAGGATTTCAAATCCGTTCAGCCCACACAATCTCTCACCATCACACACTCTAACAGCCAGCAACCGCTAACGGCTGGCTGTTGTTGACCGCAATTTTATCAGCGGTGAGGACGAATAGTTTCCTCCTCCGGACTGCCGGCAGGCCCACACCCAACTAGTCAGACCCTACGGAAAATCTCCCCGTCCTCACGATCGTCGCGGGATGTCTATTTTGCTGTGTAACTCGGTTCATTGTGACAGTTTCTTTGTATAGCGACGATGTTGCTTTATGGGAAGACTAGGAGAAGGGGGGGGGGGGGGGGGGGGGGGGGGGCAGGGCCAGGGGGGCGGGAGTCGTCTTCTCCTGATGATTTAAGCCAAAGTGGATGTTCTTAAAGTTATTTATTTAATTTTTTTTTTCTTCCTGAGGAAACACGTTGACAAGATCGTCCTCACCATCTTCGATGTCAGAGTCAGAAGGTCTCCCAATAATGAAATCCCAGAAAGAAACTTATCCGTTCATAGGTGAACTGGGTAAATATTCACGAAACCGACCTTGATGTTGAATGGATATAATCATGTGATATCAAAGACCCTTTACATGAAAATAGGGCCTTTGGTACTGTTAAGTTCACGCTAGTACTGCAAACATGCGCAAGGTCTCCATTCGAAGAAATTCCGGAATTCCAAATAGGGAATTGATGGACTTTTTCTCAGAGGGGTCGGTAGTCAAGTGATCGGAGTATTTGCCTACGGAGCTGACAGTTGTAAGTTCAAACCACGTAAGGGATCAGAATTTTTTTTTTTTTAACCCTTCGTCTATCCAGCAGTACATGGATACATGATTCAATTCGGGAAATGCTAGAAGCGGCGGAAGGAGAGGGATGGGTGCCGCCTTCCTTCATGCCATGCCCAGACATGGTGAAGCGCTCACAGTTCACCGCCCCTACGGCCACAAGGCAAGAGACTTTGACCTTAACCTTTGACCTTTTTTTCTCGAGGATGAAATAAATACGCGCCCGAAACTCAAATGCTGCTTACGACACCGAATTGCCCAGCAGATATGACAGCACAGAGCACACAGAACAAACAAGGAAACATTGCCCCCCCCCCCCCCCCCCCCCCCCCGAGAAAAGGGATGTTCCAAGCTTGCCTATTTACCACATACTGGACACATCTACACGTTAACAACAACTGGAGAAATGAACAAATACAAATTAACATTTATTCAAGACTTGCAGAGCCTTTTCGATCTGGAATATAGTCAGACAAGTACACGGACGAACTGTAACAAATACAGGTAACCTTGATTTAATTTGTTGTTGTTGTCGTTGTTGGTGTCGTACCCTGGCTAAAAGATTCCAGAGATCATCCGAACAGCCAAAGTACTTGAACACTATGGTACAAATGCATCAGCTAGGGATGAGAACATTACGTGTGTGACCGTTTTTGATTACCCCGCCACATGGGCATCCACACTCCGACTTCAGGGGATTTTGGAGACTGATAATGCTATGCTAGGAGCTTGTCACAACTGAAGACAATCTCTGCAAAAACTATGCAGAGCATAGCAACATTTTGATGTAGCCTTGGTGTTCTAGCCTGTCAATTGGCCTGACACAGCCTTAAGCCAAGGCAGGATTCAATTGAAATGAGAGTAATTTTCTTTATGAAATGAGGCAGGGAACAGTAAACAGAAGATAACAAACATGTAAAGTAAATCTTGCTCCCATGATGAAAAAAAAATACACGCCCATAACTCCAAATGAATGCTGCTAACGACATCGAATCACCTGGTTTAGTTCATCATGGGAGCAAGAGTTATCCTACTTGTTTCTTGTTTACTGTTTATATCGTTCCCTGCCTCATTTACGATTTCATTTTTTTTCTCTAGGGAT
>CM065743.1:3582393-3584893 GCA_033310375.1 Conus canariensis
TTGTTTCCTTTGAAGTGCACTGACCCCGTTGTGGTGATGTACTTCACTCTCCCTCCTCCCCCCTCCCCCGCCCCCTCCTTTCACACTCTCCTCACAGCCTGCCAGTTGTTTCCTTTGAAGTGCACTGACCCCGTTGTGGTAATGTACTTCACTCTCCCTCCTCTTCCCCCCCCCCCCGCCCCCTCCTTTCACACTCTCCTCACAGCCTGCCAGTTGTTTCCTTTGAAGTGCGCTGACCCCATTGTGGTAATGCACTTCACTTTCCGTCCTCCCCCCCCCCCCCCCCCTCCTCGCTTATCCAGTCTGCAGGTCATCGCTGTTGGTTGACACATGGTGCACGTGCTGTCTCATGTACTTCAGAGAAGCCATCAACATCTTTCTTTCCCTGCCATCCACATACTCACACCCTGGCTGTCACGTGATCTGCCAGTACATGATGCAGTGACATTAAGTGGTAAGATATCCCTGCTACCCACGTCTTGACAGGTGGGGACTAGGAAGTTTTGTTTATTCGAATAATGATAAAGGCTAAACCTGCTGCCAACATCTAAGAGATAGTGTTCTTGAACCTTCTACACATTTACTCACACTGTAAGTGGTGGGGATGATCCCCCCCCCCCCACACACACTCCCCCCACTTGCAAACAAACCCCTTCTCTTCTACAGTGATATTACTGACCGTCATGTTTTTCTGACAGCCTGTCAATCAGACAGGCATCAGAGACTGGATGTGTAGCTTAGCATACAAAAAGGGGAAACCAAGCCTCCTCCCTTTGCTTCTCCACAGAAGGCTGTAAGACTGATCACCACTAGTGAACCAAATAAAAACGTGGGCTCATCTCTCCTACTTTGAGATCCTGTGTAAGGTTTCACTGATCAACCCAAAAGAACCATAAGTTGAAACTAAGTTTCTAAGTTTTCAGACTCTGTATTGCTTGTATGTATGCCAATTGTTTTAGCAGTATAGCTTTATGCCAATACTTGGTGACATCTATCAAGATCATGAATGAGTATTCTATTGTAATAGTTTGTTTGCCACAACCTGGTAAAAAAAAAACTGTTAAGATGCTTGATTAACATTTTATGCAGGCAATATGACTTTTTGCCAGTATTCAATACTATCTGTTAAGATGATCACAGAATGTTATCTTCTGACAGATAAACAGTATGCCTATACTGGTAAAAGCTGTTAAGTTGAATTACAAATACTGTTGATTGTCTTAATGCTTTGTAGCAGGTGACTCTTAAGTCTAATCAACATGTATATGAGGGTTAAGGGTATTCAAAGTTACTTCAACTTGTTGTGTTGGAAAAATAGACTTGTTTGCCTTCAAATGTTTAGCATTTTATTACTGCCTCCTACCATTGTTAAAATCCACTCAAAATCTGAGCAAATAACTAAAGCAGAGACTGATAATCATGACAGCTATATTTATGCTAGTCTAATCCATTGTTAGCTGAGATCTCACACATTTACTGAAAGCCAGATGGCAAGTGTGAGAACTCAGCACCTAGACTCTCAGCTGCTCAACTACTAACCAGATTCTGTTTTGTGAATAGATCCTGGGTTGCTATCCCTGTCCCCAGTCTGCCTGCCATTGGCCCAGCACAGCAGTCCCCACAGATCAGCCTGCCTATAGAGAAGGTGGACCAGTCACCAGCACAGCAGTCCCCACAGATCAGCCTGCCTATAGAGAAGGTGGACCAGTCACCAGCACAGCAGTCCCCACAGATCAGCCTGCCTATAGAGAAGGTGGACCAGTCACCAGCACAGCAGTCCCCACAGATCAGCCTGCCTATAGAGAAGGTGACCAGTCACCAGCACCGCAGTCCCCACAGATCAGCCTGCCTATAGAGAAGATGGACCAGTCACCAGCAACTGAAGAGAGATCCACACTCCCCTCCAACATCAGATATGTTCTGATATACCAAACAGACTCCAACTCAACTCATCCAGAACTTTCCCTCTCTTAATGATGAGATAATGTGGGGGAAAAGTCAGTCCTAACAAGGACTGAAGTCCATTCATTTGTATATTTTACCCTTGTATATATAAGTAACGCTGATTTGTGAAAGTACACGTAACCTCAGTCAGTTCTTTGTTGTTCATCTGGAATTAAATGTTTGAACGTATCTCTGTCTCTTGCAGCTACAAGCACTTTTAAGAGCACCAGCCTAAGGAGAATTATTCCTGAGCCACTCTTGAGTATTTTCAACAGTCCCGAGAAAAATCAAAATTTCTGTTGATGACTAGTACTGGAAAGTTGCTCCTTCCATCACAAGTAAGAGAGAGGGTGGAGGTGAAATTTTACTGTAACTCTGATGAGAAAATATTCCGAGTCCTTCCCCTAGAGGACGACACCTACCCACCTCCAACTTTCGTCACAGGCATGAGCACGCCAACCATCTTGCAAGGGATGTTCACAATACAGTACTAATGGAAACCATTTCAAAATAAGAAGTGTGTATTAGAAACAAAGACTTTTCAGTGGCAAACTTG
>CM065743.1:3587393-3604893 GCA_033310375.1 Conus canariensis
AGATGTTCTGCAAAAGAAGACAAAAAATGTTGTCATAACACTTTCTGACTTGGAAGACAATGACATAGCGAATTGTGACAACGTTGGATGTCTGAAATAGTTGGCAACTATATATTCATTTCTTAGTGACTCGTACACCGGACAATCCAAAACAAAGTGATAGTCAGTTTCAACAGCTGTTTTACAGAACGGACAGGCTGTCCTGTCATAAGGAATAGGATTATATTGAAGAAACCGACAGTTCAGGTCTGACATACCGATTCTGAATCGTGTCAAAAGACGGCGATAAAATAAAGTTCTTCACCGTAGACAGAGACTGATTTTTAGTAATTGGCTGATCACAGTTTGCATACATGTTATAGAATTTGTGAGACAAAAGCGCTGAATCCCAATTTTATTTTGCGCAGTCAATCGATCGTTGTTTAAAACAATCAATAAACAATCTTTCATTGCAGAGAATGTCAATATCTGCCTTCTAACCCACCCATCTTATTTTGCACGAAAACCCCCCTTTTCACAAACAAATCTCGTCCATCTCATGCTACTTTTTGCCAAAACTAACACCTTTTCTACAATCAAAATTAACATGCAAAAACCTCCAAAATTTGACGTAATCGTTATTTTAAAATGGGGGGTTTTCGTGCAAAATAAAAATGGGTGATTTAGAACCTAGATATTTACATTCTCTCCCCTCAATTATCTATCTCAAGCAGTACTAATAAATTAGAGCAAACAATAGGGTTTCCATTTTGATTCGTTATATCTACGCACAATGAATTTATCTGCCACGAACTAATTCTTTAAACTGAGCGTCATTAAATGTGTATGACTGATAATCGCAATAACCCGCCTTAGTCGCCAGTAGTGTTCTTAGAATTGTAGATGGATTTCCATTATACAAATTAGTATCTGTTTTTAATTCGTGTAGATTAACAAACAACATTGGATTAATCAGAAAATCGGATGGTCTACTGCCTACATATTCATATAGACCGCTTTCTATATACGCGTGTGTATTAATACGATAGGTTTTACCACTATCATAAAAGCCTAAAATTCGAGCAAGGCCCTTGGGAAAAACGTACTCCCTTTTGTCTTTATGTTTTGGTAAAAATATAGTAATTATAAGATTTGCCTCATTAATTTCTAACCGTATGTCAAATTTGTTAAATGCTTCTTTTAAAGAACAAAAGCTGTAGTAACCATCAGGTATTTTTAAACGTTTTAAGCGATTGCCCCCCTCATCATAAATATCTATCCAATTATTTTGGGCTTTTTCAGATATGTTAAACCACCTTATTTTAAACCTAAGTTCTCTAAGAGCAACCCTACACTTCCCGCCTTTATTGTCAACTGAATACTTTAAGAACACACGCGTGTTTTGTTTGGTTATATAAATGTACATCCTTTTTAAATCCTTTTTTAAAAATCTATTTAAAATGGAACCTTTTAAATATAATGAAAGTGCCACTTACGATGTAGGAGGGGTTTATGAGCCCAAATCTTTGGACTTCAGTGTCCTAACCATTGCAGTAGATGAAACATATGACTTCCAAGTCAGACTTGTAACCCACTAACTAGATATTTAAATCCTCCAATAAAGAGTGATAGTGTGCCATCAGCATGGTCATCCAACCCTATGGCTTTTTACCAGAATCAGTTAAATTTTGCCATTTACTGCTCAACTACTGGCTGTGGTGTTTCATATGCAAACCATTTATACCCCCAATCTCTTAGTAAGGTCAGTATATAACTTTCATGTTTATTACCAGTATAGGCGCATACTAACTGAACTACAAGTACGCCTCCCCAATGACAACGCGTTTAATCCATTTCTCAGCTCAATGGACAATAATGCATATGAAAGAATCTGCAACGAATTTAACATTAACCCTTCAAATAACTTTAGACAAAAGTTAGACCGCAATCACGGGTTGGGCACATTGTATTTGTGGGGTCAGCGTAGAGAATATAATTTTGACTACTGGCCCGGCCACACCTCTTTTAAGCCAAACTCCCAAGTTAGATTGGGATCAATAGAACAAAAACACCCCAATGCTTGGGCAACATTTTCTTTAGATAAAAGTGAAGGCCTAACAATGCCAGGAGTGCAAAGACTTAATGACTCCATACGCACGTACGTTTGGTGTCTATTAGGAGCGCAAGCACAGACCAAGTCTAGCATAGTGGATCAATCTACAGGCTTTGACGCCAGAAAACAATTTCTAGCCAATTTAGAAGATGCTGTTAACTCTGCTGTTGATTTGCCTTCCAGCATACAAAGGTACCAAAACGTTCTTTTACATGCTAGGTCAAAGGTTGACTTTGTTGTGGGCCATGGATTATACATGCTGCCTTCTGACCTTAGACTGCAGATTGGCATGATACAGAATTATAATAATGAAATTCTCATAGCCGGAGACGACCAAAACTTAGGACACAATCAAGGCTTAAACACAAGGCCCGCGCCAGCCATTTTAAAAAAAGTATCTAGCCCTGAAAGTGACCCCCCACCAGTTATAAGCAGCCCACAGCCAGAAAGCGGTCCAACACCACCTGTTGATGTACCTCACCCCGACAGACACACTAGTGAAAAGACAGCCCTTGTTGTGTTTTTAACTTTTACTGGATTAGCCATACTTTATTTCACTAAAAATTAAACCGGCAGCCAGCACTCCTAACGTCCACAGATGGTCGGCCATATAACCAGCCACTTTGCCTATAGTAGACAAAACCCAACTAACAACACTGCCTATTATGCCAGGCAGAGCATCAAGCGCTTTGACAGCTAACTTCTTTAATAAGTTTGCCAGATGGTGCAGTTGTTTTCTAATCCAACTTTTACCGGGCTGAGGCGTTGGAGGTGCTACTGGCCCCGCCGGCGCACTGCCAGTTAATGCATAAACCAGTGTAGAGATAGCAAACCCAACGCTGTTAATATACTAACTATTGTAATCCCCTGCTCTCTGAACAGAGTCCTTATTCTTTCTGCTAGCGTAGTATTTTCATAAATCATTTTGTTTATAGTTTCTCTGATTCTGCTTATTTGGGTTGCTATTATTTCTCTGTTAATATACAACGCTGCTAACCTGTTTGCCCTTAGTATCATTAAATCCTGTATTTTCGCCTGTATTTCGGCCTTTTCTTCTAACCCTAAATTGTTATCATCTGCATTAGCCAGTTTATTTTTTTCTTCTTCTATCTCTCTCTCTAGCACATTAAATTTTGCCAAATTGTTTTTTAGTTCTTCGTTTATAGTTGTTAAAGCAGACTTAATAGCCAAGAGTTCACGCAGAACAGCTCTAATATCCCTGAGTTCACTCGTAGACAATGGAGGATCATCAATTGTTTGTAAAGCTGCTTCTTCTTCAGGACTCAGCTCACGTTCTCTTTGACTAGGCACTTGAGAACCGACAATTGTTTTTAACTGTGTTTCTTCATTAAAACTCGTCTCAGCTCCTGCCATTGCCTCATCTGCTCTTTGACTTAATTCTTGAAGAGGCATGTTTTGCATTTCAGATTGTGTTGGCAACCCCTGCTCCAAGTTCTGTAAAAGTCTAACGGCCTTAGACCTTAATTTTTTTTTGTTGTAAGATTTAATTTATCTCGGTCGGCTTTAAGGATCCTCTGTCTAACTGTGTCCATGCCTATAAACTCGGCCGGGGCTAGTTGTTTAGTAACTCGTACAAAGCCTTTACTAGTTTTTGCATGCAGATGGCCCTTCTCATCCATCTTAAAATCAAAAGGACTGTGGGCTTCTGGCGGCTCTAGTCCTAAGCTTCTATAGAATGCGTCAATTTTGTTTGTTAATAGTTCTGCGCGAGCTTCACTAACTGAAGCAGGCTCTTCAAATAAAGGGATTGAAGAACCTGCTCCTTGACCCGCTCCTTGGCTTGCTGCTTGACCCACTCCCGCTCCTTGGCTTGCTTCTGCCTCTTCAATTTCATCTCGCGTTGAACGGCCCGGTTCTATTTCATCTTCATCTTCTTCAGGAGGATCAGGCACGTCAAAATCTTCATCAACCATATTTATATATTTATTATTTTTTGTTTTATAAAAAAATGAACCCATACGGTTGCGACCTTGATCCATACAGAAAAGCGAAGGATCCCCATGGTATAAAAGGCATAAGACAGACTGTGCGCGTTGTAAATAATCCATCAACAATTGAGCCCAATGAAATGTTAACAGTAAGATTTAGTGACCTCGGGCCTGACGATGTTATAATGCCAGGCACTGCCAAGCTATTATTCAAAATAGATATTGAGTCGGCGGATCCTAATGCTACTGTCGTTGCTAACCTGGGCAGGGCCATCATTAAAAATATGGTAATCAAACTGGAAGGTAGAGAAGTCTTCTCACTGAGTAGCGCAGACATTTTTAATCTCTATTCTGATCTGTGGTTGCCTAGAACAGAAAGAAAAGACAAAATCTTTGAGGGGATCCAGAGCCCAAACGGTCTTAAGCACAGGCTTAATGCTGCAGATGCAAAGGAAGACGAGGGAGACCAGGCAATAGCGCGAGCATTTAAGAACAGATTTTGCATCCCTCTAGATTTTGAACTGATAAAAACCCATCAGCCATATTACCAAGGCGCACTAAGAGACAAACTTACTTATGAACTGACATTCAATGACAGCGGGTCTGTTATTCTATCAGATGACCCAACAGCTAGATACACTGTTAGTAACATCTCTCTTAATTTTGACGTTGTTACTAACCCCGAACTAGCTAGAACAATCTTAAACCAGTATAAAAGTAGGAGGTTGTTTACTTTGAAAGAGTTTTACACCACAGTCTAGCGATTAAAAACAAGCAAGACGCTGTCTGGGAAGTAGCTATAAGCAATTCTTTAAGGTCCCTAAAGGGGGTTCTCTTGCTATTTACTAAACCCCCAGCCCCTTTTAGGAGAGAATCTGAGGTGTTTTACAACCCAAAAATTGAGCAGTTGTCTTGCACAGTAGATGGCAAGCCTTTTCAGTTGTATTCGGCCGGACTTTTACCCGACCAACACTTTGATGAAATAAGAAAATTGTTTGCTGGAGGCAGACAGACAAGCCCCACAGCCGATCATGTGTGTAAAAAACTTCACCTTCACGATGTAAGACTCGAAGATTATCTAACAGACAAATATGGATTATGGCTGGATTTTGGATCCACGTATGATAACAGACTGCACGGGAGTGGAAGAAGGGTAGGGTCAGATGGCATACTCATACAGATTAATAAGGAAGAGGAGGAGAATGGCCAGATACAAATGCACGTTTTTGTGGCTTATGACGCCCAGCTGAACATTGAAGAAAATAGACTGAAAGAAATAGCCTATTAAAACAGATGATAGTTTGAACTTTTTGCCCAAAGACCCGCACTGTTTGCTTATTTGTGGGATTACTGGGTGTGGGAAAACTGTCTTCGTGCTTGATTTGTTACAAACAGTCTACAGGTTTCATTACGAGTACATTGTTATATTCTGTACAACCATTAAGCACAACAAGTCTTACAAAGAAAGGCAGTTTGTTTGGACAGACGAGAATATATTTCTAGTTGATCCTACTGACAAGCTAAGCGACTGTTTAGAACATTACTATAGGCTATTTGAGGGAACTGAAACGCTGTTTATTATTGATGACTGTTCAGCCGAACAAGACATTGTTAAAAAAAGAAGGACTCTGTCTAAGCTAGCCTTTAGCGGAAGACACGCATTAGTTTCTGTTTGGCTCTTAACTCAAAAATACAATGCTGTCTTAAAAGACTTTAGATCGCAGTTAAAATCAGTCATCTTATTCTATACTAAGGACAAGGATAGTTTTGAAGAATGTTTAAGTGAAAATTATATAATCAGGGACAAGGATGAACTAAAAAAAATAAAAGAGCAGCTAGAAAAATCTAAGCACGCTAAACTATGCTTACGGACTGGCCCGCCAGTTCAATACGTTTGCTTATTATAGATTATTTATTACAGATTATTTATTACAGATTGTTTATAACAAATTATTTATAATAAATTGTTTATAATAAAAAGAATGTCTCGAGGGCCAGAATCAAAAGTGGAGTTAGCTCCTAAATGCGTTTCAGTAGAGCTAAAAGATCTAGCAGACACAACTGACTTTGATCTAATAGGAGTGGAAGGAAATGTTTATGGATTTGAGTACACCGACGATGGCGTTTACAAACGAATAGAAATTGAAGATAAAAAACGGCAGCAATATCCTACCCTGGAAGAGATAAGAAATCTAAGGGCAAACGATTTTGGCAAACACGAATACAAACTTCATAAACGAGAGAATGCTTGGGCGTTGCTTCCTGACATTAACTGGGATTTAAAGTTTGAACTACGAAGCCCCTATGTATACTTTGATAAGAAAAACAATTTTAGAAAAGCTTTGAATGAAGGACACCTTCTTATTAGCCTAGTCCCAGGAGCACAACAGAAAAAGCAGATTGAAATAACTAAGCAGGGCCGTGAATATATGCTGCAGAGAAAGAAGCCCTTAGCTGAAGTGGGGGATGACACCGTTGTCTTAGTATTTAACCCAACGGTAAAACCACTGCCTAGAAAAATGACGATGCTTTTTCGCTTATTTATCACTCCGAGGGAGTCTGACCCCAGTTTGCCAGAACATGCGTTAGCAAGGGGAGTACAAATAAAGTCTGAAAACTTGGACGGACCTCTCAGGCTTGTTATTGCTATTACTAAAAATGGGGATCAAATAAACACTTTTGTATCTTCCGACAAAGTTACTGTAATGGTTGACAAAGACAAACTAACAGCACTTGATTTTATTTTCATTAAGTATGTTGATTTTATTGGGTTTTACTCTGTTGATGAAGTGCTGCCAGAAGAGTTAATAAGAAGATATGTACAAGATTAATCTTAATTAAAAAAATAATCTTAATTAAAAAATGGATGATCAGGCTCCAAAGTTTAGGTTAGAGCAAATAACTGAACTTCAAGAAGAAATAGAAAGTGACTTGGATAAGTATAGGGTTACTAGAAAGAAATATGCTAGAGTTTTAAATACTCTTGCTTATATAATCACCGGCTCATCAGCTGTAGCGAGCGTAAGTGCTGGGTCTAGCGTTGCTCTTTTAGCTACTGGGGCTGGAGCGCCAGCCTCTTTAGCATTAGGGAGCCTTGGTTTGGGTTTAGGTGCTATGTCTATGATTGTGAGTGCTGTTTTAAAAAAATTAACGCCTAAACTACAAAAGCACACTGCCATTGTAGCCCTAGCATCAGCAAAACTTTGTTCATTAAGACTGAGAATAAGCAAAGCATTGCAGGATGAAAACATTACAGCTGAAGAATTTGAGCGCCTTATGGCTGATGGTGAGGATTACAGACGACAAAAAACTGAACTTCAAAAGGAGTGGAGAAAGACTTTTACTTCGCAACAGGTAGACACTGAGACAATCAAACAGAACATTGAAAAACAAGCAAACAATCAGTTAAACCCAAAATAGACTAAAAATAAGATGTGAACTAAAATAAATAAATAAATCATAAGTTTAACAAACAAAAAAAATAAATAAATACTATTTTTTTTAACTAACAGGCACTGTGTTTGGTGGGACAACTTGCAACTCTTCGCGAACAAACGATCTTTTAGGGGCAGGCTTTTTGGAAGAAAGAGTCTCTCTTAAATAATATACGGGAGGGGCTGTTTTCATAATTCTTTCAACTTCATATACATCTACGCTCCATATAGGGTCTGTGGCTCTAATTCTAACATCGCCCTCTGCCTCTCCAGGCGCATACAAGTATCTTACTTTTAATCCAAAAGGCAAGAGTTTCTGATTGCCTTGGATGTCTTCAGTAATGCTATTTTTTTTTAATTTGATCGCGTTTACTGGCTTAAGGCCTGTTGCTTTAAATTCTTCGTTGTTCATGGCGCGTAAGACTGCTGGCAATCTCCTAACCCATTCTGTGTTGCGTGTTTTGTCCATAAGGTCTCTATGATATTGATAGGTAAACAGACGCTCAGCTAGATTCTTATTAAAGTTTTCTACTAGAGCCTGGGAGCCATGGTTGCCTGGGATCCCTCTCTTAACTGTAACATGGTGTCTTAAAAACAACTGGTTTACAGCCCCTTTAAACTCTTTCCCATCATCAACCTGGATCAACCTAGGATACTTTAATGGACCTCGCATGTATATTTGTTGTAAAGCCACAGCCACAGCAGTTGAGCTTTTATCCGTTAAAGACTCAGCATCTTTATATCTTGAAGCCATGTCAACAACCGTAAGAGCATACTTAAACTTTTTTCTTCTAACTTTGTCATGTGGAAGATACAACAAGTCCATCTGGTGGGTGTCATTAGGAACTGAGTTAACGAATCGAGGCCTTATTATTCTTTTTGGGGCAGGCAGATATATTTGCCAGATCGCTTGTTTTGAAAGCCAGTCTTTCGCTTCTGATTCAGACACCCTAGCAGCTTTACTTAGTTTATCAATAGCAGCCTTTCCTTTCCAATACCCTCTAGGAGAATAATATATTTTGTACTTCGTATCGTCCATAAGAAGGGACTGGTTTTTTTTATTACATTTTAACTATGTTTATAGATTGAATATGCAAGAAGAAAGATTGCTCCCATAGCACCTATAATAAAGCCTATTTCCACCATTTTCTGATCCTCAGATGGTTCATAAAAGTCAGACAGTTCTGGCGGTGACGAGTTAGAAACTTCTTTCCTGTCACTAAGTAATATTCATTCATTGCGTCATCAACGTCTGTAAATGTGTGCTCTGCATGTCCCTGTTCTCTTAACTTTTTATTAATAAAGTCTAAGTGAGCAATTCTCCTTTTCTCGTAAGCGTCTCTTGCCTTAGCTAAATCTTCCATTGCCTTGTTATGACGTTCTCTCTCTTCATCAGACCGCAATTTACTAAACATATAATTGCTGCCAGAGAAAGCCAATGCATTAACAATAGCCCCGCCCACCATCAGAACTAATCCGGACATCTTTTTTATAAATGATTGAATCTTTTTTATAAATCAGTATTTTTAGAATGAATCTTTTTATAAATCAATCTTTCTATGCATTGATGTTTTCTGGGATAATTCCCTGTGTAACAAGAAAGTCTTTTGAGGCAATCCCTGCCGTTATTACAGCTATAACCTTAACAACATCCTCAATGTCTAACCTTCCTAGATCAGCCGGCCTCATCTTAAACATGTTTTTTGCTAACATGCTATATCCTATACTAAGACCGCTGATTACAGCAGAGTGGTAAATAGTATTGATGATCTTTGCAGTGCTCATGTTTTTTTATTAACTAAAAAAATAATTAAAATAATCATAATATGAAAGACTGTCTATGTGCTTTTTAATCAGATAATCTTTTGTTGCTAGAGCTAAAAATAAGGTTGTAACTAGTTTTGGTGAATCTTCTATCTTTCCCATGTTGGGCGGTTTTATTCTTAACAAACATTTTGCTAGGGTTGAGTAAACTATAAATGCAAACAATGGGCACTGCATAATTAACCAGCGTTAAACTCATGGTTTTAAAAAGGCTTTATTTTTTTTATTGCTTTTAAAAAGAGTTTAAAAATGGATTGCGACGAGCTATTAAAGTGTGAGGAGGCAGCAGACCCAAACCTCTGTCATAAAGAAAGATTATACTCTCTGGCTGCATGTGGAAAAACCAGGCAGTATTTAGGCGTTGAACTAAGTATTGAACAGATTCAGCAATTGTCTACATCAGACGTTGAGAAGTATTACGCCAGGTACGAAGCACAGCTAGGATCAAAAATGGTTAGATCGGTGGGACAGACAATGATTAGTTTATATGCTAAGTTAGTAGGCAAGATAGCGCCGATTGATTCAGAAGAAGATTTAAAATATGACTTAACACAAGATCCGGTTTTAACCAAGTCCCTAGAATCTCTTGCATGTGACATGTATTATGGATTTGGGACGTTGTTATGCCCATTCATCATGGGATTAATTACTTTCAATCATATTAATTTTAATCATATTAATTTTAATCGCACTAAAAAAAATGAGCGAGCAGGAGAAGATTGCGACTCCACAGGAGCAGAATGTGCCGCAAGTGAGTGTCCCACAAGTGAGTGTCCCACAAGTGAGTAGTGTTACTAAAGCTAAAAGTCCTGGGCGTGTTGAGGCCGGTCGTAAACTAGCTGAATGGAACAGACTGCAAAAAGCAAACCAAGCAGCAAAACAAAAATTATTAGATAGTAATACAACATCAGCACCAGCACCGCCACCGCCACCACACCAACAACACAATCAAACTATAAGATGTATTATTATGTACTGGGGGTATTGTTGTTGGTGGAGGGCTTTTGGCATACAAGTGTCTAACCCCATACTTAGCAACAAAGTCACAAATCCCCACAAAAACAGTAAAAGAAGAAGAACCAGCTTCTGCAAAAAAAGCACAACCTCCTTCTGTAAACCCATTATTTTTACTGAATTAGTTTTTTAATGTGTTGTTAAGTACAAGTTAAGTACTGGTTAAGTACAAGTTAGGTCAGTTATAACAAGTTAAGTGTAAGTAAAGTGCAAGTCATGTTAAGTACAAGTTAAGATCTTAAGTAAAGTACTAGTTAAGTACTAGTTAAGATCTTAACTTAAGTCAGTCAAGTTAATCTTTCAAGTCAGTTCTCCAGTGACCCATAGCGTATGAAAACTCAGGATTAACATAAGTTCGCTTGTTATTGTTAGAGACTAGTGACTTCTTATTAACAGCAGTTGTGTTTACTTGATGAAGAGTAGAGCGCAGATTAACATTTGTGTGATGAAATACTTCGTTTTCAAAGAGAGCCTGCTTGTAGTTGTCGTGACTTATATTTTTTTTTTACAACTTCTTTACTTATGCCCTTAGCCTTCTTCATTACAGAAGTCTGGCTAGCAACACTATACATCTTTGACCGCAGACCAACATATTCTCGTATAACTGTTCCATTAAGTTCGTCCTTCATCTTTCCAATTACTTTCTTGTTTACAGTTGAATGTAAAGGACTGTCTTTAGGATAGTCACATGTGTCATACCACCCATCGGCTCCTTTAGCTACCTCCGCTTCTAAATCCTTGTAAAAATCTTCTGTTGGGACATCCAGAATAAAAGAGTCAGTGTCTGTGTAAAGAACTCTGGACTCTGGATACAGCGGTTTAAAGTAGTCATACAGAAATTCAAGCATTAACAGCTTAGACAGCTCTAGCACGGTGAATCCGATAAACACCGGCTTGTCCAACATAACATCCTTTTTCTTCATCATAATGCCAACCAGGCTGTCGCTAAATCTTTTAAGGTCTTGGTAGTTAGGTTTAGAGACCAGCCTAATTGCTCTTTGTTCTTTTGTAACTAATCTTACATCTTTACGCTTGTGTGGGTTCTCCATGGTTTTGCCAAAACAACTGTTGTTCATTAGTTTAAAAAAGTCTTTTTCTGAAGCGTCAGTGGCCGCAGTCCTCAGCTGAGTATTCTTCATAATATATGGTCTCATAAAGGGCCCTTGTTCAAATTCTATAATTCTATGAATGGCGGTAAGTTTTAGTCCGTGTCTTAGGTAAAACTGTAGCAGTCTGTAATGACATACGTACTTAGTTTTGTGGCGAAGATTGGGCACAAGCTTAGGCGGTTCGGTGGGGGTCATCTTTAAGCTTTCTGCTGCTAGGGGGTAATCATTATGGAGGTCATGCAACTCTGTAGGATATTCTAAGTCTACCTCTAAGATTAATCCTATTGGATAATCAGGCGTGAGGCGCGGTAGATAACTCAACATTTTATTAACGTCATGAGGTCCTACGAACATTTTAAAGTTTCTCAATGGCAGTGCCTGGCTCATGGCCCACCCATACAGATTGTTGGCGTCTAAGTACATTAGATAGTTAGATGGTTTAGTGGGATCATAGTCATCTAAATACTTGTTGTTGGCTTTGCAGTAAGGGTGTGAGGCCATGCTAATGCCTCCCCTCAGCCCATCTTCAATCATCTGGAGTGTAGCCAGATCAGATATTAAGTCAATCTCAATGTTTGTAGACTTTAAGAATGCATCCCAAGAAAGCCCAGGGGCAGAAATGTAATGTGATGAATCTAGACCGTAATGTTTCATGCATGTAGATCTGTAATTCTGAAAGACGTCTGCCAATAAACACACGTCAGCCATTAGATATTGATCATGATAATCGCCCATTGTTTGACAGTGTAATTCTGTCCAGGCTTTCTGTGCGTGTTCATATTCAGAGTCGGTTATGTTCTTTCCTCTAAGACTAGAAAAGAAAGCGCCTTTAGGAGGAAGTGAGTCTTCATCAAACCTTTCCCACGGGTTCATGTATTCATAAGGATAGACACCTTTACGTACTAAAGATGGGTCAAAATATTGTTTAGTTATTGGGAAGTCTTGTAGAGATCCTGATAATTTATCCAAACTTGCCATCAGATGTTGGGCAGAGTCATAAAAGGATAAACAGTCAAGAGTAAAGGTCATGTACTTTTCTGAAGACTGTGCAATGCAGCTGACCCTCTTATATTCAGAAGTTATTGCTTGCATGATGAAATGAGAAACATAGCCTCGTAAGTTATGAAAGAAAATTGGCAGTTTCCACGTCTTGGGATCAACCTTAAGTTGAAGATTACAACTGTTGTGTGCTGCTCCCCTGAATTTCCCAGTAATGTGATCGTGGTCTCTCACTGTTGGGTTTGCTTCCGCTGCTGTCGCGTCTTTACTATTAGGTGTTAGCTCTGAGCCGCATATCCAGCAGTGTGTAGATGATTCATAGCGCCTTTGGTCTTCGGGAGTCATCCTAATGTCTGAGAGATTCAGCTGATTGGGGAATTGATTGCGAAGTTGTTTCATCTGCTCCAAAAATCTACAGGCTGCATTGGGGCCTCTGTAAATCTCTGGCGTTGTGTGTTGACCGTCTGATCTAACAATAACAAAAGCATAAGAACAGATCTGATGGTGGGATAATAAGGTTGTTTTTTGTTTTTCTAGTTGTTGTGGGCCGTAGTACTGTGGCAAGATTGATTCAAAGTCAGCATAAACTACGTATGGGCTCATCTGCATCTTGCGTACATTCTTAAAACTAACTTTAGACCCTGGTTTGGGTGTAAGAAGTTTAGTTTCACAGTCTACAAAACTTTTACAATGATTTTTATGACTGGCAGCTGCTTCTATACTAGGGATTCTGACCAAACACCTTCTACAAAGCTCTTGTTTAAATTTGTCCTTTGTAGTATAAGCCATAAGTCTGCTTATTGATCTTATTAACACATAATGGCTCTTTAGACCGTCTGCAAACAGTATCAAGTCGACATGTTTGTTAAGTGGATCGCCTAAAGTAGGAGCTTTGGGAGAAATCCTTAGAGGGACTAGATTGTCTACTACAGACCATGTGTATACGTTTACAGTGATAGGTTTGTTTTGCTCTTCAAACTGAGATAAACTTTCTATGTTTACTGGAAAGGTTATGTTATTAAAGTTCAGCTCATTTATATATTGTTCATAATTGGAAACTCTGTCTGCGTGCTTTTTAACAGGATGTAAATGCGCCAAAACACACCACATGAAACACATATTGTCAGAATTTTGTATGTTTAAGACTGCTCGTTTTAACACTAACTCTCTTGGAAGAGGAATGTAAGAATTGCCAACTATAGGATAGAACTTTGTTTGTCTTAATCTGATTTCAAGGACTGTTCCTTCAGACCAGCCAGAGCCGCGCAATTTCGCTTCTTCACTTGCATGGTTAAGCTGTGTAAGCATGTAATCAGCCCATTCAGAATTAAAGTCGTAATAGCTGATTACTTCTTTCTGTTTAGTTGAAACCCAGACTTGCATGTTTTTATCATCGGGGGTTATATAATCAATCAGAATGGCCAACAACACTTTTACTGGCGGGCCAATTTGAAGAGACTCTGGGATTTTAGAAATGGCATGTGTTACGCTTTCATGAACGCTTGAGGGGTTAATAATGTCCATGTCTACTTCACTAAACGTATTGCTTAATTGTTCATTGCTGTCAAATATCTCCTCCCACGTATATAGTTTTCCAACCTCGGATTTACTTGTGGGGTTCATTTTTTAACCCACAATATTTACGTAAATTAAAAAAAATAAATGTAAGTAAAAGTAAGTAAACGCGCTTTTATTCTTCACCAAGCGTTGCAATACTTCAAGACACCCTAATCTTACAAGAACGCCTGCCAATACTTTAGCTTTTTCTGAATCACTATAGTCAATGTTTAACTCTTTGATTGCTTCGTCAAATAGTTCACTATGATTTTTTATTAAATTGTTTACATCATTCTCAAACCCAGATTCACCAAAATCAATGTTTAACACTTTCATTGTTTCGTCAAATAGTTCATTACAATTTTCTATTAAAATCATTAGATCAGATTCGCTGTGTTTGGTCGTCATTTTTAAACCTAAAAATTAAATAAATAAAAAAATAATTGTAAATTCAGCTGTTATTTATTACTCATAGTCTTTTTCTAATCTTAAAAACTGTCCAGGTTTAAAGGTAACAGTTACTCCTTCAGGGTCAGTAGAAGCAGTCAGATCAAGATCTTCAGGAGCTATTTGATCAATTAAAATGGCAAACAACTTTATAACTGAATAAGGCCAAGAATGTGGTAGTTTACTGATGGCGTTCCTTACACTTTCCCGCATATCGGCGCGCTCAAAAAGCTCCGTAATTAATTCTTCAAACTCTTCTCTATCAACCCCCCAGCTCCTTTCCTCCAACTCCCACATTCTGAATATATCAATAAGCTCTGCAACTACTCCGGGCTTCATTTTTTAAACCAGATTATAAACACCAATTAAAAAAATTAAGCAAGCCATTCTTCTTGTTTGCGCAAGAATCAGAAGAGAGAAAGGGTAAATAGTGATTCTGTTGGTAGTAAACTGGGTCAAACAACCCTGTGTGATCGCTTGACCTACAAAGCTCAGCAGTAAACTAGGTCAAATGACCCTGTGTGATCACTTGACCTACAAAGTAGTGCAGTAAACTGGGTCAAACGACCCTATGTGATCATTTGACCTAGTTGATTGAGGTGCTTTGCTTAGCTAGGAGAGAATGTAAATATGTGCCTTCTAAATCACCCATTTTTATTTTGCACGTAAGCCCCCCATTTTTAAAATAACGATTACTTCGATTTTTGGAGGTTTTTGCATGTTAATTTTGATTGTAGAAAAGGTGTTAGTTTTGGCAAAAAGTAGCATGAGATGGACGAGATTTGTTTGTGAAAAGGGGGGTTTTCGTGCAAAATAAGATGGGTGGGTTAGAAGGCAGATATTGACATTCTCTATTGCCAACACCTTGGGCCTCCGATACATTACCAGAGCCACACATGTTCAGAACATTCCTCAGACTACAAGGCAACGTGATATAATTTTGCTCCTGGAGATGTAACAGCATATTGTAAGCTTTCTTAGAAAACCGAAAATTAGTCTCAGTAGCCACAGTAAAAAAATTCACACATTTAAAGTAGGTAAATACATATAATGGAAACTTCCCAGTTTCCCCATAGATTAGATGTCTGGGAGCTTTAGAATGAACCCCCAGGAAACCTTTTATTGCAAACAGATGAACTCTTTCAATTATTTCTTGATTTTTTTTGTGTGTGTATAAGTCCCCAAATTTCAGCGCCATATGTCAAAACAGGTTGTACTTGATGGTCAGCCATTTTGAAAAAATATATTAGGAGAATGTTCACCAATTGCCGACAGTGTTCTTATTACAGCAATGACTCCTTTCTTTTAGCGCGGTTGGCAAGGTCATCTTATGTTGCCATGAAGCGAAACGTGTTGACATAAAAAATACTCAAAATACCAGTGATTCATCTCCATAAAACCATCTTTCATTTTCACCGAGGTATCCTCCATTTCAAAATACCCAGTGATTCATCTCCATAAAACCATCTTTCATTTTCACCGAGGTATCCTCCATTTCGAAATGCCACCACATTTGATTTTTCTAAATTAACAATCAAATCAAGTCGTTTTGCAGTTGTACACAAAACATTTAATTGTCTTTTGGAGACCGATTGGGCTATCAGTTATAAAAGCTACATCATCGGCTAAAAGGAGAATCATAAGTTGAATAAAATCAGAAGAAAGGTGGATGCCGTATATGCCATCTGAAAGCACATCGGTGGTCAGTTGATTGATGAACAAGGAGAAGATGACTGGAGAGCATACTTCCCCTTGTTTCAGACCCAGAGAACACATCAGGCTATCTGTAAAATCGCCACCAGCTCGTACTTTAGCTCCAACAATTTCGCACATACCTTTGAGTGCCTGTAATATTTTGCCATTTAAACCATTCCTCCTTAATATTCCCCATAATTCACTCCTGGAAACACTATCAAAAGCTTTTTCAAAATCAATAAATGCCACGCATAGTTTTCTATATCTCGTTAGCTGCTTTTGTGCCGTGGCGTAGAGAGTAAAAACATGGTCAGTAGTACTGTGCCCTGCTTTAAATCCTGCTTGTTCTTCTCCAATAATGCCATGAACTGCAACCCAGTTATTCATTCACTTTTTCAAAAGAAAACTGTATGCTTTGCTGCATAAATTCAAAAGGGAAATGCCTTGATAATTATCGGGATGATTACTGCCACCCTTCTTGTGCAGGGACTGTGAAACTGCAAGAGACCATTCATCAGGGAAATAATCTATTATCAAAAATGTTATTGAAGTATTTAACAAGAAAAGACATAATGCAATCTACACTGTTCTTGTAAAAGTCCTCGATGATCCCATCAAGACCTGCTGCTTTAGCGCTTTAAGAGCATTTCTGATTTCAGTTTCTGAAATGCAGTCATTCAGCATATTATCACACAAACGGAAAATGTGCTCAAATGTTGTAGAACTATCACACTGGAGGTTTTTGTACTCATAAACGTTAGGGGACGTTACTCAGCAGCGTTTGGGGATGTGGGGATCTTACTCAGGTGATTGTGGGATGTTAATAAATCAACACTGCAGTTGACTAATTACTAAGTTTTCTGAGTACCGTTATCGTTAGAGAGAGAGAGAGAGAGAGAGAGGAGAGAGAGAGAGAGAGAGAGAGAGAGAGAGAGAGAGATCAATCTCACTCAGAGATACGAGGCTGAAAGTGAGCTAGTGTGAGGTTGACAGGACAGTGTGAGATGTTAGAGAAACTCCTTCATACACGTTCAGAAACATAGCAGACAGAGGATAGGACGAGGCAGAATATAACATAACATTCTTTCAGTAAACAGGCTCTTAGAATTTACACATGGATTTATTTTGACTACCAATTATGAAAGACATTCCCAGGAATTCTCACTTTCACTAAGACCTTCTCTGTCTAGACTAATAAAAATAGATACACAAAAACACAGAAGTCACATACCTTAACATCATGATCACTGTGGCCAGGCCCGAAGGCTGAGAGGCCCAGCAACACCTTGACTGAGCCAGAGGATCTTTAGTTTATATAGCTTTTGCCCGAGTCTGAGTTGAATAACCGTGGTGTGGCACGGCATTGACACATCGCTTCGG
>CM065743.1:3609893-3617393 GCA_033310375.1 Conus canariensis
AGAGCCCTCCTCCTGCCTGGGGAGTTGCAGATCACTGCAGCCAGCAAGGTTCTCAACAGGTCCGTTGTGGTGATAGATAACCAGTGCCAGGTGGTACAACGGTATGGAAACTCCACAAACCAACCACATGCACCACACCTGACCGTCCAGTTTACTCGCTTTGGCCACGATGTTGGTCACTACAACTGTGTTCTGCCTCAAGTTAGGGAACCATCAACACATATGGAAGAACCAAACACCCCGACTACGACCGCATCCTCCCTTCCCTCTCCAGTCCAAGAGGAGCAGCTCTCTGCCTCAGCAACCTCTGAGGAGATTAGCGAAATCAGCCACGGTTTATACCCTCTCCCAAAGCTGCCAGTGAAGAGGTCAAGATCGGGGAAAGCAGAGTCTGCAGCACTGCTGACCTTATCGCCATACAGAGCGCTCTGGCAGAAAAGCATGCAGGGAAGAAATCAACCAAAAAACAGTCGGGGAAACAGAGGAACAAGGCTAAGACTGGACGGGAGAAAAAGAAAAGGCCAGCGACAGCTGAGGAAAATACAAGTGAGGAAGAGAACTGTCCCTGTATCATCTGCTGTGAACCACACAATTGCAGCAGACCAGGAGAAGTGTAGGTACAATGCCAGTCCTGCCCTCACTGGGCCCATGAGGAATGCACTGAAGGACTGCCTACATTCATCTGCCCCAACTCTTATTCAGATGACTAATCTGTCGGACATGATACTAACAACTGAAGGACATGATAGCTGCACAAAACATGAACATGATTCCTTCATCTATTTAGTAGAGGTATTTTTTAATTGTTTTCCGTAAACCTTAATTGGGCAAAATGCCTACACTCATGGGGCTAAACGCCTACTATGGGCGATTTGCCCCATGTGTGTGGGCGTTTTGCCCCGTGTGTGGAAGAAGGCCAAAAAAAAAATTTTTTTTTTCACCTGCCAGTACTTTTCTTTTATTTGTATCAATATGTGTCAGGGGTCTTTTGTAGCACAAGCATTTCTCAAAAGTTGAAGCCTACTTTCATTTCTCTGTGCCTTCTACAAAGAAAGTTGCAACGTTTTTTGCTTAAGGGGGGCGTT
Source organism: Conus canariensis (assembly GCA_033310375.1). Classification (NCBI taxonomy): domain Eukaryota; kingdom Metazoa; phylum Mollusca; class Gastropoda; order Neogastropoda; family Conidae; genus Conus; species Conus canariensis. The sequence continues at coordinate 3,610,979 of CM065743.1, forward strand.
TTACCCCGTGCTACCCAGCATCTCTCTTACAACAGAGAAATGTGAACATCAGTCAGCATCAATGTATTCCTGATCATCACATCCTCATTGCAATGGATGAACCGTAACAAAGAAATATGCAAACAAACATGCAAACAAAAACAACAACAGAGAGCGAGACTGATAAACACACAGACAGGGAAAATGGACAGAGAGAGAGAGAGAGAGAGAGAGAGAGAGAGAGAGAGAGAGAGAGAGATTAACTCTGTGTGTGTATGTGTGTGTGTGTGTGTGTGTGTGTGTGGAATTTTGTTTTTCTTTTTTTAAGGTTCACTCAATGTGCAGCAGTAACCAGATACTCCTAACACTTTTAATTCTAAAGAAGCATAACTAGTTGTCTTTCAAAGACAACAGTAAAGAATTCCTGAATAGTTCTAAGGAAACATAACTATTGTCTTTCAAGACAACATAAAGAATACCTGATTATTCTAAATGAAACTAACTAGTTGTCTTCAAAGACAACAGTAAGAATTCCCTGAATTAGTTCTAAAGGAAACATAACTAGTTGTCTTTCAAAGACAACAGTGAAGAATTCCCTGAATTAGTTCTAAAGGAAACATAACTAGTTGTCTTCAAAGCAACGTAAAGAATCCCTGAATATTCTAAGGAAACATAACTAGTGTCTTTCAAAGACACAGTAAAGAATTCCTGAGAATCGGCAGCGTTAGTAAGGCTGACTGACTCGTGGCCTTAGATTGAACTGTTACTGATGAACATGTCGCTTGTTATTCTGTGGGGCTTTTTTCGAGAAGGTATCACTATTCTGCCATGGTTTCTGAGTAAATGCTAGTGTATGCCACCGCGTGAGTGAGTCAGCAGATAGGGCCTACTCAACCCTGGCGGCAAATCTTGATAAAGAGACGTGAACACATTCCGCTCTACACTTCACTGACTTGTTGGGACTCGAATCTCCAAACGGTAGATTGAAATGAACTCTTTTAAGCACTCGACTGTCGTGTGTGTGTGTGTGTGTGTGTGTGTGTGTGTGTGTGTGTGTGTGTGTACCAAGCTCAAATACAAATCAACAACGCAGAGTCACAAAAGAACGTTCATTTTAATACACAATGCAAAAGAGAGAAATGAATTTTTGAGCAGAATGTGTCGTTTTCAGACGGTCACAACCTACACTTGAAGAAGAAAAAAAAAAAAAAAAAAAACGTACCGAACAACATACTTCTCGGACCAGACAGGTGAACACAGGTGTACGTATCTAGAGATCATACACTAGCAAGCGCCTGTGCCAGGTCCAAAGCATTGCACCACGGCCGACGAGCGATCTATAAACGCCTACTAAGGCGGGGATAGGCGGGTAGGCTTTGTCCGTTGGATACTTCGAGACGTGTCGGCCTTTTGGGTAATGTGTTCGACTCTGGGCGCTCTGGGCCTGGGTTAGCATGTTCCAAAGACGCTATCCTGCTCGGATTCTTTTCTTTTTTTTCTTCTTTTTTTTTCTTTCTTTTTGTCTAAGACCTCCTCCCCCCCACCCCCACCCCCACTCCTCCTTTTCTGTTTCTATTTCTTTTTGACCCCCTCTTTCCGTTTCCTCTTCTTTCTTTCTTTCTTTTTCTTTTTTTTTTGTGTGTTGTTGTTGTTGTTGTTGTTTGTTAGTTTTGTGTTTGTAGGTGTTAAAACCGAGTGACTGCGGGCAGACACTGACACAAGAGCAAACAACAGAATGACTGGTCCGCCAAACGAAGGGACAAACACATTTCAAAACAAACACAACGCGTTTCGACCTATTGCGTCTTCCTCAGGCAGGACGAACAACCTTCACAAAAATGGAAACAAAGGTCGAACGGACAGTCACTCATCCCTTCGATCTAGGCTCAAAATGTCATCTTGGGTGACTGGTCTTTGGTGAACATCTAAAACTACGGAACGGAACTGAGATTTAAGGGGATGAAGATCTAGGTTTAGATGATAATACTCATGGTATTGAAATAATACTATATCTTAGTTGGAGAGATACCTGGCGTTTGTTTAAAAGATGTGTGTGTGTGCGTGCGTGTATATGTGTGTTGTGTGTGTGTGTGTGTGTGTGTGTTTGCGTGCGTGTGTGTGTGTGTGTGTGTGTGTGTGTGTGTGTGTGTGTGGGGTGTGTGTGTGGTGTTGTGTTTGGTGTATGTGTGTGTGTGTGTGTGTGTGTGTGTGTGTGTGTGTGTGTGTGTGTTTATGTTTGTGTCTGTGTGTCTGTGTGAGTGCACGTGCGCATCATTGCTGTAAGGTTATTAATAACACGTAAAACACTAAATCATATTAATAAGCAAGAGAGAGAAGAGAGAGAGGAGAGAGAGAGATGAATGACAAAATGAATGAAAAGGGGGAAAGCAGACAGGTCGGAAGACGGGGGATGGGGTGTGGGGATGGGGATGGGGGTAAGATTTTACATATGTGCAAGATGTTAGGCATGCCGTTCACACACGGAACCTCGGTTTATCGTCTCATTCGAAGGACTTTTTCGGGAAATGGAGTCAGAATCAATGTTAACTCCAAGGAAAAAATCCCCTGTACCAAAACGGCCCGGAGGAGATTCGAACCAGCACCCCCAGGATAACCAGGATTATGAGTTCGGCGATCTACCAGCGGCCAAAATAGCTCAGTTGGTAGAGCGCCGAACAAACAAATGAAACGCAGACGCTAACTTTTTGTGTGAAGAATGTGTGAGCCACCCATACTTTATTAAGCTACACACACCCACACACACACACACACACACACACACACACACACACACATACACGAGCGCGCGCGCGCGCGCACACACACACAACACACACCAACAACATGCGCGTGCGGCACCACACACACACCACACACACACACACACACACACACACACACACACACACACACACACACACACACACACACACACACACACCACACACACACACACACACACACACACACACACACACACACACACACACACACACACACACAGCGTAACAAATTATATACACATGCACACATACAGCAAAAACACACACACACACACACACACCCCACACACACACACACAACACACATGCACGTTGCGCCCTTGCGTATAGGCATGCGCACACATTCTCTCTCTCTCTCTCTCTCTCTCTCTCTCTCTCTCTCTCTCTCTCTCTCTCTCTCTCTCTCTCTCTCTCTCGTCAGCCAGCTGGTTGTCTGTGGGGTTGTACATGAAGAATATTCCGCATGACTTACCTCACATATGCGCAAACAATTAACCTTCCTTTTGGCAGGTAACGCACTCTGACTGAGCACGTTTCGGCAGTGAAAAACTTTCCAAATAATATGCATAGGTGGGAACAACTGACTCATCTATTCTTGGAGTTTGGTTTTGGGTTGTGTTTAAATGTAGACTCTCTCTCTCTCTCTCTCTCTCTCTCTCTCTCTCTCTCTCTCTCTCTGTGTGTGTGTGTGTGTGTGTGTGTGTGTGTGTGTGTGTGTGTGTGTGTGTGAACATGCAGATTAAGATACATCACGGGGGTCTACCCAAAAGAACTGGAATCTGGGGAGATCCAGCTATCACAAACGTCGGATCCCAGGCATGCCGTCAGCAGGGTGTGGTTGATGTGTACAATTTTGAGTCATGTGATCGGTAGATATCTTTAAATATAAATGAAAAGATTTGTGGAAGATGGTTGTTCTGCGAGAAAACTGATTTTTATTTGGTAGAGTACTAACTGGAGATTTGTTCCACCGCAAAACGCTTTATGCATTGTGTGACATTTTAGAGGACATTGTACTAGTGGTGTGTAGCCTGCGCTACGGGAGCGGAAATCGAACGAACTGGGGATTTCCCGAAGTTATTCTTAGTGCTTGCGACAAGACAACTACACTGAGAAACCAGGAAGTTTTTTCTTTCCTTTTCGATCGATTACTGTGTTCGTCTTGGTTCAGGTGTGGACGAAACTCTTCTACTATCAGTCCAGCGATGTGGTTATCTTGGGAATGATAGCCATTGGTGTCGTGGCGTGGAAACCTGTGTCAGGTATCGCCGCGCGAATTTGAACGACTCGGAGCCATTGCGTCCAACGTACGGCGCAGGGACACCGGTTTGGTGATAACAAAAAAACTCTAGCCTAGCGACACCTGTTTCAGTGGAGGCAAGTTCTCTTGTGATGATAAGAACAAAGCGGTTTGTTCACGGCTGGTCGCCTGAGTCGGTCAGTTTATCTACTGTGTTGTCACGAACTCAATTGAGTCAGTCAGTTTATCTACTGTGTGTTGTCACGAACTCAATTGAGTCAGTCAGTTTATCTACTGTGTGTTGTCACGAACTCAATTGAGTCAGTCAGTTTATCTACTGTGTTGTCACGAACTCAAAGTAGAGTCACAGCAACGGACAGCCGAGGCTGTCTATGTAGTCGCCTATCAGGGAAGGCTGTCTAACGTCAATTTTGTCTAACTGATTTCTCCAGTTCTTAATTTCGCTCTGGTTTAGTTTTCCTGGCAGACTCATTGCGTAAAGCACAAACGGTGAGATGGACTCGCTTGCGGTCTTGACTTTATATTATTAATCGCGCAGGGCTAGTCACAGGCCAACCGCCATACCACGTTGAAAGCACCGGTTCTCGTCCAGTAATAGTCGTCTGCGTCACTTTTCCATCGTACACCTGCGCATGTGTACATACCTTTAAACCCTCTCCACAGGAGAACAGTCTGTGAAGAACTTGTTGATGTGGGACCTTAATCTCAGGGTTCATCATTCTCGATAGCTTCACCCCCAAACCTGCCGTCTATAACACGTCACTGGGCACACACAGTCTATGTCTGCGAGTCTACCTTGTCCTTAAGGGCCTTAGGCCAATCCGACGTTAATCTCACCTACGATCGATAGACACAGTCTTCTAGAACGGACTACGCTACTAAGTTTTGACGGAGATTCCAGGTAGTCAAACCAGACAACCATGGCAGCCTACTTAGCGACGGCCAAGTTGGTGACCACGCCCACCTGGTTGGTGGGCGATCGCCAGATAAGGTTCGACAAGCGCCGCTTGGTCATGGGCATCCTCAACGTCACCCCAGACTCGTTCTCAGACGGCGGGGAGTTCTACAAGGTGGACGACGCCGTGACTCACGGTCTGCGCCTGGTGCAGGAAGGCGCTGACATCATCGACGTGGGGGGAGAGTCCACACGCCCTGGGGCCGACCCTGTCACGGCCGAGGAAGAACTCCGCCGCGTCATCCCGGTCATCCGACGCCTGAGCCAGGAAACGGACGCCTTGATCTCCATCGACACCAGCAAAGCCAGCGTGGCCGCCGCCGCTCTAGAAGCCGGCGCCAAGATCGTCAACGACATCAGCGGGTTGGGGTTCGACCCCGCCATGGCCGGCACCGTCGCCGACCACAAGGCCTCGCTGGTCCTCATGCACATCCGCGGCACCCCGAAGACCATGGAGAGCCAGGCGTGCTACCAGGACGTGGTGCAGGAGGTGCTGGACTACTTCACCCGCCGCCTGGCCAAGGCCCAGGAGGAGGGCATCGATCTTCGCCGCGTGGCTCTGGACCCCGGGATCGGCTTCGGCAAGAATACGGCCCACAACTACACCCTGGTGAGGGACCTGGGCAGGCTGAACTCCCTGGGCAGGCCGGTGGTCCTGGGCACGTCCCGGAAGAAGATGATCGGGGAGGCGCTAGGGGGGCGGGAGCCCAAGGACCGGGTGTGGGGCACGGCGGCCACGGTGGCCTGCGGGCTCTTCACCGGGGCTCACGTGGTTCGGGTCCACGACGTGCAGGAGATGGCGGATGTCGTCAGGGTGACGGAGATGATGCTTCAGGCGTCGGTGTAATTAGGTTCGGTTTGTTGTTGTTTTGCTTTTTTATTTTTTTATTTTTTTTTCGCGCGTGTGTTTGTCACACGTGGACCCACCCCCACCCCACCCGCTCCACCACCACCACAACCTCCTTGCCGTCCTCCCTCTCCCGCCCACCACGGCCCTGGTTCTCTCCCCTGACCTCTTTCTCCTTCCCTGCTCTTCACTAGGACGTAGCCCACCCAAATTCCTTTTTCCTTTGACTCAGCAATTTGACCTTTTTTCAATTCAATTCAATTAAATTCAATTCAATCAACTTTATTGTCCATCGGATATTTTTCTTCTGCTCCACATCATTTCACAAGCACATAAGACCTTACCAAGAGACATTATAAACTTCTTTTAATTTTTTTTTTTTTTTTAATTTTTTTATATAATTCACATTCCTGTTTACTCTCCGAGTGAAAATATTGAAGTTTACCTCCCCTCCACACCCCCCCCCCCCCCCCACTTTAAGATTGTATGTTGGGTACTGTTTATTTGATTATTTATCTACCTGATGAAATGCGACGCAGTTGCTTGCTGGCTTGGTTCTGTGCTCAGTTTGGCTTTGACAGCGTTGTGCA
>CM065743.1:3619893-3814893 GCA_033310375.1 Conus canariensis
GCGTGGTCACACACACACACACACACACACACACACACACACACACACACACACTACACACGCTTACACTTGACGCGTAAGTAAGCGTGGTCACACACACACACACACACACACACACACACACACACACACACACACACACACACACACACACACACACATACTGACCAACACAGCAAACGTCTGTATATCTCTTCGGCCTCGTTGACGCTGGGATATGGATAAGTCCCTGTCACATATTCCGTTACCAGACCAAAACTCCATAGCGCCATCTTCCTCATCCTCATTTGACACCATTTAAAAAAAAAAAAGGGGGGGGGGGGGGGGGGGAATCTCAATTTCTCTTTCCTTTCCATATCCGTGGACAAGGTGCGTTCATCTCGAGGTCGCTGGCATTGGTAGCACTTTCTTGGGGACTGTCGTTGGACGGATGTGCTGGCTCTGTCTGTCTGGCTCCGTGGTGCACTGCATGTCATGTACCACACACAGTGAAACATATTCTGTTAAGAGTGTTGGGGCTTGCATGACGTGAGACATGAACATTTTTTTTTTCAGCAGATTCCATGAACACCTTGTGATCTTTTGGGTTTCTGAGGGAGTTCAACATTTTTTTTTAATCTGATCTAAGATTTTACAGAAGAAAGATTTTTAACAAAATGTCTTATGTATTTTTAGAGGGTGTATTTTATAGGGTTGTGTGAATGAGGGTGTTTTGTTGTTGTTGTTGTTGTTGTTGTCCTCTCTCTCTCTCTCTCTCTCTCTCTCTCTCTCTCTCTCTCTCTCTCTCTCTCTCTCTCTTGTAATGTAGGCCTATACACATATGACTTGTGAGTTGACTTCAACGCGGTGACAGCCCTGATATGGCCCTTTGCGGTCGGCTGGGCTATAAACAACATTACCTTACTTTACCTGGCTCTGTGTGGAATGGGACGCTCATTCATTCTAGGTCCACGACTTTGGAATTATTGTTGTCAGCAGGGTGGCATAGTAGGTCAGGTATCTTGCGTATGCTGAATGAGAACATCATCACTGAACGCTATCGAAGTGACCCGGCAGCCGTGCATAGGTGTCTCTGGTGGATTGTCTCTTCTTAAAAAGTCTAAGTGATGCATCCTCCAGACACGGACAGACGAATCTCAAGACAAAACACGACGCGTTTTGACCTCTTAGGTCTTCTTCAGGCAAGATAAACAACACTCAGCACAACGAAAATGAAGAACGAGCAATCACTTATCTCGTCTTCTTCTTCTTCTGCGTACGCAGGCAGATACTCCTGCGGACACTCCCTATACACTCGCTATATGGACAGGCAAGTATTGATCCCATCTATGCTACAAAGGGAGTGGAGTTTTGTGTGCATGACCGTTTTTTTTATCCCGCCATTAAGGCAGCTATACTCCATCTTCGGGGAAGATGCATGCTATGTGTAACGTGTCAACCATACCAACGGCCAAACTGGTCTTCTCTTCCGAAAGTTGGTGATGGGATTTGACGTGTGTGCAAGATGTTATGCGTGCGTTCACACACGGAACCTCAGTTTATAGTCTCATTCGAAGGACTGTATGGGAAATGGAGTCAGAACCAATGTTAACTCCGAGGGAATTATCCCCCTGTACCGAAACGGCCCGGCGGAGATTCGAACCCGCAACCCTTGGATTACGAGTCCGGCGCTCTACCAACTGAGCTATTCCGGCCCCCAACTTATCTGGTCAAATTGGGCGTAAGATGGGCATTGAAGGATCGCCTCTTGTTGGACTAATAATCACTGTTCCCTGGGGACAGCTGGTGCCGGGGCAGCAAGCACACAAACCTTGATGTGGTTGTGTGTGAAGGGAGCGCTATCGAGGGGAATGGGGAGGGATGGGACAGGTTAAAAATAAGAAAGTAGTATGTAAAGACAAAACTGTTCAAGAATGAACTATCGTTTTGTTGTAAAGAAAATCATAACACAGACACACATACAAAAAAAAAAAGCAATTGAAAATCCATTTGTTGGAGTCAATTCCAACAGAGACAAAGACCAAAGTGATCCAGATGAACAAGTCTCTCAAGGGAGGCAATTTTTTTCACACCCCCCCCCCCCACCCCTTTCTTGTTTTGTTTTGTTTTTGTTTTTGGGGGGAAAGGGGGGGGGGGAGGAATGATGTGGTGGTATCTATCTTGCAGACATAAAGATCACAATGCCCCGTTGAAAAACAAAGTCTTTAAAAGAAGACAGTCTTTAATGGAGAGGGAGTGGAGGAGTGGATGTCAGAGTAGTAAACGGAAGATGAAAGTTTCCCTAGCCTACAGGCTGTAGGGACAGTGACCTGTCACAGGCCATGGTATGATGTAAGGCGAGGCCCCATTTTCTCCTTCTGCCACCTTTAACCTCCACTGAAGTGCATCAGGTGCTCATTTAATTCTGCGTGGACGGACAGGGTTTCCAAGCCAAAAAATCCGACCCCAGGTGCAGTTTAAACTCACGCCTGTAAACTTTGCAGCTAAAGGCTCTGACCATCAGACCACGAGAATCTCTAAGTAAACATAACAAGATGCAAAGCATATAAGCGTTCTCCCAGTCTCAGGATCATCCAAACCGCTTATAAATCGGCCAAGTACTTTCTGAGATATTCCATAAAGAAGAAAAACCGTTTTGGGCCGTTATAGCCGTTAGTAACGGCTATTCTGGTAAAATAAAACATCGGGCATCATCTGTGACCCATCATGAACATACCAGCAAATTTTCAGAAAGATCGGCCCAGAAGTTTTGTCTGGAGCGAGTGGAACACATTTTGACCACGGACAGACACACAGACAGACACACAGACAGACAGGCACACAGACAGCATTTCTTCGTTCCCATTGTAAGGTACTCCCTGTTCTCGGTATGACCTAATTTTTTAAATTAATTAAAGGGAGGCTATCTTTGATGGCCAGAAGGAGGGGAGCGCAGTCTAGTGTACGTAAAGACCCACAAAGTTCCACGAAAACAAGTCTTTGAAAGGGGGTGAGTGTAGCATACACAAAGATTAAAATGTTCTGGAAAACAGACAGACAAACAAACAAACAAACAAACAAACTAATCTTTAAAGGGAAGCAGTCTTTATTGGGAGGACAATCTAGAACTGACACAAACAGTTACGTTAAATGAAAATAAGTCACTTTCAAGGGAAGGTAGTCTTTTTTTCTGAGAAGTTTAATGCTTTTCAATTTGTTTGTTTGTTTTTCTTGTGTGTGTGTGTGTGTGTGTGTGTGTGTGTGTGTGTGTGTGTGTGTGTGTTGAAGGAAAGAAACTGATAATCATTAATTTCACCACAAATGCTCCCCTCTCAATACACCGCCCAGACTCTTTCGAATTATTTCCCCTTTCCTAATAAAGTAAATAAACATGAACGAAGAGGAAGTAAATGAACAACCTAGTTGAACAGATAAACAAAGAACACACGGATAGGCAAATAAATGAAGAAATAAACAAACAAACGAATAAATTATTATTTTATTTTATCCCATTTTTTTTCGCTTCTTCATTTTTCTTTTAATCTTATTTTAATGTTGTTTTTTTCCATTTCCCCCGATTACTACTACAACACCCCCAATTAATATTACAGTTTACAAATGTGTTCAGTGCTCAAATTTTTTAATGAATGAATTTTTTTTTTTCCGGCTTTGGGGTAACCATTTCATTTAATAATAATAATAATGATTTCTTATATAGCGCTTAATCAAACGAATTTCTCTAAGCACTTTACAAAGTCATACTACATTCACCCTTCTCATATACAATAATACACCTTACACCCAACTACAAATACTATTACTACAATAACTAACAAATCCTAATCCTACCAATGTGACATTCACTTATTCTTCAAATATCACTACAAAAACTTAATCCTATAACGTTCAATCATACAACAAATACATATAATAGAGAACATACACATACGCTACATTTGAAAAGGCCCAGACGGCTATGAGTTAGGTTGTACCCCCCCCCCCCCTCCCCACAGCATTGACTAATTATGAGAAAATAGATGGGTTTTAAGTTTAGACTTGAAAGAAGAGATAGAATCTAAATGTCTGAGACAGTCTGGCAGTCTGTTCCACGTCGCTGGAGCTTGAAAAGAGAAAGATCTTTCACCAGTAGTAGTCCTGAAGCGAGTCATTCGCAGAAGGCGGTCGTCAGCACAGGAGCGTAGTTGTCGAGAGGGGGTGTAGATTTTAAGGAGATCTGAGAGATAAGAAGGTCCATTTTCAAAGAGAGCAGAGAAAGTGAGAGTTGAGATTTTGTACGAGATACGGTTTGAGACAGATAGCCAGTGAAGAGAGTGGAGGAGAGGCGAAATGTGAGCATGTTTTCTTGCTCTACAGACGACTCGGGCTGCATGATTTTGGATTCGCTGTAATCTTTCTATCAGGTATTTTGGAAGGCCGGCCAAAAGTGAGTTGCAGTAATCTATTCTAGATAAGACAAATGCACAAATGAGAGTTTTTGTAGCATCTGTAGAGAGAAGGTGACGTACAGAGCTGATTCTTCTTAGTTCTAAATAGGCAATCTTGCAAATATTTGAAACCTGTTTCTCAAAGGAGAGGGATTGGTCAAGTATGACCCCTAGACTGCGGACAGAGGTGGAGACAGAGACAGCACAGTCATTGATAGTGACAGTTGAAGGCAGAGAAGGATGGTTAGGCTGTTTTGTCACGAACATGAGTTCCGTCTTGTCGTCATTTAGTTGTAGTTTGTTGGTTGTCATCCAGTCCTTCAGGTCTGCAATGCAGCCCCGCATCCGAGAAATCAGTGAGTCAGTTTCAGCAATGGGAGCCGACTGATGAAGCTGAGTATCGTCAGCAAAGCTCTCATGCGACATGGCGTGACCACTGATGACGTCAGACACAGGACTAGCATAAGGCACAAAAAGGACTGGCCCAAGTACGGAACCCTGAGGCACACCGTACCTAAGAGGAGAACTGTCTGAGTATCTTCCCTGTACACACACTGTCTGAGTCCGTCCAGTCAAGTAAGAGATAATCCAGTCGAGAGCTGTGTCTTTGAATCCAAAGGAAGTTTGAAGCCGTGAGAACAAAATATTATGATCGATCGTGTCAAATGCTGCAGAGAGGTTTAACATCGCTAATAAGGAAACGTTCCCATCGTCAAGCCCGCAGAGGAGGTCATTGACTATACGGAGGAGTGCTGTCTCACAACTAATTTCTTCTTCTTCTTTAGTCTTCTGCTATGGAGAACTCACAATCAGTTTGTGGATCATTCTGGGACCAAGCTGAAAAAGATGGGGTTTGCTGTTATCAAAGTTTTGCGAAGTCCAGGTTTATCAGGGAAAGTTAAAAGTGCAGAACATAGTTTTGAACCCAGCCATTCAGATGTTAAAAGAAGTTTTTAAGGCTCTGCCATTCCATTGTGTGAGTTCAATGTGCACTCTCAAAAGATAAAGCAAGTGAAGAGACTCATACCATTGTACAACAAAGCCAACTGGGAGGGCATGAGGACTGACATGCTGTCTCTGCACACGGAGTTGACAAACGACCTTCAAGGATGAGACCTTTCAACAGATGAACTGTGGAGCCGATTCAAATCGGCTTACGAGACAGCAGTGAAGAACCACATCCCACTCAAGCAAGCCCATTCCAAAGACAGTAAACCGTGGATTACAGCAGAAATCAAGAAGAAGAGTAAACGACAACAACGAGTTTACAAAAAGAAGAAGAGGGGGACTAATGAACTCGAGGCTGAATCAAAAAAATTGTGCAGAGAAATCCAACGCATGATCCGCCGTTCCTATTGGACCTACATTGACGAGTCGGTCACTGCTGAAACTGAGTCAGTGTCACAGCATCAGAAGAAATTTTACACCTTCATCAAATACCAGCGCACTTCCAAGCCTGGCTTATCCCCCCTCAAAGTCGACGGACAACTCGTCTCTGAGCCTAAGGCGCAAGCCGAAGTCTTCAATAGACAGTTCCAGTCTGTCTTCGGTGATGGGCGGGATTACACTGATGAGGAGTTCGATGCCAAGGTGGAGATGAAGCCTGTTGACCTGAATACAACGCTGTCGACCATCACTGTATCAGAGGCCGGCATCCGCAAAATCCTGCAAAACCTCAACCCTTACAAGGCTTGTGGTCGTGACAACATCCACCCAAGAGTCCTGCGTGAGGCTGCAGATGAAGTAGCCCCGACACTAGCCCTCATCTACCAGTCTTCTATCGACACAGGCGCAGTACCATCAGACTGGCGTGATGCCAACGTTATACCCATCTACAAGAAAGGGAACCACTATGACCCGGAAAACTACCGTCCAGTCTCCCTTACCAGTGTGCCATATGTAAAATCCTAGAACACCTGGTCACTAGTGCCCTCATGGCCCACTTAGAAAGCAACAAAATTCTCAGATCTGAGGAACATGGCTTTCGCAGAAAAAGATCCTGTGAGACTCAACTTTTGGACTTCACTGAGGAACTGAATGAAAATGTGGAAAAGGGACGGCAGTCAGACATAATCATCATGGACTTTGCGAAAGCTTTCGACAAAGTAAACCATAGTCTTTTGATCCACAAACTCAAATCCTTCCTTTGGGGTAGACGTCAAGCAGTCATTGTTAACGGCGCTACATCAGACTTTGTCAGTGTGCAATCAGGAGTTCCACAGGGATCCGTCGTTGGGTCAGTGCTTTTCCTGGCATACATCAACGACCTACCGGAGCAACTCACCTCAATGACACGTCTGTTCGCCGACGATACCGTTGTCTATCGTCTCTCTGCCACAGAACACGACCGACACCAGCTACAAGAAGACCTCCAACGCCTCGAGCAGTGGGAGAAGAGCTGGGATATGGCATTCCACCCGGGGAAGTGTGTTACCCTATCCGTCACCAGAAAAAAAAAAATCCTTCTAACTACCAGTACAAACTCCATGGGCACACCTTGGCAAATGTCACCTCGGCCAAGTATCTCGGAGTCACCCTCACCAAAGACTTGTCATGGGTTCCCACATCCACAACATCATCCTCAAGGCCAACAAGGCCTTGGGGTTCCTGCGGAGAAACCTGAAAGTGAGCTCCACCAAAATTAAAGAGACGACCTACAAGACTTTCGTACGTCCCATACTGGAGTACGCCTGCACAGTATGGGACCCCCATGATGAAACAAACATCAACGAAATTGAAGCGGTCCAGAGGAGAGCCGCCAGATTTGTCATCAACAGGTACCACGACACCTCGAGTGTCACCTGCATGATCGACAAACTCAAATGGCCCTCCCTCTAACACCGGCGGAAAGTAGCCCGACTTACCATGCTGAGAAAGATCCTGAACAACGAGGCCATATTCAGCATGGACAAGATCAACTACGCCCCCTCACGAAGACGACGTTGCCACCCTCAACAACTTGTTCAGATGCAGTGCAGGACAGACTACAGACGATATTCTTCCTTCCGAACACCATCCAGGAATGGAACGAGCTGCCTAGTACTACCGTGGCAGCTGACACTCTGGACACCTTCAAGTCCAGAGTGCCACCCAGTAGTTAGTTTAGTTAGGTAGGCCGACCCCCCTCCCCACTCTCGCCCCCCAATTTCTCTCCCCCCCAAAAAAAAAAAAAAGAAAAAAAAAGCGAAGATGTAGTAGTCTGCCAGGTAAACCCACTCAGTATTTAGGAGTTAGGGTTAGGTTTTATTCTCACTATCTAGGTCTTTCACTTTCTATCCACAATTCTTTTTCTCACTCTGCAATCCTCTCAAAAGTTTTACAATGGCAGAAAAATCAACATGATGACTGAGGCCATTTAACTGGATGATGATGATGATGATAATGATGATGAAAACGTAGACAAACGAATCACAAGACAAAACCGGACGCATTTTTGACCTCTCAGGTCTTCTTCAGGCAGGATACAGAACACCCAGGACAACGAAAACTAACGAGCCATCACTTATCTTCATCCAACTGATTCGTCTGTCTACGTTTTTTGACGGAGCCTTATAGGTATATATTTTTTTTAATGTGCTTAGATTCCCGCCTGCAGTCGCCTCCCAGTGCAACCAGACATTCGGGTTAGGACGGGCCAAAAAAAAAAAAAAAAAAAAAAAAAGAACGAGCGTGGATTCGATCTACCATAGATATTTAGTTTAAGAGGGACTTTTCTCCACACACATACCTTCGGAAAAAAAAAAAAAAAAAAATTATTAGCAGAGCGTGGTTTCGATCCACGGACCTCTGGGTTATGGGCCCAGCACGCTTCCACTGCGCCACTCTGCTGTTAACTTTTGTAGGGGGAAATTAATTTATATATATATACACACACTATTTTGTAACCGATTTTTTTTTAACTTGATTTAATTTGTACAAGAATATTATTTTGTTGTTGTATCATTAATAATGTTTCTGTGTGATTGTTTTCTAACTTACGTTAAAGCCTGTGATTTTTTTTTTTTTTTTAAATTAGAATCTTCAAATGTTGAAATCGGTAAATGGTAAAACATCGGAAGTCATGGCGTCTGCTCTCCACGTGCTCTAAATATTCTTATGGGTATTTTGTGAGACTGGCAGAGAGGGTACGTGTTCTGGCTCTTCAGTTTGTGTGTATGTTTGTGAGTGGTCAAGTGACAGGAAGGTAGTAATCCACATGGGGTTAGAAGGGATTTCCTATCGCTCAAGTAAAAACAAAACGCAATTAGGCTAGAGTCGGGGGCTCCCATTGCTTCTTCCGAAAAGTCTCCACAATCAACAGGCTGATTATTATGAGACTGTGATGCTGATGCTTGCAGACCTCCTCCGTCGTATTTATAATTCAGTTGCTAAACACAAGTTCAGGGGACGATTCACACTTCCTACCGTTCAAGATTAACAGACAAAAAAAAAACAAAAAAAAACACGCACACAAACAAAACAGAAGAAAAAAAAAAAGAAGAATGAACAGATACCCCAAATGTTTTACAAATGTCAGAAAAGAAATCGAATTGGCATGTTTTGACTACACTGGTGTCAGTTTTTGATGTAAGTGTAGTGACGCACGGACACTGTGTCTGTAGACCTCTGTAGAAGTGCACCTCGTTTTAGATGAGTTCATTGACCTTTACGGTGTGGTAAACAAGCAGACGAATGAAGGTGGCAGTACGAGCCAAGGCTAATACAGGGCAGATATCCCAAACTGATACTTATTGTTGGCTCAGAAGCATTGCCGTGTTGTGATGCACGGATGCTGTGCATAGAGGCGAGCACGGCGGAAGTGTACCTCGAGTGAGAAGTGTTCACTGACGGTCAGGTAAACGAACAGACGAACTCCCAGGCTCCAAGAGGATGGAGCTGCTAACTTCTTGTTTGTTCAGAAGCAAGGTCTTGCTCAGGGTGCAACTGACACAAGCGACAGACCAGTGCTAGAGCCTCCAGTTCTAAAAGACAGTTTAGCTCTAGCACTGCAACAGAACAGCTGTAGACGGTTACGGTGGCAAGGACGGCTTTGACAGCTCTACTAGTACTACTACTTCTAGGCTCAACTTGATTTAGCAGTCTGTGCCATTGAAGGGCTCGAGAAGAATCCTGTCAAAAAAACCCTAGTCAGTGTCTGGACTGACCCAGTAAGGTAGAGTGCATATGTCTGAATGTGCAGGTGCTTAAATAAAATATAATAATGAACTTCCCCAAAGTGTAGGGTAAACACTTTATGTCAGATAACATATCGAATTGGCATATTTTTAATCACTTTGGTGTCAATTTTTTATGAAAGGATGGTGTCGCGGGGCACAGATGCTGTGCCTGTACACGACCGTAGTAACAGTGTGCCCTGATTTACAAATGTTCACTAAGCTCAATGGTCTGGCAAATAAGCAGACGAAACTTATTGGCAGTGGGGCATCAATGCTCATCCGGGACAGATCTGTCAAGTTACTATTGGTTCAGAAGATTGCCATGGTGACAGAGCCTTAGACAGACCAGTGCAAGGTCCACCTGTTATAGGAGACTATCTCGCCAAAGTGACTGTGACAGGACAGCTGTAGACTTACAACAGCATTGAGGGCATAGTGACAGACTGGGACTGCGACAGAGGGGTGTGTCAAGGATCCTGACGAACACTGCAACACTGTTTTCATGGATAATGTGACTACTCCACTGGATTGCCTATGTGCAGACTGTCTCATTTTTTGGCAGGCTGCTCATTTAGTTTTAATCTGTGTTTAGATCTATTACTTCTGGGCTCCTGGAACAATCTTAATTGGTCTATAATACTGAAATGTACTGAGGCTTGTTGATTAATTGGTCTGTAGTACTGAAATGTACTGAGGCTTGTTGACTGGTCTATAGAACTGAAATGTACTGAGGCTTGTTGATTGATTGGTCTATAGTACTGAAATGTACTGAGGCTTGTTGGTTACTTCTTCTGGGATGCTGGCGCAGTATTATGTTAATTAACCTATTCGTCTTGGCTGAAGGTGTAATTTTAATCTGTATTAGGCCTATTACTTCGAAAACAGTTTCAACTGTTTGTACTACAATTTTGTAGCGACATCTGAGAACATTTGTCGTATTGATCAATGATTCCATGCTGCTTGTGAAAGCTGTTGTTGGTTTACTTGCTATGAGATATTCTTTGTCTCCAGTGTTAGATACAACAAGAGAAACCTTCACAGTTTTCACTGTGACAGACATCTTGCGGCTGGTCATTTGTGTGTTTAGCCTGGCCGACGGTCATGCCGTACTACCCAGTAGGCTTAGCATTGGCTTTGATGGACATCCCTAGTCTAGACTACATGATCACAGAATGAGTTGACTAAGCTGAATGATATGGTGTGTTTTATTCAAAATGAATTTCTAGGCAGAATCATTCTGCATGAGAATGGCTTTATTAGTCATTTAACAATTCAAATTAGGCTTTATCTTTTTTTCTTCCATCATGACCTTATTCTTTGTCATGCTTTCTATGGGTGGGGCTCAGAATGACATAAGTGAGAAACTGATCTGCAATATTAACCGCCCAAGTTACTATGTGCAGTTCCTGTAAACACTGTATGCATGTCTGTGTATGCAAGTGGAATTCCTACAGATGTATTGTCCTGCATGTTTTTCCAGTTTCTTACAATTTGGAGGATATGATCCTGCCCTGCACTCAGTGGTTGTCACTCAGATCAAATCAGTGCATGCTGCGTGTATTTGTGTTATCCATCACCATCAGTCTATGGGGCCTACTCTTCTGAAGGATGGAGACGGGATTTGACAAATGTGCAAGATGTTACGCATGCATTTACCCACCCAACCTCGATTTATAGTCTCATTTTCAAAGGACTTGGGGAATGGAGTCAGAACCAGTGTTACCTCCCAGGGAAAAAAAGTCCCAGTGTACTGAAATGACCATGACAGAGATTCAAACCTGCAACCCCAGGATTTCAAGAATTATGAGTCTGAGCTATTCTGGCCCCACATGTGAATTCATGCACTGCACACATGAATGATTTTTATAGAGGGGGGGGGGGGGGGGGGGAGGGGGTATGCAACAGTGCACAACAGCTGCAGACATGTAGATCATAAATTGTAATGTATCTTGTGCAGAGAGTATTTCCCTGGCGGCAGAAGCTCATCAACGTGAGTGAGCCATGGGAGTGAGTGTGGAGGGTGTGGTGGTGCTGGCAGTGTTCTACATCTTCGTGTTGCTGACAGGGCTGCTAGCCTCCTGGTACCACGGCCGACGCCATGCTAGCGACGGCATCATGGAAACGTCGCTGGTGGCGGGACGGAGCCTGAAGGGGGTGGTCAGCGTGTTTACCATGATGGGTGAGAGCTGGAGGGGCTGGATCATAGGGACTTAGAGCTGTACAGTCTGATGAGGAGAAGGAGTGATTTTTTTTTTTTTTTTGCGAGGTTGAGGGGTTTTTTGGAATGAAAAGCTTCCTTTATTGTAATGATTATTCTTCCATTATTATATACACAGGATGTCATTTATTTTGGTGGTTGCATTATGAATATCATGGTCAGACGTAATAAATATGAACCCTGAATCTTTCTCCTTTGTGCATTTTTAACCACAGCATTAACTTTCTCTCTCCTGTCTCTGTCTCTCTCTGTCTCTCTCTGTCTCTCTCTGTCTCTCTGTCTCTTCTCTCTCTCTGTCTCTCTCTCTGTCTCTCTCTGTCTCTCTCTCTCTCTCCTCTTCTCTCTCTCCTTCGTCTCTCGTCTGTCTGTCTCTGTCTCTCTCTCTCTCTCTCTCTCTCATATGTATTCATACACACACACATCTCTGCTCAACAAGGTTTTGGTGAGTGTAGGTACTGACCGCTGTGGTTTGCCTGTACACCTGAACATGAAAATCGGTGGTCTGGGCCTGTGCGGCTGTATCATCTTTCATATATTGAAGAAAATCGGTTTGTGCGGGTGAAAAGAAAAATCTGGTAGGAATTCTCTTGTGCCGTAAATTTGAAGCTTGTGCCAACATTTTGAGCCAGCCAGCAGTCGTCTCTCACAGAATCTGATAGCGCGGGTTCAAATCTTCAGTGAAAGGTCACGTCAAGGTCACACTGAGCTATGATTTGTTAATTTGAATTGGGCGCATAGCAAAGGTTGGTACTCTGTCACAGATGTTTGGGTCCTAAGACATGAGTGGTGATTCATACAAAAAAATGCATGGCTAGGCTGAAAATCAACAAGTGGTTGACATAGGTCTGTGTAAGTGAATTGTATTCGAGAGTAAGCTGTGCCTCCCCTGCCCCCTCCCCTTCCCCGTAACAACTTTTCAGCCTTGTGGACCCTGCCCACCTCTTACTCTGCTCCTGTCCTAGCCAGAATGATTCCTGCTCTCCCACCACCCATCCCACCCCTAGACAGAACTGTAACACAACCAGTTTGACTCTGTTTCTCCAGCTACAACGGTAGGGGGAGGTTACATCAACGGAACAGCAGAGTCTGTGGCTACGGCAGGTCTGGTGTGGACTTTGGCCCCCTTTGGGATATTCCTGGGCCTGAATATTGGTAAGGTCGGTCTTTTCCGCTGGTTTAAGTGGGCAACTGTGGGTTTACGTGTGTTGTGTGTACATGTGTGAATGTGTCTTTGTGTGTGAGTATGTCTGTGAGTGTGTATGTGTGTTTATGGTTTCTGTGCATTCACATTGTGTCAGGTTACGTGTGTGCATGTTTGTATGTATGTATGTTTTATAATTTTTGTTGTTGCTTTTATGTGTGTATATGTATGTATCTATGTATGTGTGTATGTGATTATATGAAGAGTAGTGAAACAGGTTTGCATTTGTATGAAAAAAAGCTCTAAACTTTTTTTCCCAGTTGCCTACTTTTTAAAAATTTTTTATTCTGTCTCTGTTTTATAAACAAGCAAACAAACAAACAAAATACAAACTATACACACAAACAGCAGCAGAAAAACAAATTTATAGTACAAATACAAAAACATAACATCCAAATTAGTAGTAAGATGAAAATGCCAACAAATTATCAGTTGTTCATAGTGATGTTTAGGCATTGTACATAGATACATACATACATGCATAAATATTCATACAAACACAGCGAAAAAAAAAAAATTAACTCTTTCATCCCTACAACCCGGTTTTCCGGTTTGCAGAAATCGTACCCTTCCTTCCTGCAGCCCGGAAAACCGGGCAGCACAAAATCCCTCCTTTCCTTCCTGCAGCCCGGAAAATTGGTTCTCACAGTAAGCGCTTTGAATTTCGTGCAAGTCGCGTCATCGGTACACGTCATGATCGGGTCGCTTGCGGGGCAGTGTTTATGAATGGAATGGATGCCAGACGGCCCCTACAGCATGGGAAAGTGGTTGCCACTCTACTCTGGCCGGTTTGCTACTGCATACATGGCAGTTCTCACTTACCTCTTCTTTTTTTTCCTATAAATCCAGTAAAGAAGGGAATACTCGTATTATAAGAATCCAGTCCTGAACAAGAGGAAGTAATGGTTCATAGAAAAGTAGGAATGAAAGAGTTAAAAGAAAAATATTCAAGGCACATGATGTATATCTGCAGTCCATTTTCATTCTGACCAGAGCTGCCAGGTTCTGTTTCTGGTACAGCATGCTACAGTTTTGCTGACGATGCTACGCTGGTGCGTTTTGTGATGAAGTTCTGTGTCAAAATTTAAAGTAAGAAAAGTAATTTTGTGAAGAAAGGGCTTCGTTGACTTAGCAGCAATTTAAATGGAACTGAGGCAGTGTACATCTTTAGACTGTAGGCATATTTCATTTAAAATGAGCCGCTCCTTTCAGTGAGGGGAAAAAAAAATCAGAGAACAAGAATGAAAGGTAATAGCGGTTTTGCTGTCTTATCCACTGGGTTCATTGTCTGTCATTTTGATTTCTGGTAGGTCAGGTGGGAATGTCATGATAACTGGCGAGATTTTTCTGTCTTCCTAGTCTGTCGTTCCGTTGAGTGCGATTTGAAGCGCGGCTGAAAGTGATCTTGTGATTTTGCATACAAGTTCCACGAATGAATTTGGAATGCTGCACTTAAAGTGTCAAAATGCAGCAGAGAAACGAGCACGCCGCAAACAGCGAGCAGCCTCTGCTTCTTCCCAGTCGTCCTGCTTCGTCTGCACCAACTGCAACAGAGACTGTCACTCCAGAATTGGGTTGCACAGCCACACCAGGCGCTGTTCACAACCCTAGGAGAAACCTCACTTGGCGCATCAAGCATTGTCCTCCGGGACTGCATTGCCAACAACAACGCTTTGTGTTTTTGAGGCTCTGGCAGCTGTGTATCACTACTGAAATATTTAGATAGACTACACGCATTTTGAACTCGCACTCTTGAACTGGTGTGCTCACATACATGCTCACTCTCATATGCACACAGACACTCGCTTGCAGGATGTGGACTGTAGACATTTTTAGGCCCAATTTCCCTGTGTCAGGTGGGGTGGTCTACGCCCGCCCGATGCGCGACAAGAAGTACGTGACCATGCTGGATCCCGTTCAGCAGGCCTTTGGCCGCTTGGCCACAGTGCTGCTGTACCTGGCCTCGCTCTGCGGCGACGTGTTGTGGACGGCAGCCATTCTGTCTGCTCTGGGTAAGTCAGAGAGAGGGGAAGAGAGCGAGAGGAGGGGAGGAGAGGGGGGGAGAGAGAGAGAGACGGGTAGAGAGAGATAGAGGGAGAAAGAGGAGAGAGAGAGAGAGGGGGGGGGGAAGAGAAAAAGAGAGGGAGGAGAGAGAGAGAATGAGGGAGGAGAGAGGGAAGGGAAGGGAGACACTGACAATGATTCTTTATTTGATAACGATAAAAGCGCTGGTTTACTTAGCCATTTTTCATACTTGCCGTTACTATTCTACGAAGCCAGTACTAAATGATATACAACCTATGCATCAAAACATGAATATACAAACAAACAACATCAAGCCAAACAAACAGACAATAAAAAACCACACCACCAGAGGGAGAAAAAGAGGGAGAGATGGATGGAAGGGTAGAAAGAAAGGCACTGAGCGAGGGAGAGCGAGAGGAAGGGAGGGACAAAGGGGAGGGAGAGAGAGAGGGTTGAAGAAACACAGAGGTGGGTGGAGGGGAGGGAGGATTAGGGGATGGGGGGGAAAGAGCACAAACTAAGGGGTTAGGGGACGACAGGCATTCAGGAAGGTGATGAGACAAAGAGGGAGTTGGAGAGGGGAGGGAGGGGGAAAAAGAAAAAAATGAGAGGGGAGGAGGGTAGGAGCACTGATACAGCAAGAGAAGAGAGAGAGAGAGAGGGGAGGGAGAGGGAAAAAGAAAAAAATGAGAGGGGAGGAGGGTAGGAGCACTGATACAGCAAGGGAAGAAGAGAGAGAGGGGAGGGAGAGGGAAAAAGAAAAAAATGAGAGGGGAGGAGGGTAGAAGCACTGATACAGCAAGGGAGAGAGAGAGAGAGGGGAGGGAGAGGGAAAAAGAAAAAAATGAGAGGGGAGGAGGGTAGAAGCACTGATACAGCAAGGGAAGAGAGAGAGAGAGGGGAGGGAGGGGGAAAAAGAAAAAAATGAGAGGGGAGGAGGGTAGAAGCACTGATACAGCAAGGGAAGAGAGAGAGAGAGGGGAGGGAGAGGGAAAAAGAAAAAAAATGAGGGGGAGGAGGGTAGAAGCACTGATACAGCAAGGGAAGAGAGAAGAGAGAGGGGAGGGAGGGGAAAAAGAAAAGAAATGAGAGGGGAGGAGGGTAGAAGCACTGATACAGCAAGGGAAGAGAGAGAGAGAGGGGAGGGAGGGGAAAAAGAAAAAATGAGAGGGAGGAGGGTAGAAGCACTGATACAGCAAGGGAAGAGAGAGAGAGAGGGGAGGGAGGAGGGAAAAAGAAAAAAATGAGGGGGAGGAGGGTAGAAGCACTGATACAGCAAGGGAAGAGAGAGAGGGGAGGGAGAGAAAAAGAAAAAAATGAGAGGGGAGGAGGGTAGAAGCACTGATACAGCAAGGGAAGAGAGAGAGAGAGAGGGAGGGAGAGGGAAAAAGAAAAGAATGAGAGGGGAGGAGGGTAGAAGCACTGATACAGCAAGGGAAGAGAGAGAGAGAGGGAGGAAGGGAAAAAGAAAAGAATGAGAGGGGAGGAGGTAGAAGCACTGATACAGCAAGGAAGAGAGAGAGAGGGGGGGAGGAGAGGAAAAAGAAAAAATGAGGGGAGGAGGGTAGAAGCACTGATACAGCAAGGGAAGAGAGAGAGAGAGGGGAGGGAGAGGAAAAAGAAAGAATGAGAGGGAGGAGGTGAAGCATGATCAGCAAGGGAAGGAGAGAGAGGAGAGGAGAGAGGAGGGAGAGGAAAAAAAAAAAATGAGAGGGGAGGAGGGTAGAAGCCTGATACAGCAAGGAAGAGAGAGAGAGAGAGAGGGAGGGAGAGGAAAAAGAAAGAAGAGAGGGGAGGGGAAAAAAAGAGGGAGAGAGATGAGAGAGAGAGGAGGGGAGGAGGGGAAAAAGAAAAAATGAGAGGGGAGGAGGGTAGAAGCACTGATACAGCAAGGGAAGAGAGAGAGGGGAGGGAGAGGGAAAAAGAAAAATGAGAGGGGGGGTAGAAGACTGATACAGCAAGGAAGAAGAGAGAGAGGGGAGGGAGAGGGAAAAAAAAAAGGGGAGGAGGGTAGAAGCACTGATAAGAAGGGAGAGAGAGAGAGGGAGGGAGGGAGAGGGAAAAAGAAAAGAATGAGAGGGGAGGAGGGTAGAAGCACTGATACAGCAAGGGAAGAGAGAGAGAGAGAGAGAGGGAGAGGGAAAAGAAAAGAATGAGAGGGGAGGAGGGTAGAAGCACTGATACAGCAAGGGAAGAGAGAGAGAGAGGGGAGGGAGAGGGAGAAAGAAAAGAATGAGAGGGGAGGAGGGTAGAAGCACTGATACAGCAAGGGAAGAGAGAGAGAGAGAGGGGAGGGAGAGGGAAAAAGAAAAGAATGAGAGGGGAGGAGGGTAGAAGCACTGATACGCAAGGAAGGGAGAGAGAGAGGGGGAGAGGGAAAAAGAAAAGAATGAGAGGGGAGGAGGGTAGAAGCACTGATACAGCAAGGGAAGAGAGAGAGAGAGAGGGGAGGGAGAGGGAAAAGAAAAGAATGAGAGGGGAGGAGGGTAGAAGCATGATACAGCAAGGGAAGAGAGAGAGAGAGAGGGGAGGGAGAGGGAAAAAGAAAAGAATGAGAGGGGAGGAGGGTAGAAGACTGATACAGCAAGGGAAGAGAGGAGAGAGAGGAGAGAGGGAGAGGGAAAAAGAAAAAAATGAGAGGGGAGGGGGTAGAAGCACTGATACAGCAAGGGAAGAGAGAGAGAGAGAGGGGAGGGAGAGGGAAAAAGAAAAGAATGAGGGGGAGGAGGGTAGAAGCACTGATACAGCAAGGGAAGAGAGAGAGAGGGGAGGGAGAGGGAAAAAGAAAAGAATGAGAGGGGAGGAGGGTAGAAGCACTGATACAGCAAGGGAAGAGAGAGAGAGAGGGGAGGGAGAGGGAAAAAGAAAAGAATGAGAGGGGAGGAGGGTAGAAGCACTGATACAGCAAGGGAGAGAAGAGGAGAGAGGGGAGGGAGAGGGAAAAAAAAGAAAGAGGGGAGGAGGGTAGAAGCACTGATACAGCAAGGGAAGAGAGAGAGGAGGGAGGGAGAGGGAAAAAGAAAAGAATGAGAGGGGGGAGGGTAGAAGCACTGATACAGCAAGGGAAGAGAGAGAGAGAGGGAAGGGAGAGGGAAAAAGACAAAAATGAGAGGGGAGGAGGGTAGAAGCACTGATACAGCAAGGGAAGAGAGAGAGAGAGAGGGGAGGGAGAGGGAAAAAGAAAAATGAGAGGGGAGGAGGGTAGAAGCACTGACTACAGCAAGGGAAGAGAGAGAGAGAGGGAGGGAGAGGGAAAAAGACAAAAATGAGAGGGGAGGAGGGTAGAAGCACTGATACAGCAAGGGAAGAGAGAGAGAGAGAGGGGAGGGAGAGGGAAAAAGACAAAAATGAGAGGGGAGGAGGGTAGAAGCACTGACACAGCAAGGGAAGAGAGAGAGAGAGGGGAGGGAGAGGGAAAAAGAAAAAATGAGAGGGGAGGAGGTAGAAGCACTGATACAGCAAGGGAAGAGAGAGAGAGAGGGGAGGGAGGGGGGAAAAGAAAAAATGAGGGGGGAGGAGGGTAGAAGCACTGATACTGCAAGGGAAGAGAGAGACAGAGAGGGGAGGGAGAGGGAAAAAGACAAAAATGAGAGGGGAGGAGGGTAGAAGCACTGATACAGCAAGGGAAGAGAGAGAGAGAGAGGGGAGGGAGAGGGAAAAAGAAAAGAATGAGAGGGGCGGAGGGTAGAAGCACTGATACAGCAAGGAAGAGAGAGAGAGAGGGGAGGGAGAGGGAAAAAGAAAAAATGAGAGGGGAGGAGGGTAGAAGCACTGATACAGCAAGGGAAGAGAGAGAGAGAGGGGAGGGAGAGGGAAAAAGAAAAAATGAGAGGGGAGGAGGGTAGAAGCACTGATACAGCAAGGGAAGAGAGAGAGAGAGAGAGGGGAGGGAGGGGAAAAGAAAAAAATGAGAGGGAGGAGGGTAGAAGCACTGATACAGCAAGGGAAGAAGAGAGAGAGAGGGGAGGGAGAGGGAAAAAGAAAAGAATGAGAGGGGAGGAGGGTAGAAGCACTGATACAGCAAGGGAAGAGAGAGAGAGAGGGGAGGAGAGGGAAAAGAAAAGAATGAGAGGGGAGGAGGGTAGAAGCACTGATACAGCAAGGGAAGAGAGAGAGGAGAGAGAGGGGAGGAGAGGGAAAAAGAAAAGAATGAGAGGGGAGGAGGGTAGAAGCACTGATACAGCAAGGGAAGAGAAGAGAGAGAGGGAGGGAGAGGGAAAAAGAAAAGAATGAGAGGGGAGGAGGGTAGAAGCACTGATACAGCAAGGGAAGAGAGAGAGAGAGAGGGGAGGGAGAGGGAAAATGAAAAGAATGAGAGGGGAGGAGGGTAGAAGCACTGATACAGCAAGGGAAGAGAGAGAGAGAGAGGGGAGGGAGAGGGAAAAAGAAAAGAATGAGAGGGGAGGAGGGTAGAAGTACTGATACAGCAAGGGAAGAGAGAGAGAGAGAGAGGAGAGAGAGGGAGAGGGAAAAAGAAAAAATGAGAGGGGAGGAGGGTAGAAGCACTGATACAGCAAGGGAGAGAGAGAGAGAGAGAGAGAGGGGAGGGAGAGGGAAAAAGAAAAGAATGAGAGGGGAGGAGGGTAGAAGCACTGATACAGCAAGGGAAGGAGAGAGAGAGAGAGAGAGGGAGGGAGAGGGAAAAAGAAAAGAATGAGAGGGGAGGAGGGTAGAAGCACTGATACAGCAAGGGAAGAGAGAGAGAGGGGAGGGAGAGGGAAAAAGAAAAGAATGAGAGGGGGAGGAGGGTAGAAGCACTGATACAGCAAGGGAAGAGAGAGAGAGGGGGGAGGGAGAGGAAAAAGAAAAGGAAGAGGGGAGGAGGGTAGAAGCACTGATACAGCAAGGGAAGAGAGAGAGGGAGGTGAGGAGAGGGAAAAAGAAAAGAATGAGAGGGGAGGAGGGTAGAAGCACTGATACAGCAAGGGAAGAGAGAGAGAGAGGGAGGGGAGGGAGAGGGAAAAAGAAAAGAATGAGAGGGGAGGAGGGTAGAAGCACTGATACAGCAAGGGAAGAGAAGAGAGAGAGGGGAGGGAGAGGGAAAAAGAAAAGAATGAGAGGGGAGGAGGGTAGAAGCACTGATACAGCAAGGGAAGAGAGAGAGAGAGGGGAGGGAGAGGGAAAGAGAAAAAATGAGAGGGGAGGAGGGTAGAAGCACTGATACAGCAAGGGAAGAGAGAGAGAGAGGGAAGGGAGAGGGAAAAAGACAAAAAATGAGAGGGGAGGAGGGTAGAAGCACTGATACAGCAAGGGAAGAGAGAGAGAGAGAGGGGAGGGAGAGGGAAAAAGAAAAGATTGAGAGGGGAGGAGGGTAGAAGCACTGATACAGAAAGGGAAGAGAGAGAGAGAGGGGAGGGAGAGGGAAAAAGAAAAGATTGAGAGGGGGGAGGGTAGAAGCACTGATACAGCAAGGGAAGAAGAGAGAGAGAGGGGAGGGAGAGGGAAAGAGAAAAGATTAAGAGGGGAGGAGGGTAGAAGCACTGATACAGCAAGGGAAGAAGAGAGAGAGGGGAGGGAGAGGGAAAAAGTAAAGAATGAGAGGGGAGGAGGGTAGAAGCACTGATACAGCAAGGGAAGAGAGAGAGAGAGAGGGAGGGAGAGGGAAAAGAAAAAAATGAGAGGGGAGGAGGGTAGAAGCACTGATACAGCAAGGGAAGAGAGAGAGAGGAGAGGAGAAGGGGAGGGAGAGAAAAGAAAAGAATGAGAGGGGAGGAGGGTAGAAGCACTGATACAGCAAGGGAAGAGAGAGAGAGAGAGAGAGAGGGGAGGGAGAGGGAAAAAGACAAAAATGAGAGGGGAGGAGGGTAGAAGCACTGACACAGCAAGGGAAGAGAGAGAGAGAGGGGAGGGAGGGGGAAAAGAAAAAAATGAGGGGGAGGAGGGTAGAAGCACTGATACTGCAAGGGAAGAGAGAGAGAGAGGGGAGGGAGGGGGGGAAAAGAAAAAAATGAGGGGGGAGGAGGGTAGAAGCACTGATACAGCAAGGGAAGAGAGAGACAGAGAGGGGGGGGAGAGAGAAAAAGACAAAAATGAGAGGGGAGGAGGGTAAGAAGCACTGACACAGCAAGGGAAGAGAGAGAGAGAGGGGAGGGAGATGGAAAAAGAAAAGAATGAGAGGGGCGGAGGGTAGAAGCACTGATACAGCAAGGGAAGAGAGAGAGAGAGGGGAGGGAGAGGGAAAAAGAAAAGATTGAGAGGGGAGGGGGTAGAAGCACTGATACAGCAAGGGAAGAGAGAGAGAGAGGGGAGGGAGAGGTAAAAAGAAAAGATTGAGAGGGGAGGAGGGTAGAAGCACTGATACAGCAAGGGAAGAGAGAGAGAGAGGGGAGGGAGAGGGAAAAAGAAAAGATTGAGAGGGGCGGAGGGTAGAAGCACTGATACAGCAAGGGAAGAGAGAGAGAGAGGGGAGGGAGAGGGAAAGAGAAAAGATTGAGAGGGGAGGAGGGTAGAAGCACTGATACAGCAAGGGAAGAGAGAGAGAGAGGGGAGGGAGAGGGAAAAAGTAAAGAATGAGAGGGGAGGAGGGTAGAAGCACTGATACAGCAAGGGAAGAGAGAGAGAGAGAGGGGAGGGAGAGGGAAAAAGAAAAGAATGAGAGGGGAGGAGGTAGAAGCACTGATACAGCAAGGGAAGAGAGAGAGAGAGAGAGAGGGAGAGGGAAAAAGAAAAGAATGAGAGGGGAGGAGGGTAGAAGCACTGATACAGCAAGGGAAGAGAGAGAGAGAGGGGAGGGAGAGGGAGAAAGAAAAGAATGAGAGGGGAGGAGGGTAGAAGCACTGATACAGCAAGGGAAGAGAGAGAGAGAGAGAGGGGAGGGAGAGGGAAAAAGAAAAGAATGAGAGGGGAGGAGGGTAGAAGCACTGATACAGCAAGGGAAGAGAGAGAGAGAGAGGGAGAGGGAAAAAGAAAAGAATGAGAGGGGAGGAGGGTAGAAGCACTGATACAGCAAGGGAAGAGAGAGAGAGAGAGGGGAGGGAGAGGGAAAATGAAAAGAATGAGAGGGGAGGAGGGTAGAAGCACTGATACAGCAAGGGAAGAGAGAGAGAGAGAGAGGGAGGGGAGGGAAAAAAGAAAAGAATGAGAGGGGAGGAGGGTAGAAGCACTGATACAGCAAGGGAAGAGAGAGAGAGAGGGGGAGGGAGAGGGAGAAAAAGAAAAGAATGAGAGGGGAGGAGGGATAGAAGCACTGATACAGCAAGGGAAGAGAGAGAGAGGGAGGGGAGGGAGAGGGGAAAAAGAAAAGAATGAGAGGGGAGGAGGGTAGAAGCACTGATACAGCAAGGGAAGAGAGAGAGAGGAGGGGAGGGAGAGGGAAAAAGAAAAGAATGAGGGGGAGGAGGGTAGAAGCACTGATACCAGCAAGGGAAGAGAGAGAGAGAGAGGGAGGGGAGAGGAAAAAGAAAAAAATGAGAGGGGAGGAGGGTAGAAGCACTGATACAGCAAGGGAAGAGAGAGAGAGAGGAGGGAGGGAGAGGGAAAAAAAGAAAAATGAGAGGGGAGGAGGGTAGAAGCACTGATACAGCAAGGGAAAGAGAGAGAGGAGAGGGGAGGGAGAGGGAAAAAGAAAAATGAGAGGGGAGGAGGGTAGAAGCACTGATACAGCAAGGGAAGAGAGAGAGAGAGGGGAGGGAGAGGGAAAAAGAAAAGAATGAGAGGGGAGGAGGGTAGAAGCACTGATACAGCAAGGGAAGAGAGAGAGAGAGGAGGGAGGAGAGGGAAAAAGAAAAGAATGAGAGGGGAGGAGGGTAGAAGCACTGATACAGCAAGAAGGAGAGAGAGAGAGAGAGAGGGGAGGGAGAGGGAAAAAGAAAAGAATGAGAGGGGAGGAGGGTAGAAGCACTGATACAGCAAGGGAAGAGAGAGAGAGAGGGAGGGAGAGGGAAAAAGAAAAGAATGAGAGGGGAGGAGGGTAGAAGCACTGATACAGCAAGGGAAGAGAGAGAGAGAGAGGGAGGGAGAGGGAAAAAGAAAAGAATGAGAGGGGAGGAGGGTAGAAGCACTGATACAGCAAGGGAGAGAGAGAGAGAGAGAGAGGGGAGGGAGAGGGAAAAAGAAAAGAATGAGAGGGGAGGAGGGTAGAAGCACTGATACAGCAAGGGAAGAGAGAGAGAGAGAGGGGAGGGAGAGGGAAAAAGAAAAAATGAGAGGGGAGGAGGGTAGAAGCACTGATACAGCAAGGGAAGAGAGAGAGAGAGGGGAGGGAGAGGGAAAAAGAAAAGAATGAGAGGGGAGGAGGGTAGAAGCACTGATACAGCAAGGGAAGAGAGAGGAGAGAGAGGGGAGGGAGAGGGAAAAAGAAAAGAATGAGAGGGGAGGAGGGTAGAAGCACTGATACAGCAAGGGAAGAGAGAGAGAGAGGGAGGGAGAGGGAAAAAGAAAAGAATGAGAGGGGAGGAGGGTAGAAGCACTGATACAGCAAGGGAAGAGAGAGAGAGAGAGGGAGGGAGAGGAAAAAGAAAAGAATGAGAGGGGAGGAGGGTAGAAGCACTGATACAGCAAGGGAAGAGAGAGAGAGAGAGGGGAGGGAGAGGGAAAAAGAAAAGAATGAGAGGGGAGGAGGGTAGAAGCACTGATACAGCAAGGGAAGAGAGAGAGAGAGAGGGGAGGGAGAGGGAAAAAGAAAAAATGAGAGGGGAGGAGGGTAGAAGCACTGATACAGCAAGGGAAGAGAGAGAGAGAGAGAGAGGAGGAGGAGAGGGAAAGAAGAAAGAAAGAAGAGGGGGAGGAGGGTAGAAGCACTGATACAGCAAGGGAAGAGAGAGAGAGAGAGAGGGGAGGGAGAGGGAAAAAGAAAAGAATGAGAGGGAGGAGGGTAGAAGCACTGATACAGCAAGGGAAGAGAGAGAGGAGAGGGAGGGAGGAGAGGAAAAAGAAAAAATGAGAGGGGAGGAGGGTAGAAGCACTGATACAGCAAGGGAAGAGAGAGAGAGAGGGGAGGGAGAGGGAAAAAGAAAAGAATGAGAGGGGAGGAGGGTAGAAGCACTGATACAGCAAGGGAAGAGAGAGAGAGAGGGGAGGGAGAGGGAAAAAGAAAAAATGAGAGGGGAGGAGGGTAGAAGCACTGATACAGCAAGGGAAGAGAGAGAGAGAGAGGGGGGAGGGAGAGGGAAAAAGAAAAAAATGAGAGGGGAGGAGGGTAGAAGCACTGATACAGCAAGGGAAGAAGAGAGAGAGGGGAGGGAGAGGGAAAAAGAAAAGAATGAGAGGGGAGGAGGGTAGAAGCACTGATACAGCAAGGGAAGAGAGAGAGAGAGAGAGGGGAGGGAGGGGAAAGAAAAAAAGAGAGAGGAGGAGGGTTAGAAGCACTGATACAGCAAGGGAAGAGAGAGAGAGAGGGGAAGGGAGAGGGAAAAGACAAAAATGAGAGGGGAGGAGGGTAGAAGCACTGATACAGCAAGGGAAGAGAGAGAGAGAGGGAGGGAGAGGGAAAAAGAAAAAATGAGAGGGGAGGAGGGTAGAAGCATGATACAGCAAGGAAGAGAGAGAGAGAGGGAGGGAGAGGGAAAAAGAAAAAATGAGAGGGGAGGAGGGTAGAAGCACTGATACAGCAAGGGAAGAGAGAGAGAGAGAGAGGGGAGGGAGAGGGAAAAAGAAAAAAATGAGAGGGGAGGAGGGTAGAAGCACTGATACAGCAAGGGAAGAGAGAAGGGGAGGGAGAGGGAAAAAAAAAAAATGAGAGGGGAGGAGGGTAGAAGCACTGATACAGCAAGGGAAGAGAGAGAGAGAGAGGGGAGGGAGGTTGACAAGTAATAAAAGAGATGCTCCCTTTTTGCTGTATGATTTAAGCCCTATGGAAAAAAAAAAGATAAGTGTAGGTTTATATGTACATGTCTATACATGTGCGTTTTCATAAGAAGCTTCAGGTGTTTCCTCAGGTAAACAAGAGCAACAAAGAGAGAGAGAGAGGGGGGGGGGGGGGGGGAGAGGAGGGGGGGGGACATTGCACAAATATTGAAATAATTATAAAAAAAAAAAAGAGACAGTAGCTGGGAATGTTGATGTATGATAAACAAGAGCGCATGACTGTCTTGTGAACACACCCAGACAGAATGTGTGGGAGGTCATGCAGAAGACTTCACCTGGCCTCTTCCATATGCCCTCACTCCCATCCCCACCACTCTCCCTTCTTCTTGCCCCCCCCCCCCTCCCCCATTACCCGCCTCCTCCCCTCCCAATGATTTTGCCTAGGTCTCTGTATGTACATACAGACTAAAGTTCAGGTCAAAGAATGCGGTCAAGGGTTTTGATCCCACCTCTTAACACCATGTGGCATAAAAGTTAGTGTGGGGTCAGGGTGCATATGTAATGACTGAAGCACTCGTCAAAACGTAAGATGGTTATTTCATGACAAGCCGACCACTGTTGCAAGTTGAATGGGGTTAAGATACCCTTAGGGTCCCCCAGGATGTTCCATGCGTCCTTGACCTTTAATTCCATGCGCGCCGCCACAGGTAGCAGCCTGAGCGTCCTCGCCGACATACCGATGGTGATCGCAGTGACGATGTCGGCAGCAGTGACGTGGCGTACACGCTGGTGGGGAACATGGTGGCGGTGGCCTACACCGATGTCGTGCAGCTCTGCTTGATCGCTGTTGGCCTTGTGAGTCAGGGTGGGGGATTTGGGATAGGGGGAGGCGATTGTGGAGAAGGTAAAGGGGGGCGGAGGGGGATGAGGCATGGATGATTTTTTTTTGGTCCTTTTACTGTGATTGTTCTTTTCTGAAAGCTAATGTGGTTATATTTGATGTGACCATTTTACACCAAAGAGACCATTGATGTAAATGTATAGATTATAAAACAGCAGCTGTGAACACAAAAAAAACAATAGGATAGCTGATGATGTTGAATGAAATTATGTGAAAAGGGAAACATAACTATAAGCTGGAACAAGATGGTAATTGAGAAGTGGAGGAAAAATAAATGTATTTCATGAGGGAGTATTATGATTAAAGAAATATTTTTGTAACTCCTATAAATAAAGTAAAACTTATTTGCATTGTGGTTGATATTATTGCTTGCCTCAAACTAGTTAGTGAAGAACACATTCTCACACATACATACTGTGACTACAAATGCATTTACATAATAATAAGATGATATTTCAGATATCATTACGATTATGTTCAAAGCTACTGCATTATCTTCTATTTACATGTATGTGTGCACATGCATACACACACACACATGCACATGCACACACACACACACACACACACACACACACACATCCACACACACACTCTCATATACACACATTGCATTCATGCCTTCACATGCTTACCTATACTTGTATATACAAACATGTGATACTCATCTTTGTGAAATTCCAGTGTAGTACATTAATATCACAGAAATCGGAGAGACAAAGGGAATAGCAGGTCATAAAAAGAAAGTCACTCACACACACACACACATGTGCTTGAAATATCACGTCTGATTTTTGCTGGCAGGGCTTGAGTTTACCCTTCGTCTTGACCAATGAGAACGTAGCAAGTGTCGGTGTTGAACCCGAGCGCTGGCTGGGTTCGTTGGAGTGGAATGACAGCGTTTACACCTGGGTCGACCTCTTGTTTGCCATGGTTGGTTGTTTTCTGGTGATTCTTTAGTTGTTGCTTTTTTTTCTTTTTTTTTTTTTAACATGCATATCGGCTTCCCCTTTTTCACTACCATATTTGTTTTCTTGTTTTTTCTGTACAGCGGAGATTTTCTATTCAGAATCAACATCTGAAGAATTCTCTCCTCCCTCCCCCCCTCTTCCTGTCCACCGCTCCTCTCTTCCCTGTTGCGTATGTGCTTTAAATTCCACCTTGTCTTTTGCAGAAGATAGGCCATTGTGTGCAAATGAGGTGGGTAACAGACACACGATAGAAGCAAAAAAAAAAAAAAAAAAAAATCCTGAAAGCTCACGCTTCAGCGTCATTGCTGAAACGTTATCACTCTAACCGGTGTAGGTGAACTGCAGGTCTCTGAGTGGTGGGATTAAAAAATGTCACATACATTGTTTGTGTGTGTCTTTGCGTTTAAAAAGTGGAATTGCGAAAAGTTGGTGCCATTCTTTGATGTGCACTCAGAGTGATGTCCCCTCTTGCAGTCTCTGGGCAGCATTCCGTGGCAGGCGTACTTCCAGCGGGTGTTGTCGGTGCAGCGTTCCTCGCAGGCCGTCGTCTTGTCTGTGGTGGGGGCGTTTGGCGCCGTGGTCTTCGCTGTGCCGTCCATTCTGATTGGAGCTGCTGCCATGACAGCCAGTAAGTTGGCATCCGTTTTTGGGGATCATAAGATCAGCGAAGGAGGAGGAAGTGGGGGAGGTGGTTAACACTTGATTCATGGTAGTTTATTTGTTAAGCTAAGAAGCAAGCATGGAACTGATTTTGGCACGTTTTTGTCACTTTTAAAAGCAACACAAACTAAAATGAGACTGGTAATGTTTTCTTTGTCATTCCAGGAATTATTCATTGCTGCTCTTTTTCTTTGTTTGGTTTATATTTTGAAGACATGGGTAGGTATGGCATGTGTGAGCATGTCTCGAATGAAGGGTCCAGTGCCTGTCATGACATTGGTTACCTCGAGAGGCCCAGGAACTAAACCTCTGTGACACAAACACTGAAGATGATGTTTTCCTACTGTTTTTGAGTAAACGGTGCGATAAGTAGACACGTACGTAATATTCAGTTAGTGGGTTTTTTTTTAGATTACCTGGGCAAAAATTTTGGTTGCTACTTTTTGAGAAGTATCTCTGACTTCATTCAGGGATATAGATTCACAATTTTATTTTCTTCATATTTTGGGTCATTTCTGTTTTCAAAAAATGTATATGATTGCCCATCTAGCGTTTGTTGTCAGCGTATGTAGTGGTGGCCATCTTCCCTTTGACTCGAAGCACACTTGCTGAACACATACGTCGAATTGAAACCAGCACCTAAAGGGTTACAGATGTTGCTTCACTTTGGTCAGCTTACCTGTCCCATGTGTAACAAGGCAAAAGATTTTTGTACCTGGTGACCTGATTAGTCTGCTCCCATCCCCTCACTGGGATGTTACAGTCTCTCATTGGTAAGTAGACTAATCAGTACCGAAGTCGTCCATCTTTTTTGTAGATGACGTCCATTTTACAGATGCTGTTTCGATATGTGTAGGGATGAGATGAACAGGTGTGGGGGGGAATGGGGGGAGATTCGGAGGGCAGGGAGGGGGGATCTGTAGAGCATTTTGGTGGAATATTCTCATATACACAAAATGCATGTTATATCCATTTCATTCTTTGTTAACTGAAGCAATGGCAAATTCTGTTGTGGGTATCGGAGTGAATGGAATTGATGTCCATGTTTTCAGACTGGACAGACACGGAGTTGGGACAGTCTCCGTTGGCCCCCAATGGCACGTCCGCCAGTCTGGTTCTGCCGCTGGTGTTGAAAGAGTTCACTCCCCATGCTGTCTCAATTCTGGGTCTGTACACTGCGCTTGCATGTTTTCTGCTTGCTTGTTTGTTGATAAATCGTCTGACCGAGTTTGAAGCAATGTCTTAGTCTTCTGTGATATTTCGTCAGCAACTGTTCAAAACCTCTTTGAATTGAATTTCTTATCCTTTTCAGATTTATATGGTTAATGTTATGTTACTTTAAAAAAATGTTTAGGGTTGACATTGAATTCATAAGAACTTCAATGAATATTTCATTTGAGCAACTTTTGAAGACACGTAACTCCCAGAGACACTTTTTTTTTTTAGCTGTTTGGATAGGAAAAACATGCCATTCAAGGTATATCAGTCTGAGAAATGCAGACCAACATATAATTGCAGCAGTTTTGTTCAGTTTATGTAACTCAAAATACTTATGACCTCATCTTGTTTGTTTTGAATGGTCTAATGTGTTTGCTTTTTTCTTTTTTTAAGGCAATGAAGTTCCCCATACTGGGAGAAAATTCCAATTTGGCCCGTTTTGTTCAAAGTCTGTTGTACTTCTTTTGCTTCAAAGTATTATATGCTTTCTTGTTCGTGTTATGAATACCTTAATTTTTGTGGTATAAACCAGACTGTTTTTGAGTCATTGAGCGATGTCATTCATGCTATAGATAGTACAGCGAGTGCATGTGTACTGTGTGGCATCAGGTGTTGGGACGGTTGCGTCGTCCATGCTGTTGATCGCACAATGTGTTGATGTGCTTGGCAACAAGTTCTGGGAGTGGTGTTAGTAGTGGTTATGTCATTGATAGTACAGTGTGTGTGTGGTGTCAGGTCTTTGGGTGGCGTTAGCAGCAGGTGAGTTGCCCATGATGTAAAGAATACAGTGTGTGATGTGATGTGTGTCGCGTCAGATCTTTAGGCAGCGTCAGCAGCCGTGATGTCATCCATACAGTATAGTACAGCGTGTATGTGTATGGGGTGGATCAGGGGTGGGTGGGGGGTGTTGATGGCTGTGATGTGGTCCATGCTATAAATAGTTACAGTGTGTCAATGTGTTGTGGCGTCAGGTCTGGGGGTGGTGGCAGCGGCAGTGACGGTTGTTCGTGCTATAAATAGTACAGTGTGTCGGTGTGTGTGGCGTCAGGTCTGGGGGCGGTGATGTCATCCATGCTATAAATAGTACAGTGTGTCAATGTGTGTGGCGTCAGGTCTGGGGGCGGTGGCAGCGGCAGTGATGTCATCCGTGCTATAAATAGTAGTGTGTCAATGTGTGTAGCGTTAGGTCTGGGGGCGGTGGCAGTGATGTCGTCCGTGCTATAAATAGTACAGTGTGTCAATGTGTGTGGTGTCAGGTCTGGGGTGGTGATGTCATCCATGCTATAAATAGTACAGTGTGTCAATGTGTGTGGCGTTAGGTCTGGGGGTGGTAGCAGCGGCAGTGATGTCGTCCGTGCCATAAATAGTACAGTGTGTCAATGTGTGTGGCGTCAGGTCTGGGGGCGGTGGCAGCGGCAGTGATGTCGTCCATGGACAGCGCCATTCTGGGCTCCAGCGCCATGTTCACCCACAACATCTACCACCGCCTCTTCCAGCACAAGGTCAGACAACTCTTGGACACAACAGCTGAGAGTGGGGGGTGGAGGGGTTCACAGGAGGGGATGGGTAGTAGGGTGTAACGCAGCGAGAGGGGTAGGTGAATAAGGGAAAGGGTCATGTTGGAAGAGAAGGGGACGAGCCAATATTGCATGTGTGTGGGGGGCAGGGAGGAGAGGATGCAGGAGGTAGAAAAGTTAGTGGTAGTGCAAGGAAAATAGTGACCTTAGCAGCTCATTTGTGATAATCCTGCTGCGTTCACAATGCTGAGAGCATCTGTTTTACTGCTGAAGATTGGAGTTCTGTGGGGCGCTTTAGAGGTCTAGGCAGGTCTGTAGATGGGAGGGGAGGAGTATCTGGCATCGCTTTCCCCACTGTTCTGCGTTGTCAAAGTTCCGTCCGCTTATGAAAGTCACAGACCACTTCTGGGCATCACAGTCACTGTGTGCTGTGAGAGAGTTGTTCAGTTAGTTATACTGCCCTCCCAAGTAACCACATCTGTCGGCTTGTTGCCGTCTGCTGTTCAGTGAGGGTGGCCCACTGCCTGCACACAGCCTTTGCCTGTATGCGAACCACCGTGTGTGTGCTTGTGTGGACTGTTAGACACGTGTCAGTGGCCAGGTATGGCAAACAGACAGCCAACCCGAGAACAGGAGGCAGAGGAGGACCCAATTAGATCAACAGGAAGTGGTGAATGCCCTCTGTATGTGCAGTGGAACTCTGGCCAATGAATGATAAAAGTGCAATACATTTCCCATCATTAACTCTTTCATTCCTACTTTTCTATGAACCATTACTTTTCCTCTTGTTCCTAGATTCTTATAATACGAGTATTCCCTTCATTCCTGGATTTAGAGAGAAAAAAAAAGAAGTGTAAAGTGAGAACTGCCACGTATGCAGTAGCAAACCGGCCAGAAGAGAGCGGCAACCACTTTCCCATGTTGTAGGGGCCATCTGGCATCCATTCCGTTCATAAACACTGCTGCGTGAGCGACCCGGTCATAACATGTACCAATGACGCGACTCGCGCAAAGTTCAAAGCGCTTACCGCGAGAACCAATTTTCCGGGCTGCAGTAAGGAAAGGAGGGATTTTGTGCTGCCTGGTTTTCCAGGCTGCAGGAAGGAAAGGAGGGATTTTGTGCTGCCTGGTTTTCCTGGCTGCAGGAAGGAAAGGAGGGATTTTGTGCTGCCTGGTTTTCCTGGCTGCAGGAAGGAAAGGAGGGATTTTGTACTGCCTGGTTTTCCGGCTGCAGGAAGGAAAGGAGGGATTTTGTGCTGCCTGGTTTTCCGGGCTGCAGGAAGGAAAGGAGGGATTTTGTGCTGCCTGGTTTCCTGGCTGCAGGAAGGAACGGAAGAAAGGGATTTTGTGCTGCCTGGTTTTCCGGGCTGCAGGAAGGAAAGGAGGGATTTTGTTGCTGCCTGGTTTTCTCGGCTGCAGGAAGGAAAGGAGGGATTTTGTGCTGCCTGGTTTCGGGCTGCAGGAAGGAAAGGAGGGATTTTGTGCTGCCCGGTTTTCCGGCTTGCAGGAAGGAAAGGAGGGATTTTGTACTGCCGGTTTCCCGGCTGCAGGAAGGAAAGGAGGGATTTTGTGCTGCCCGGTTTTCCGGGCTGCAGGAAGGAAAGGAGGGATTTTGTGCTGCCCGGTTTTCCGGGCTGCAGGAAGGAAAGGAGGGATTTTGTGCTGCCTGGTTTTCCGGGCTGCAGGAAGGAAAGGAGGGATTTTGTACTGCCCGGTTTTCCGGGCTGCAGGAAGGAAAGGAGGGATTTTGTACTGCCCGGTTTTCCGGGCTGCAGGAAGAAAGGAGGGATTTTGTACTGCCCGGTTTTCCGGGCTGCAGGAAGGAAAGGAGGGATTTTGTACTGCCTGGTTTTCCGGGCTGCAGGAAGGAAAGGAGGGATTTTGTGCTGCCCGGTTTTCCAGGCTGCAGGAAGGAAGGGTAGGATTTCTGCAAACCGGGTTGTAGGGATGAAAGAGTTAATGCACAATGCATCTTCCATTAAACATTATATACAAGGGCAAAATATTGGTGGGTGGGGGAGGGGGGAGTGTACTATTGGTTGGTGGTGCCTGAAGACAAAAACAAGTCTTTCTGTTGTGTAGCTGCCAACCCTCCCGATTTTTTTTTTTCTGAAATATCCAACATTTCTATAAAAAAAAAAAATCCAGAATTTCAGAAGTAGTTTACTAATGTGGGATTTGGGGTTAGGTGGGTGTTCAGTTGTGAAAAGGGATGATAAAGCCTAAATGATGTGCTGTGCATGTTGGCAAGTATATGTATGGAAAATGGGTTTTCTTTAAAAAAAACAACAAAAAAAAAAAACACTGGTCAGCTGAAACACAGGGAAGTTAGCAGTGCTTTCTGTCAAAATCCAAACTGCCCCCTCTTCACCCCACTCGCCACCTTCATCCCCTGCCTCCTGAAAGCTGGCAGCTGTGCTGTTGTCATAAATTGAAATCATGATGCTGATGTTTGTTTAGAAGCTGTTGATTCATTCAAACTATGACATGCAGATGACACTTCAAATCCTGTTTGAGGGACTGCCTGTGGCAGGAACTATTTGTCATCCGTTGTCACTGACCAGATATGGGCTACAATTAATCAAGGTTTCCAAGTCTTGTTTGAAAACTAACAAGACTGCTGCAGTGAAAACGAGCCAGAATGCTGCAGATTAACACACAGATCAGAGTGCAAAGAAATGCTTTAGTTCAAAATATGAAACGGCAAGTTTTTTTTATAGAAAAAAGAAGCCAGGTTATATTTCCAGATTACAGCCAGCTCAGCCTTGCCTGAGAGAGACTTAATACACGACTCAATAGCCCCTGCCTCACTTCCCTTTCATAAAAGGCTCACCTTCCTTCCCTCCCAAAGACAAGTTCAGCATTCCCACTCTCTCCCTGTAAAAAAAAAAAAGACAAGGTGCACACACCCACTTCTTCCCAAAGTCGGCGAGGTGGGGGGACAACAACAACAAAAAGAAGAAAATCAATAGGCCTGTACGTAGATCCTGATATACTATACACCATGTACTGGCAGTGTGTAGCATGCAGATGTAAACAGTCCTGTTGCCATTTTCTGTCCAGGCTTCTGACCGACATCTGATGATTGTCCAACGGATGTCGGTGGTGGTCATCGGCATTCTTGCCACCACCATCTCCCTCTCTGTCTCCGCCATCTACGGTATCTTCATCCTGGCTGCCGACATCGTCTACGTCATCATCCTTCCCCAACTGACCTATGCCATTTTTCTGGGTCATCACGGCAGCGCTTTTGGTGCGGTGGCAGGGTTCCTTGTGGGCGCCGTGATGAGGCTGGGTGCAGGGGAGCCAACCATTGGTCTGCCACCATTCATTCTGTACTCTGCGTGGGATCCCCAGTTTGGCCAGGCGTTCCCCTTCCGCACCACCGCCATGTTGTGCTCGGGTGTCACCGTCGTGCTTGTGTCGGAAATTGTGCGTATTTTGCGCCAGAGGAACTGCAGGCCACGCGATGATGAAAACCGTGGAATGATGTGGAGGATGACAGCAAAATCCTCCTGCCAGGGCTGTGAGGAACAGGGCGTGAGCTTGGTCATCAGAACTCACAGGGAGGGTGGTAAGGGTGAAGAACAGGACGTGGCCCTGCTGAATGCTGGGAATGGGGGTCCACCATTACAAGCTGAATCATGAATGACTGATGGAAGTGGATCAAGACGAGAATATGTTTATTTTATCCAGGTCTATTTCTCTGAGCCTCTCATTTTTGAACAAAATTGGAATCTCATACTTTTTGTTTGTTTTTTTGTTTATGCAGCCAAAGTCATGATAAGAGTGCATTTATGTTTTCCAGATGGCATTTTGACTTGAACATGACTCAACAAAAGAGTATCACAGTTTACAGATGGAGAGCAACGACAGAGAGAATTACGTGTTTGCCAGAAGGCATTTTTGACTTGGACTTTTGACACGAGAAAATCTTTATTTCAGTGGAGACAGCGAGCAGAAAGAATGTGTTGTGTGATAGGCTTCCACATGGTAGTGTCAACTGGATTCCATCCAAAACGATGTATACAATGGTGAAAGTTGTGGAGAATCTCCGTTTGTTGTGTTTACTGTTGAAGTATTGTGCCATTGCATTCCCCTTATTTTTTTCTCTTCAACAGGGATCACCAATTTTTACCCAGTCTTTTGAATGGATATTCTGGCATTAGATCTCCATCCATTGTAACAGTGTTGGTACATTTAAGTTTAAAAAAAAAAAAAAAAAGTCTGTTATATTTGAATCCAGACTGCAGATATTTTTCTCTTTGAGAATGAACTACTTACATTGGAGGACACAGTATTCTGGAATAATTCTGTGGAAGATACAAAGATTTAAATTTTTTTTTTTATTTATTTATTTTTTTTTAGTTGATGGGAACTGAATGACCATGTGTAAGAAAATCTTGCGTCTGAGGCAACAGTGTCTCCTCAGAGTTTTTTCAATTTGCATGCGTTCTATTATTTCAAGCTTTTTCCAAAATATGCATGCATGAAGGTTTTTTCCTCATTTGTGCGTATCACTCATTTTTGTCAATTTTTTTTCTTTTTTTTTAACGCGTTTTGAAAACCTTAAGTCGTGGGTGTACCCGTGGTTTCTACTGAAGTTATGTCTTATAGTAGTTGTCCTGTGGACAGCAATACATGACTATCTGCTGAGAAAGAATATTTGCTGTGCAATATGCATAATGTTCTTAGGTCTACCTTTCAAGACATGAAATGGTTTTTTTTTCAGCATGTGCACAGAACTGGCAAGTTTTCAGATTTGAAAATCATTGCCAGCATGTAAGATATGCACACAATATGCTGTAACACTCCACAAAATGACGTGGACAAATGAGCATTTTTGCAGAGGCACAGTTCAGGAATGAACAATTATTGAGCAGTTAAAAAAAAAAAAAAAAGGCTGAATATACCAATAACACTTCTGCCAGTTTGTTTGTATATTGGATAGTTAGGTTGGAAAATGTGAGGGTCCACACATGGCTCTGTGGCCAAAACACCATTCTTTACAAGACTGTGAAGCTCGGTATCGCAAAAACTATTTAAACTATGGCCTTGTAATTTTGCATGTGTATTACTTTCAATGTTATCTCTCAAAAAGTACAAAAACACTTTTTTTCCAAATTCAAAAAAAAAAAAAAAAAAAAAAAAGACTAAACCTACCTGTTAAGACAGCACTGCAACTAGTCGTTGGAATTCCATGGTTTTTACGTCTGAGCCTGCTACTTTGGTGGAAAATTTTAAAAAAAAAGACAAAAATCAATGTTTAACTCTGGAACCAGTTGTTGAATGACAGTGCAAGGTAGTCTGGGAGGGACCTGTCTCCAAAATTCTAAAGCTTCCCCCAGAACTGCAAAACTGCTGTTGTCAGATTTCTGTGGTAGTAGTAATTTGCTGCATGCACATGTTGGCTTATGTGCTATGCCCCCTGAGATGATGTCCTCTTTCGACAATCTCTTCAGTACACCAGTGAAATGTAACTATGAATAGTGTAGGAATTGATGGGTAGGGCTTGTTTATAGGATAGATAGAGCTTTTATTGTTACTAAGGGAGCAATAAAAACACACACACACAATGGGGAGTGACAGTGTTAACAAACAAGAAAAGACCCTTCTCTGTGTTCATCATCATGGGTACACAAGGGATATTCATGGTCATTCCACATGGGTAAATTTCATCCAAGTGGTGTGCAACGACTTAACACTTCCCAGACGTTTCACTTGTCAGGAATCACTTGTCCAATTTGTTCACTGCTAGTTAATGCAATACACAGGGCACCAAAGAAGTATTAATGTTTGAGCTTCTTCATCGCGTCCAGATCTTGCTCCTTCAGGGGGTTTTCCCACGATTAGAAGTTCCCAACCCAACTAGGTTAGCAACTTTATGCCCCCCTTTCTCTTCCCTAACTCACTCTTCTATTCCCCCCCCCCCCCCCCCTCTCTTCGAGTGACCCTGATCATACTCCTGCCTCAGATCCTTGCAGCCTCGCCCACTCACATGTTAATATATATGCCAAGGGGCAGAACTCCTACTCACCAACTTTGTCTCCGGACCACTCTGT
Source organism: Conus canariensis (assembly GCA_033310375.1). NCBI lineage: Eukaryota > Metazoa > Mollusca > Gastropoda > Neogastropoda > Conidae > Conus > Conus canariensis. The sequence goes on from CM065743.1 coordinate 3,655,991, forward strand.
GGCAGTGAACCTCACCACATTTGCCCCCTCTGGACATAGATCTAGCCAAACCAGGCTATGTTCCTTGTGGGAACCTGCCGCCCCTGGACCCTACATGCTGAGGTTCTCCACACCTTCACTGGCATAGATCTGCACCTGATACTGCTCCTGCTCATGACTCCAGTTGCTACAGTACACATGGGATCACAGTGGTGTTGGCCAGGGAATGGAAGTGGGCTGCAAGTAGAGGAGGCTTTCACAAGTCATTCTAGCACTGGGCTGGCCCGAGCATCTGGCTGCACACAGCCAGCACACTGGTCAGTCATCCTACCCCTGGGCTGGCCCTGAACATCTGACTGCACACAGCCAGCACACTGGTCAGTCATCCTAGCACTGGGCTGGCCCTGAACATCTGACTGCACACAGCCAGCACACTGGTCAGTCATCCTACCCCTGGGCTGGCCCTGAACATCTGACTGCACACAGCCAGCACACTGGTCAGTCATCCTAGCACTGGGCTGGCCCTGAACATCTGACTGCACAAAGCCAGCAGACTGGTCAGTCATCCTAGCACTGGGCTGGCCCTGAACATCTGACTGCACAAAGCCAGCAGACTAGTCAGTCATCCTAGCACTGGGCTGAACCTGAACATCTGACTGCACACAGCCAGCACACTGGTCAGTCATCCTAGCACTGGGCTGGCCCTGAACATCTGACTACACACAGCCAGCAGACTGGTCAGTCATCCTAGCACTGGACTGGCCCTGAACATTGGACTGCACACAGCCAGCACACTGGTCAGTCATCCTACCACTGGGCTGACCCTGAACATCTGACAACACAGCCAGCAGACTGGTCAGTCATCCTAGCACTGGACTGGCCCTGAACATTTGACTGCACACAGCCAGCACACTGGTCAGTCATCCTAGCAATGGGCTGACCCTGAACATTGGACTGCACACAGCCAGCACACTGGTCAGTCATCCTAGCACTGGGCTGACCCTGAACATTGGACTGCACACAGCCAGCACACTGGTCACAATGAGGAAAGAAGCCAACATTATACACTCCCCGTAGAGTAAGCCTATCTCTTGCTGATGTGGTTGCACAAGAGCCAGTTAGAATACATCACATACACATAACGTGCAGGACCTTGCATGCACACACAAGGAAAAGGACAGAATTGTATCCATCGTCCTCCGACATTTCAGTCTGTACACACACGCACACAAAAAGTGCACCTCATAATGAAGAAAAAGGGTATCATTCATACATGTCAAGAAACAACAAATCAGAGCACAAATAAACTCATGGCAAGAGATCCAACTGCTTGCAATTTCCAACAAAAGAACCCTGTCACATCACCCAATCAGTTCAATGTTGGAGAGCCATTCGTCCGGCACACCAGGAGGGGGGGTAAGGAAGCCTGCTATCCTGGTGTTGATCACAGTATTTCAGTGAATCACAGGAACTGCATGGCGGAGTCCACACCTTCACTGTCACCACAAAGTTCTCCCATCAGGCTCTGTGTGCACTTGGAACATGCTGCCTGGAACACGCTACCTGGAACACGCTACCTGATCTGCGGAGCACAGATAACTGTACACCTTGTACAGCTTCACATCATGCAATTTGGAGCTTCTGATAAATAGTAAATGTACAATTAATAAAATGTACAATTAATTCCGCCAAGTGCTACAGATACGAAAAAGGGCAATTTTCTATGCTGGACACAAGAAAGCTTCCACCACCCTTGCCATGTAAATCAGTAGGAACTGGGCCCTCCATGTCCACACACAACTTGGAGAATTCACGGTGAGGGGTCCTTCATGTTCAGGGGTGTGCCAAACACTGCACAATACGATGCACAAGTCGATGCAGTCAGAACGACTCCCGAAGGACAGGATAATCTGGTGCTGTTGATGGAATGTCTCCCCTGCTGTGGTGTCTATGTCAGGGTCATCCCAGGGTTCATTTTGATGATCCAGTCCACCGTTTCCTCCAGCAGTGTCATCTGATAATGTCTGCAATTATAACGACAACAATGTCGTAACACCACCATGACAATACCATGACATTAGTCAAATCTGATGATGTCTGCAACCCTATCAACACCATGATTATAGTACCGTAAAGTTTGGACTAAAAGCCGCTACTTTTTTCCCCCCAGCTTTAAACCCTGCGGCTTAAACAACAACGTGGTTTATTTGCGGATTTTTCCGATTCCTGGAGCATCACACCCTCGTCTATTCTTAGCTTTTCTGTAACTCACCATATTGCATGGGGTAAAGTCAAGCAGTCCTACCGTGGCCCCCGAAATAGAACCTACATCATTGGTTTTCGCAAGGCTGGACTGTGTACTGCAGCAGACGACAGTGCAAGCGACAGAGCAGCAGCGACCTTCACCTTGTCTCAAGAGGAAAGCGACAGTGAAAACGAGGCTGAAGTCAGTGACAAGATGGCGGAGGAAGTGCTACTATTTCTGTTCATCTCCGACACCGAAGAAGAAGACTTCAGCAGATTCAGTGGACAGGATGATGATGACACTGAACAAATGTGATAATCCCAAGATTATGAACTTTTTAAATTTTATTTATTTATTTTTTGCTGTCCCAACCTCTCCGCCACCTCAGAGGCAGTGCGCCCACGCCGCTCATTCCGACACCCCGTCCACAGCCACAGCCTGGTCAACCCCGCCGCAGCCCCGGCACCGGCAATCCACACGGAGCAGTCAATGTCAAGTCGTCAAGAGGCAACCCACTGGAGGAGACACTGCACTGCTGCCGAGTTACTTTGGTGGTGTTCAGTGGCGTCTGTTCTGATCTAACATACACAGGACACCACCTACTAAGCCCCCTACCGATGACAATAATTGCTTACTCGCGGAGCTGGCGTGAGTGAGCTCTCCCTCCAGAGGCCGCCAGCATGTCCATCCAACGACAGCCCCCATGGACTCGCCAATGGCGGTGACCCCGACGGAACCAAACCAAGGCCACAGACATAGAGAGGACGTCGAAATTGAGGTCACCATGAGAACAGGGCATGAAGGGCCACAGAATGTGCGACAGTTTTTTTTTCTATGCTGATCGATGAGAATGAGGATGATTAAGATGATGCTACGGATTTCCATTTCGGTCTGAGACTACATGACAGGGCTGTACTCTACGCTTCCTTTCATAATATATCCCGGTGTCAACCAGGCCCGAGAGATACAGGCACCTGCAGTGTTGGTCAAGAAATTTGAGCAACACTCTCAGAAACACATCCATTACGTGAATGAAACTCGACTGTGTGGTCCTAGTCTTCCCAACTGAGTCCGCAGCAAACTCAACTCTGGGTAGGAGCTGGGCGGGGCAGAAAAACCCACATGACTCTGATGGGATTTGAACCTACGACCTCCCAGCCGGGAGTCCGTGACACTAACCACTTCGCCACGGCGGCTGGTCCAACTTTATTTTTGTTGTCTATATCTGCGGCTTAAAAACCAGTGCAGCTTATTTGTGAAAAAAGTTCAGATTTTTTAAAAATGTAGTGGGTGCTGCTTACATACAGGTGCACTCAATAGACTGAACTTTACCGTAACATTTTGTATTGTATGGAATCATGACAAAAAAATCTGATAATGTATTAAACTACAACATGACAAATACAGACAATCTGATATAGCAATGATGACTACAGAAATATAAGAAATGATAACAAAACATGAAAAAATAACAATACTGCAACAGTGAGTAAATAAAAAAAATAAACTATCATGATATTACAAAACCAATATTAACATCATTTAAATGTGAAAATAATAAAACAACATTCCAGTGCCAATACTAACAACACGAAAATGTGACCAAAACAAAACTAACACAACATAGAATTAATTCTTATGCAACAATATAACAAATACAATCATGACAACATGGAGATGACATTACCGACATAAAAATATTACCATGACATTCTGACAGCAATACTAACATGACAACACAACAACGAACCTAACAGTGACAAAATAATGGTGACAACATACAGCTGACAATACCAACCTGGCAACCAACTGTCAACAATAGAAACCTCAATGTAAAAACATTACAACCAACAATACTTACATGATGTCAACATGAAGATACAAAGAGTACGATCAGAATATGACAGTAACAACACTGACATGACGATGTAACGATGACACGACCAACAAACACGCCATGGTTTACCTGACAACGATGACACGACCAACAAACACGCCATGGTTTACCTGGCAACGATGACACGACCAACAAACATGCCATGGTTTACCTGGCAACGATGACACGACCAACAAACATGCCATGGTTTACCTGACAACAATGACACGACCAACAAACACGCCATGGTTTACCTGACAACGATGACACGACCAACAAACATGCCATGGTTTACCTGCAACGATGACACGACCAACAAACATGCCATGGTTTACCTGACAACAATGACACGACCAACAAACACGCCATGGTTTACCTGGCAACGATGACACGACCAACAAACACGCCATGGTTTACCTGACAACGATGACACGACCAACAAACACGCCATGATTTACCTGCAACGATGACACGACCAACAAACACGCCATGGTTTACCTGACAACGATGACACGACCAACAAACATGCCATGGTTTACCTGGCAACCATGACACGACCAACAAACACGCCATGGTTTACCTGACAACGATGACACGACCAACAAACACGCCATGATTTACCTGGCAACGATGACACGACCAACAAACACGCCATGGTTTACCTGGCTATGCTGAGGAAGATGTTCAGTTGTTGACCAAAGTCGGTGGGGGTGATGGTGGTGTTGTACTCTCCAGCACAGGTACAGTACCGTCGCATGTTGTTCTCCTTTACCTGCCACAACACATGTATACACACGTACAGAGATACAGTACCATTCCATGTTGTTCTCCTGTAGTAAATGGGGTACTTTTCAGAAAAAGGAAGAATATTTTCTACAAAGACTGTGTACAACTCTTTCCCTTTTTTCTTTTTGTAGAAGAAGGAGACGGTAATAAGTTTGATTCATTATTCAAATTTGTAAAAGTGGGGAGAGTCAGGTGGGATGTGTGTGTGTGTGTGTGGTCATTCTCACCTGTCATCATACAACAAACGGCAGAGGGTTGAAGTATACCTGATCTTGTAGTTGTAGCCGCTAGCAACTATAGTGAAAATAGCTTCTTACAGCAATAATTTCTTTCAAACATGATTCATCAGCATACTTTGGAATAAACTCATGCCCCCTCCCTGGTTTTTTTTTTTCTCCCCTCGTTATTTCAGGAATTGTTATTGCTCCTACATACTGACATGTTGCTGAAGAAGCAGACACAACCAGACATGATTTCATACCCTAGAGTTGGCAAGAGTAGTCACTCTTTGGTCTCGGCACACCAAGACAACACCTTGATTACATACCACTAAATCTAAATAAATGTTAGCGAACCGCCCAGAGAACGTGGACAAACGAGTCACAAGACGAAACACAACTAGTTTCGACCTCTTAGGTCTTCATCAGGTGAGACATTAACGAATAAAACAATGAAAATTCACTTAGCTTTGATCGCTTCAGATCACTTCGTAGGGTTCAGCGCAAGGAAGCTTCCTTGCGCTGAACCTACGAAGTGATCTGAAGCGATCAAAGCTAAGTGAATTTTCATTGTTATTCGTTAATGTCTCACCTGATGAAGACCTAAGAGGTCGAAACTAGTTGTGTTTCGTCTTGTGACTCGTTTGTCCACGTTCTCTGGCGTTCGCTAACATTTATTTAAGATTTGTTTAGATTTCCGCCTGCAGTCCTCTCGCTTTGCAACTAGATCTACATACCACTAGTGCAATTACTGCTAAAGAACTTCGTCTTCAGATTTTAAAAATCCATTTTCTTTTTTTCTTAAATTAGTTCCTTGTGTTCATTATTTTTTGCCAAACATGTACAAAATACAGCGACATTGAATGGATAAATATGTTTGAAGTTATACATTGTAATAGGAGAAGATGAAATATGAAGACTTTCATGAACACACCATCCGAATGGACCACAATGGTAATAACAATGAAAAAAAAAAAAAAAAAAAAATGACAGCACAGAAAGAAAACTAAAAGGCAAAGAGACAGAATAACAGCAAAGAGGAGATTACTGGCACAGAATTTCCATGTAGCTGGGATACGTTTTATACTGAAAGTCCTTTCAGCAACTCCATGGGTTTAAGAGATAGGCCGGTCGACTGATAAAGACAACATGACAAACAACCACAAGAAGACCTCCCAAGACACAGAAAAATACACAGAGAGAAAGACCGAGACCAAAGGAAAGACGCAGAGGATGAACGACTGACAGAAAGATGGAGATCAGAAACAGATGATCCCCTCCAAGCCCCACCCACCATGTGACACTTGATACACTTGACATCCTGTAAGACATAGGCCATAGACTTGCGATGGACGGCGGCCACCATCGACTGCTCAATCTCCTCCACGTCGTAGGGCGTGTCACACTGCACGCACTGCCACGACCTGACCAACAATCCTCCGACAGTCAACAGTCCGCCCACCACAATGGAGAGGGTGAGAGACAAGTTCTCTCAATCTTCATTTAAAAAAAAAAAATCACAAAGAAACAAAACACACACACACACACGAGCAGTGTAGTCTTTCATGCCCTGCTCTCATAGCAACATCTGTTTCGATTTCCTCTCCACATCTGTACTCCTGACGAAAACTGTCAAGTTGGCAGAACCAGCAAGCTCGTGGCGACTTGATAAAGGACGGACATGATGGTCCCCCCTCTGGAGAAGAACTCTCACAATGGCTCCATAAGAAACAATGTCATTAGGAGGCTGTGTGATTGGTATCCTGCGTATGATGGATCACAACAGAAAGCTCTGAACATCACCACAGTGACTCGGCACCATGCCAGCCTGGTCTGGTAGTACTGGTGCACTGCTGGGGCAGCAACAGAACGAGTCTCACACTTCACCATTTCCCTTCACAAAAAAGCCAGATGCGTGTACTGACGACCATCACAGTGATCACGCCCTTCCTCTTACTTCTTCTCCAACATCATTACTCATTTCTTTCCTCAAGGACTGCAAGTTGTGCCAGAATAATTTTCCCAGCATCGTCTAGAACTGGGGAAATGAATATCACTCAGAAGAATTATGTCATAGAAAAAACAGGGCTTGTGGAACCAAACTTTTCTTTGAAAAAACAAATCCTTTGCAGTCCCGCATCCCCTGAAACTGTTCAGCTGCAAAGGAAATGTTTTGGGCCACAGTAATATCATGAAGTAACGCTCTCAACCGCTAGTGATGAACACACAATCTGGGCATTAGCCTCGCACACAGCCTGCAAAACACTGAACAAGATACTGTGTTTAATCTCTGACTGGCCCTCAACTCTCTTCACTTCTTTCCCTTGAATTTCGATCACCGTTAATCGACGGTTTTCTTCCAAGAATTATGGCATTTTTTTTGTTATCTGAAGAAATGTATCACCTAAAACACCCGAAATAGACACATTCATCACAAAAATATTACTTTTTTTTTAGAAATAATGCACAGAATGTTATGAAAAATTCATGCAAAATGCAAACATCTCAAAAACTGTTGAGAGTTAATATTTCAGCTTTACCAGGGTCCCAAACACTTGAGTCCTCAGCATTAAGACTTTCCAAGGACCTTGTGAGGACATTAAAAGCATCTGTAAGAACAAACTATAACCATACTGGCACAAATATCACATTACAAGCATTCATAAGAACAAAACTATCATTTTTTGGGGCACAAATACAAACCAGTACATATACTCAAGGGTGACACTTTCAAAATCTGAAAAAACTGAAAATGAGGCAGGGGACAAAAGTTTACGTTGCCTAACTGGAAAACTTTTTCTACCAGCACAATGGCGCGACGTAGGCTAAAAAAGATTGCTGGACCTGTGTTGTCTTCAATGATAGAGAGCGCTTCCTCATTTCCGGTTGTCTGCTACAGTGCTGCTTCGGTCATAATACCGCCAATTCAACTGTTCCCCTCCCCCACCCCCCCCAATTTTTTTTTTTTTTTTTTTTTGAATAACGAAACTTGAAAAACGGAATTTGTGTCTGGGGCCTTGCTGAGAAAACGGATTTCAGTCACCCAAACGGAAGAGTGGCACCCATGTATACTGTAGTTTGCAACATTTCATGATGCTCCTTCAGCCATGTTCATTCTCACTTTCAAAGAAAACTCACGTTGTCTCCCTTACACCACAATCATTCTGAATTGTTCAGCACTGCATTTTCACAGCCAGCTATTACAACTGCAGCGTTTCTTGCCTTGCCCCCCCCCCCCCCACCCCCCCCCCTTCCCACCCTCCCTAAAACACTTGCCCTCCTGTGTCAGGACCAATCCTCATCAAGGACCTTCAAACCATCCAAGGACTTGCAAGGCACTGTCCACTCACAGCCCTGAACGTGCCAACACTTGTACACTGTCCACCCACAGCCCTCAACTCGCCAACACTTGTACACTGTCCACCCACAGCCCTCAACTGGCCACTACTACACACTTGTACACTGTCCTACCCACAGCCCTCAACTGGCCAACACTTGTACACTGTCCACCCACAGCCCTCAACTGGCCAACACTTGTACACTGTCCACCCACAGCCCTCAACTGCCAACACTTGTACACTGTCCGCCCACAGCCCTCAACTGGCCAACACTTGTACACTGTCCGCCACACAGACCCTCAACTGCCAACACTTGTACACTGTCCGGCCCATCAGCCCCTCAACTGGCCAACACTTGTACACTGTCCCCCACAGCCCTCAACTGCCAACACTTGTACACTGTCCACCCACAGCCCTCAACTGGCCAACACTTGTACACTGTCCACCCACAGCCCTCAACTGGCCAACACTTGTACACTGTCACTCAACGCCACAGCCCTCAACTGCCAACACTTGTACACTGTCCACCCACAGCCCTCAACTGCCAACACTTGTACACTGTCCACCCACAGCCCTCAACTCGCCAACACTTGTACACTGTCCACCCACAGCCCTCAACTTGCCAACACTTGTTGTACACACTGTCCGCCCCACAGCCCTCCAACTCGCCAACACTTGTACACTGTCCACCCACAGCCCTCAACTCGCCAACACTTTGTACACTGTCACGCACCACAGCCCTCAACTCGCCAACACTTGTACACTGTCCACCCACAGCCCTCAACTGCCAACACTTGTACACACGCCAAGTGCATCCCCCGTTTACGCTGTCCTACCTACAATCCTGACTATACTAAACTACTGCTCTTCAATGAATACACTTATTAATCCACTGACCCTGAACCATCCTGACTGAGGTAGGGGTCACGACAAAGGTCAAGGTCTCGAATGTGGTTGCAAGATTTGCAGATCACCTGAAAGAAAAAAAAAAGAGAGAACTAAAAAATAAGTGAGATAGACAAAATGACAAATCAACAATCTGTAATCGAACACAATGCCAACACATTTTATGAACTTTTACAGCATGCTTGGACAAAAATCTTGCTGCCAACCTTTAAAGTCTCAATCTCCAGGCCACTGGATGAAGGGACAGTTTGGATTTGAACTGAAAGCAGTTGGATTCCCTATTGCTTCCCCTGAAGAATTTAGAAATTTAAAAAAAAAAAAAAAAAAAAAAAAGATCTTTCACCTCATGTATAACAACACTCACAGCCATTATCATGGGAGATTTATTTTGCAACATTGCAAGACCCTTTCCAAAAATAGCCTTTAAACACTACATTTTTCTATGATGTTACACCTCCACATTTCTTCACCAGTTTCAGAAGTTCAGGGCTTATTCTTAAAATCATCAAGTTTCCTCAAACTTCTCAGGGGTTATTTGAAACAGCAAGCTGTGGTGGCATGAGCATCTTACTGTTTATAAGCGAACACAATGACTTTATGAAGCCAGAACTTCATTTTCAACTACAAGTTTGCTTCTCACCTCCGGCAGAACATATGACAGACATGGGTCAACAAAGCCCGCCTCGGCAGCGAACTCGCCCACGCCGATGAGCTTGAGGAGGTCGCGGCGAAGCTTGGTCACCTGCAGGCTGATGTTGCTGTCCAGGGACAGAACCTGCAACAGCCCGTCACAAACCACATGTAGTCGTGCCCCTTGCATCGAGAAAAGAATAAAAAAACAGACTATAAGCAGGATTGGAGAGAACACCCCCGGTGACTGACCTAATTGCTCAATACCAATCACGAGGAAACAGAGCGTGACCTGAAGACCCACCTGTCAGCTTCTGGTGAGGATCCGGAGGAGATCCGTATCCACTCAACACTGGTGGACATCTACAGTGTGCACACCTTCTCAGTGCTCTTAGAAATGTTCTCAGTGACAACTTTATTTTTCATTTATATGTAACAGTAGACTAAACACGTATAAAATAAAAACTTATTAAACTCCTTCCCTGATGAAGCCTCAATGAAGGCGAAAGTTTGGAAATATGAACTATTGTGGAGTGGGAATGTTGGAGGTACAGATTTGACTACTCTTGGAGGTACAGATATGACTACTCTTGGTATCTGTCTCTCTTCAAATAGTAGTAAAATCCGCACCTCTAACATACATACATATTTGTGTGTGTGTGTGTGTGTACATAAAACTACTATTGATGCTTGCTTCTCTATGTTCTAATACCCTGAATAAATGATCAAACATGTACAGAAAATGAGGTTGATGGAAAGGGGAAATGAGGAAGAGAGAAAACACAGTAACGCAGCAGTAGAAGCAGCGTCAGAAAAAGGCAGGCATGGACAGAGAAGAGACAGACACTGGAGGGAAAGACGATGGGAGACAGATTTGGCCAGAACAACTTGGCGAGTCCTTTAAGTCGCCCATGCAGTACAGACCCAGTGACAGTGGAACACTTCCTGCAGGACTGTCCCACACATGAAAAGCTAAGGGCAGAGACCTGGCCTGCCAACACGCTGATGATGGAAAAGCTTTGTGGATCACTGGAGGGCCTCCGCCGTACAGCAGCCTTCGTCAGTGCCTCTGGGGTTCCTGTCTAAATGAATGAAGAAAGACAGAACGGCAGTACTAAACAGAATACCCATCTAAAAAAAAAACATGCCTACCTGACAGATGGACTTGACAAACTCCAAGGCAGGGTTGGTGAGAGCTAGATGGGACCCCGGCAGTTGTGGAAACTCGGCAGACAGCTGGCTGCTGTTGCTACGGTTACCACTCAGCTTCTTCTGGATCTTCTGTGTCAGTCTGAGTGACAGAGTGAACAACTGATGAAGATTAGTTTAGAAACAGAGACAATCAAGAATTTCGATTTGAAAAAGACAAGTGGAATATGCGTTCATACTTTTTTTTTCGCATCAAGAGTGTCTTGGTAAAGAATATTAAATGAGACAAAAAAGTTAAAAAAAAAAAGAAAAGAAGAAGAAGACATGAAGTGTTGACAATCAAAGTAACAATCAACATGTTGATATGAAAGGGGAAAACAAATAGCACAGAGAGAGAGACAGGCAGGGAGATAAAGGACAGTGATGGCGCTACAAATTTTGCTCACTGAACTAGTCCACAAGAGACAAGACCACAAGAGACAAGACATCAACTGGTATTGCTAAAACAGTGGTTAGCGTCACAGTCTGTGGGTTTGGAGGTTGTGGGTTCGAGTCCCATCAAAGCTCTTATTTCTGCATTTTTTCAGCCCAGCCCAGCCCCTACCCAGAACTGAATGTTCTATAGGCTAAGGATAAAAAAGCTGGAGCCACAGTTAACTTTTATTCACACAATGAAATCTGCCTCTCAACATTGCTCAAATTTCCTAACCAACTCTACAAGGTGTCTGTACCTTTCTGGCCTGGTTATGTCAGGATGTGTTATGAAAATACAAAATGTACTGCCCTGTTATGTAGTCTCTGACCACAATATCATAGCTTCTTCCTCCTTGAAACAAAAACATACACACATGAACGCATGCATGTATGCACGCATGCACGCACACACACACATACACATACACACACACAGGCACGCATGCACCCACACTCATGCACGCACACACACTATTACACACACACACTCACACATGCACTAACGCGCACGCACATGCACACACACACACTCACAAACTACACACACACTCTCTCTCACACATACACACACACACACATACATACATACATACAGACACACACACACTCACCCAAACAGCTGCTGCGCCATCTCCCCTTCCACCAACTCTTGGCTAAAGGTCACCACAGAGGGCGTCACCGTAGCATCCAACACTCTCTGAAACCACAGACTTTCACCGTCAGAATGACTGCAAATCAAAGGGAAGGAGTGGAAGGTGCAGTGGAAGGTGGTGGGGGAGGGGGAAAGACGCAGTGCTCTAGAACACCTGTTTCACATTACAAAATAACAGATTTGCTGCTTACTACTATTTCTCCAACAGCTTTTCATTCAGATTTTGTATTCTTCGTGAAAAAAAGATCTCAGGTAAGGTTGATGTTCTGAAGATTTCCAGCTTTAAAAAAAAAAAAAAAGGAAATTCCTGGAAAAGAAACAGAGAGAGAGAAATCAGCTGAAAAAAAAAAAGAGGAAAATAAGCTGGGAAAGATGACAACTGACATGCCTGGATATAACAATGGCGACAGCAATGATAACAATTGCTATGATCACAATAATTACAAGGATAAACACAATGGCAACACCAATGATATGGGATCAGCTCACTTGAGTCTGACTGGCATGGCGTCGTTTGACAGGTGTGTTGCCAGGTGTCATCTGCCGCTGTTCCTCCTGGATCTGCGTGTACACCGACAGAATGTAGCCCGCCACCATCATCTGGGGGAAGCCAAAAAAAAAAAAAAAAAAAAAAACAAAAAACACTATTACTTCTCTGATCCTGATTATCCTATTTCCACGACCATCTTTTTGAACAAGAATTTCAATTTTATAACAGATCATTTTTTCCAGACAGGCACACAGACTGGGATACTGTCTACCCCCTCCTACTCTTCCCCCATCAAACAAAATGATCAGAGGTCCATGACCCGAGTCTTGAACCCACAGGGTCTTTCTCCCTGTCAGCCCTCAAGTGGGCCTCTGAGCACTGGCCTTTCCCATGAGGTGATAAACCAAAGTCCCCCAAACTCCAGTGTGTTTAGTGCATGTCAAAAAACCCACAGATGATAAACCAAAGTCCCCCAAACTCCAGTGTGTTTAGTGCATGTCAAAAACCCACAGATGATAAACCAAAGTCCCCCAAACTCCAGTGTGTTCACGCATGTCAAAAAACCCACAGATGATAAACCAAAGTCCCCCAAACTCCAGTGTGTTCAGCGCATGTCAAAAAACCCACAGATGATAAACCAAAGTCCCCCAAACTCCAGTGTGTTTAGTGCATGTCAAAAAACCACAGATGATAAACCAAAGTCCCCCAAACTCCAGTGTGTTTAGTGCATGTCAAAAAACCCACAGATGATAAACCAAAGTCCCCCAAACTCCAGTGTGTTTAGTGCATGTCAAAAAACCCACAGATGATAAACCAAAGTCCCCCAAACTCCAGTGTGTTCAGCGCATGTCAAAAAACCCACAGATGGTAAACCAAAGTCCCCCAAACTCCAGTGTGTTTAGTGCACGTCAAAAAACCCACAGATGATAAACCAAAGTCCCCCAAACTCCAGTGTGTTTAGTGCATGTCAAAAAACCCACAGATGATAAACCAAAGTCCCCCAAACTCCAGTGTGTTCAGCGCATGTCAAAAAACCCACAGATGGTAAACCAAAGTCCCCAAACTCCAGTGTGTTTAGTGCATGTCAAAAAACCCACAGATGATAAACCAAAGTCCCCCAAACTCCAGTGTGTTTAGTGCATGTCAAAAAACCCACAGATGATAAACCAAAGTCCCCCAAACTCCAGTGTGTTCAGCGCATGTCAAAAAACCCACAGATGATAAACCAAAGTCCCCCAAACTCCAGTGTGTTTAGTGCATGTCAAAAAACCCACAGATGATAAACCAAAGTCCCCCAAACTCCAGTGTGTTTAGTGCATGTCAAAAAACCCACAGATGATAAACCAAAGTCCCCCAAACTCCAGTGTGTTCAGCGCATGTCAAAAAACCCACAGATGGTAAACCAAAGTCCCCCAAACTCCAGTGTGTTTAGTGCATGTCAAAAAACCCACAGATGATAAACCAAAGTCCCCCAAACTCCAGTGTGTTTTGCGCATGTCAAAAAACCCACAAATGATAAACCAAAGTCCCCCAAACTCCAGTGTGTTTAGCGCATGTCAAAAAACCCACAAATGATAAACCAAAGTCCCCCAAACTCCAGTGTGTTTAGCGCATGTCAAAAAACCCACAGCAAGAAATGAGGAGTCAATGAGGATGACACACACACTGTCTCAATTAATTAATGCAGCCTGGGCTTTGCCCGTGGTATCCTGCAAATGCTGATCAGAGCAGACTTCGATGAACACCACTGATATGACTCGGTAGCAGCGCGACATCTCCTCCAGACCTGAACATGGATTCTCGACATTCTCTAAGCTGTTATCTCCTCCAGACCTGAACATGGATTTTTGACATTCTCCAAGCTGTAAGGTGTAATCTCCTCCAGACCTGAACATGGATTCTCGACATTCTCCAAGCTGTAAAGTGTAATCTCCTCCAGACCTGAACATGGATTCTCGACATTCTCCAAGCTGTAAAGCGCAATCTCCTCCAGACCTGAACATGGATTCTCGACATTCTCCAAGCTGTAAAGAGTGATCTCCTCCAGACCTGAACATGGATTCTCGACATTCTCCAAGCTGTAAAGCGCAATCTCCTCCAGACCTGAACATGGATTCTCGACATTCTCCAAGCTGTAAAGCGCTATCTCCTCCAGACCTGAACATGGATTCTCGACGTTCTCCAAGCTGTAAAGTGTAAGGATGGGTGGAAGTAGGGGCATGACTTCAACCAGACAACAAACGTTGTGGAAAGTCAGAAAAAGAGTGAACTTTTAGCATAAACTTTGTTCTTGATTCTTTGATCTTGACACTCCTCAAGACAAGACCAGTTCTTCTTCTTCGTGCTGGTCTCGGGGGCTGAAAGCATCTTCAGCCTCATTAACAGAACCTGACAAGTTTGAGGCCTTGCTGACACGCTGAACTACAGAGTGTACAGCGGATACTGCAACAGGAAAAAAAGTCCTGATGATGACGAAATCAGGTTCTGACCACTCCATACCGAGATCATTTCGTGCTGCACAAAGTCAGCTGGTGCTCTGTTGTGTTATGAGAAGAAATCCTAGAAAAGCTTGGAAAATCTGGACCCTTGAAAGGCCAATGTTGGAAGCAGTTTGCAAACTATCAGCGAGTCCACTCTAATTAAAAAGAAAGCAGACCTGTTTACCCCAAATTCTTGTACCTGTCATATCTCAGACAAAAACCTGTAATCTGAAAAAAAAACCCCACATAATCTTCATAATCGCAATACTTTCGCAACTTTTGAAGATTTGGAAGAGCCGGCCGTTGGCGCGTAAAACCGCTTTGTCGCCATCTTTGACAAGGTAAAAGACGCAAGGCATGCTGGGAAATGTCTTCTCACTGTTTTTAACCGAAACGGTAGCAGACGAAACTGCACGTTTAACAATTTTCTTTCTTTGATTTTTTTCCCGTAATTTTTGGGGGGAGGGGGTGTAATTCCTGTAATTTAGATTTTTTTCCGTAAAAATTACGGCAAAATCGTCAGGGTAAACAGGTCAGAGAAAGATATCAAAATTATCACTCTTAGATCTCGTTTCCTTGGGAAGTTCATGTCCTGATCGAAAGCACACACAAGTCCGGGTGAATTTTTCCCACGCCTGAGCTGAACAGCACAAGAGCTTGCTGGGTTGGGAAGACCATTTTCAGAGTTCTTCATACACTGGATTTCCAGCCTGAGCTCAAACCTTGGCACGCCCAGCGACAGCTTGGCACGCCTAGCGACAGTTTGGCACACCTAGCAACAGGATAATCAGCGAGTGGCTGTGGACTGGGAGCCAATTCAAATCAATGCATTTCATTTACAACCCAGCTGACCCCAAAAGGCCATATCAGGGCTGTCACCTGGACGCAGAGCATGAGTGAGTGGTGTGGGGGTAATGCCAATGACATGGGGGTGGGGGGTGGAGGCCAGAAAAAGCAATATTTGTTGTTTCTACTGAAACGTACTGACCATAATTTTCCCCGACACCAGATTCTTAATGCCTTGGTCACCAAAACAATTTGGGAGAAAATCCTGCTCTTTACTGTTCCTTGTTTTGTCTGTCTTAGGGCCTGTCACCCCACTGCAGTTAGTACTTTTCAGTAACTGTCCTAGCGAAACACCGCATACAACCATCTGCACGCCTTAAAGTCATCCCCCATAGGTCAAAACGCTCATCTGTGCACACCACCAAAACACAATTATACGCCACAGGTACAATTACCACTCAAGAACTAACTACGAGTTTCTTTCACCTCTCTCTCTTTTTTCTTCTTCATTCACCATATTCATTGCACTCTTTCAGAACTACACAACAGACTACTCAGGTAAATGGTTGGGTAAATGTACGAGTGTAAGGATTTTTAAAAAAGAAGAAAAAGAAAGAAACTTACACTGAAATTGGTTTGGCAGGCTCCAGCCACAGGTAGAAAGCGCATCAGGTTCCAGTTCATCTCAATTTCCGGCTGTAAACACAAAGTTGCATTTCAAGGTGCTTGCTGCTTGAGGGTACTTGCTACTTGAGGGTCCCACAATATAAAACTGACCTGGTACTATTTTGGGTGTGCCAAAAACTTAAGCACCTCTTTGAGCCTTTAAACTTAAGTGCACTACATATCTGATGAATCCTGATGACACAAGAATTTGATTATTTTCCATCCAACAATCATAAAGAATTTGATTATTTTCCATCAACAATCATGTTTAGAGGGAAAAAATTAGAAGAAAAATTACTGTACCGCTGAACAAAACAAAATAAAATATCAGAATACAAAACAAAATGCTTTTCAACTTCTTTGGTCTTCTTCAGGCAAGGCAAACAACATTGAAGACGATAAAAACGAAGAATGAACAGAGGGATTTATGCCCTTTTTTTTCTAATCATAAAACCATAGAAGATTTTTTATTTATTTATTTTTTTAAAAAATTTTCATTGCCATATTTCTGAAAAAAAAGAAAGAAAAATGTTAAGTCTGGATAGTTTGCTCTTTGTAAAGTGACTCCCTTGTGCCATTTTTGTTGTAATTTAATGCCCCACCCCCACCCCACCCGGCAAATCCCCTTCTTCTCTCCCCTTAACCCCCATTCTAACATAAAAGCTATGAAATAACTCCCTATTTTTTTCCCCTGGTTTTCAACAAAAACATAAAAACAAATATCCACAGATTTTGAAACAAACAAATGCAAACCTTCTGTGCCGTCTCTCTTGTAAGAGTAGTCACTGATCTTACAAACTACAGAGTAAAAAGGTCAGAGCCAACTCACTGTTTGCAGTTATGCTGCAGAGAGACCAACATCTTTAAGGTTTATACTGACAGTTCTGTGCTAGAAGATCATCATGCAGGCTCTGGCTTCGTTATTCCATCTTTAAAAGTTGAAAAGTCTTACCATCTTGGCACAGACATTTTGATTTTTACCGCAGAACTAATAGCTATTCTTATGGCTCTGTCATATTTGATTAATCTACCACTAAACCTGTTAAATGTTCTTTTTTGTGTAGATTCTAAATCAGTCTTGAAATCCCTTGCTTCATCATTTAATTACAAGAATAATGTTTTCTTGGAAATAAAATATTTCAATTCATTGCATTCAACTGAAAGGGTCCAATGTGGACTTTTGTTGGATACCATCCCAATGTGGAATCTATTACAATGAAAATGTTGACCATCTCCCCAAAAATGGGGGCGAAAAACACTTTGAATGCTATTGAACTGCCTTGCAGTTCATCTTCCGTAGAAAATGAAATAATACGACGTTTTATCTCTTCTGGGATAAATCATTTTTCATTACTGAATACTCCATGAGCAAGTAGATCAATTATTACCTTGTCATGCAGACTTTTGTTAAACACTTTAAGGACAAAGTACTGTAAAGACATTAAGTGTGTCTGCTCTGCAGAACTGATAATTGAGCATATACTGGTAAAAATGTGCTTCAATGAAAACTTTCCTACCTCTGGAAGTCGTAGAATGTTTATTGCCTGTTTCTAATGTTCAGTTATTTTGGGATAAGTTTGATCTTTTCAACCTTTCAATATTTAGATTAGCTGGTTATTTGTTATGTGGTCCTATTGCTCGTTTCTTTTAACTCTCTCTCTCTTTTCTTCTTCTTCCCCCATTTCTTAAAATTTTTTTGATGATGTTAAAAGATTAACAAAGTTTTTCTGTTTTTGATGCCAGAGTCTGAAATCATCGACACGATGAAAAGACTTTAAATCAAGTAACCACCAAGATGGACATTATCAAAAGCTTCATCCCACTCCACACAGCATCATCGTCTGCAGGATCAATAACAATCACCTCTATGAAAGAAACTTCTCATTTTCCATTCCTAAGCTAGAGCCACAAAATTCTTCATTGGCAACACTTTCGCTTTGCGGTAATTTCAAATCTCACCTGTAAGGTAACAACAACATTCCGCCTTCAGGAACAAAAACACAGCAAAATCCCAGTCTCACACAGACTTCTGTTGGGACACGTACCTCTTCCTGTGTGTCCGACTTGTTTAACTCTTCCTCCTCTTCTTCGGCCTCGTTTTGCTCGTCGTCATCGCTGTTGTTGTCGTTTTCTTTGTCACCTGTTTCTGTTGCTGCTATGGCGGCGTTCCTTGCAGGTAGCTTCCCTTTCACACCTCCGTGGTTTGCCTGCAACGCCACCGATGTTGATGACAAAAAGATGTTTCCCTTACCTGCCACCGGACACCAACTTTCCTACAAGACTAGAAAGCTAAAAAAAAAATTGAAAAAAAAAAAAAAAAAAAAAATAAAAAACATGGTAGTCCGACTTCTGGAGAAAAAAAAAAGCTACCCCCTTCCTCTCTCCAATCCCATAAAGTCCATACTGTAGCAAATTCTGTTTAATAAAAAAAATCTGTTGGCGAGTATTTGATGTGCATGCGTCTGTTAATATGCTGTTGATATTTGTGACTGGCAATTGTGATCACACACCTGCATCACAATGACTCGGCACATCTGGGCCTATTATAATAATCCAAAAGCATGTTAAATCTACTGCCTCTATTTATCCCCACTCACTGTTCACTCTATTCCTGTCAGTTAATGATGTTCCTGTTAAACTAAAAACCACAAATGAGAATGAAAAAACAACTCCTTCAGGAGACACTGCCAACAGTGGCTGGAGGACGAGTGGAAACTGCATCACATGGCCTCTCCCTTCTCAAAATAACCCCCAATCCTCTGTTGTTTTCTAAAATTTCAGAATTCATATTAACCCGAAGAGTGCCTATAAGCCGTCAGCTGACGCCAAAGTAAAAATGCTTTCCCAGTGCCTATGGGCCGTCCACTGACGTCATGCATTTTTCTTGAATTTTCATTCGTTACTATTTCTATTAACGGACTTAAATAGAGTGTGCGTAGTAAGCCTTATATGTCTGTAGTATTAAAATGATATGCAAATGACCACACGTGAGGGGAAAGCCCATTTATTCTCATCACTGACTGGATGACCAGCCAGCACTTCGTCTCGCTTGCAAAGATGGCGGCAGAAAACTTCGACAAGCGTAGCGACCACAGCTGAGCAGGCTCTGCTAATCATTTTTGACAAAGACAATAATCTTTTATTCAACAACTTACTCGAGCATGAAGGTGAGATGATGATTGTGATGGAATTGCCGACCGTATTCGTCAGTTATTGTGTCGTACTGTGTGACCTCAGTGTGTGTTCAGCTGACTCGTTTGCCAGCGTCGAACGAGCTCGCCTAGTGTGTACTCTGCACTGCGTGCCAGTGGCCAGTGATGTGATAGTCAGCGCGAGAGGGCAGTGTGGCCTGCTCGCGGCGTGATACGGGGCAGAGGGAAACGTAGGAGAAAAGGAGGAGTGAAAGAGAGGGTTGAAGTCCAGCAAGGGGGTGTTTTACTTTCATTTACATGTGTAGTGTGACAATACAAACTTTATTTTCAACTTTTTGCTTTGTGTTCTTTTTTGGATGTGAAGCTGTAGTGGTAAATACATATGTTTTTGATCGTGCAAAAAATCTATCCACATCTAAATGCCTAAATATTTTTTTATTATCAAAATTAAAACAAAAGAAGCCCAGATTCAAAATCTTCATTCAATTTCCTTCAAAAATCATATATATTTCATTGTTATATCTTTTGTAGTTTCTAAGCTAGAATTTTTTGTTAATTATTACCCCCAAATCATTAGATTTCCCTGGCACTGGGAAAGCCTTTGTTTGTAACATTTTCAAGCAGTGAACGGGTTAAGGTCAGGATCTCACTCCAACTTTGGAATCAGGAACTTCCATACAAATGCAGCATCAACTGCTGATTCCCAATGTGGGAAAGACTGGATGCGTTGAACAAGTCATCTTCAGTCTACTTTCCCCAAGCATCGACCCTGGTTAAACTGGGCAAAATGATCAAGGTAACAGCACATGAGTAACTGGGCAAAGACAGTGAGGAGAAAATGTTAAGGAAACACCATCTGAAAACAATTCCCCAAATCCTGAAACTGGCGAAGAGAAATAAGGGGTTAGATCATTGATCAAATACCAAGACTGCTGTTACGAAAAATTGTAATTCCTTTGTCCTTGTTTTGGGCGGACTCACTGAGATTTATTAGCAACATTTGTTTCAATTTCCGCCTGCAGTCACCTCACTTTGTGATTGGCTCAACTTCTGGCCGTAGAATGAAAGCTGATATACCTGCTGTGGACCATATGTGTGAAACATTCTGTATGACCTTTCAGTGTTGCGTTTACCACAACATCAAACCCCAGCCAGCAAACTGGTCATGGAGAAAGTCAAACATGGCACAGTCTATGACGCCAGTGGCGGCGGAGTCAGACAATCCATCCAATCACCAAGGGGCGTCACTCACAGGGTCCAGCCACATGAGGAACTCCCAGCACTGGTCGTAGGAGATGTCCAGGAGGTGGAACAGCGGGCGTGAGCGGATGGAGTTGGTGATGTACTCCAGGTAGGACAGCGCGTCCATCACCCGCCGCTTCTTGGTGCACACGATCAGCCGGTTGAAGTTGGCGTACACCACCACCGACCCCAGCCGCTGGAACTCTGCCAACAGCTGACACAGCAAGCATGCTGTTTATTATAGACATTCATACCATTATTATTTCTTTTTTTTCTTCATATTTTCACAGCTGACAACATACTGGTTGTCACAGGTATGATTCTTGTTATTATTTCTTTTTTTCTCTCATATTTTTACAGCTGAGAACATACTTGTTGTTATATGATTCTTGTTTTTTTTTCCATATTTTTACAGCTGATAACTACTGGTTGTTAAGGCATCAACATTGTTGTTCTTTCTTTCTTTTTCTTGTTTTCACAGCAGACAAATGACTGGTCATTATAGGTATCAATAGTGTTGTCATTTCCTTTTTTTTTTTTTTTTTTACATTTTCACAGCTGACAACATACTGGTTGTTTTACGGATCAATACTGTTATCATTTCTTTTTTTTCATATTTTCACAGCTGACACAACGTACTGGTTGTTATACGTATCAATATTGTTATCATTTCTTTTTTCTTCTTCATATTTTCACAGCTGACAACACACTGGTTATTACAGGTATTAATATTGTTATAATTTTTTTCTTCCATGTTTTCACAGAAACAACTGGTTACAGATTATATGTTAATTTTTGTTCATGTTCCAGAACAACTAGGTTATTACAGGTATTAAATTGTTATAATTTTTTTTTGTTCCATGTTTTCACAGCAGACAACATACTGGTTATTACAGGTATTAATATTGTTATTTTTTTTTGTCCATGTTTTCACAGAACAATATGTTATTACAGTATACAATTTTTTTTTGTTCATGTTACAGCAGACACATACTGGTTATTACAGTATTATGTTATTTTTGTCATTTCACGCAGCAAACTGTTATTCAGTATTATTTTATATTTTTTGTTCCATGTTTTACATGACAACATCTGTATGGTACATGTTATATTTTTTGTCATGTTTTCACAGCAAACATACTGGTTATTACAGGTATTAACATTGTTATAATTTTTTTTTGTTCCATGTTTCACAGTGACAACATGGTATCAGGTTTAACATTATTATTTTTGTTCCTGTTTCACAGTACACATACTGGTTAGTATTAACATTGATATATTTCTTTTTTGTTCATGTTTCACAGATGATAACATGTGGTTATCATAGCTATCAATACTGTTGTTATTTCTTTTTTTCATTATTCACAGCTGACAACATACTGATTATGATAGGTATCAATATTGTTTTATTTCTTTTTTCTTTTTGACATTTTCAACAGCTGACTCAACATACTGTTTATTATAGGTATCATATTGTTATTATTTTTTTTCATGTTTCACTGTTCACAAAACACACTAGTAATTATATGCATCATATACTATTCCTTTTTTAATGTTTTCAAAACATTTTTTTCACATCACCTAAACATCAGATCAACTGTAAGAACCATCAGTATGCACATCTACATATTAAATGCAACAGTGATACGTGTCCAATGTTAAACTGAGACACAAAGAGAGAAACAAAATTTGATAAGTCACAAACAGTATTGTACACCTCTATTAATTTGTTTCTGAACCACTTTGTTTAGTCACACACACACATTCACACACACATACATTCACTCACTCACACACACAAATACACCACACACACTAACCTGCATGAAGACTTTCTTCATCATGTTGTGTAGGGTGCGGCGCAACGCTGGATCATACAAAAGACCTGCTGACGACCGCAGCCATCTGCCATCAAAATGCCATCACCCAACATTACAATGCACAAACAAAAACAAAAATAAAAAAAAACTATGGAATTAAAATAAAAAAGAAGTATTTTAAGGCAGATGAGAAATAACTGACAACAGCTTTGTGTCAATCATCCATAGGCACATGAAAAAAAAAATGTAACAAGATGTATTGAATGCCATCCATCAAACATTAAAAAAAAAAGAAAGAATATTTCAAGTTCCAGTTTCATTACCATTACCTGTTGACCATACAGAGCATTTTCAGAGGTGTGACCACATAGAAAAACAATGGGGGAATGGTAGTGAAGTGTGCGTAGGGTGGGGGGAGGGGGGACACAACTTGGTATAAATACAATGCTTTGTAGTACATCATTCCTTCTACTATTTACCTATCCAAACAAGTGCCTTTTTTTTCATTTGACATGATACACGCCACACCAATCAGGATCCCCAGACTTTTACAGGGGAGAGAGGGGAGCTAATCGAAGCCTCCTACCACATGGACTCCACAGTAATCTCCCTTATAAAACTGATTTGGTCTGGCCGCAAACAGTCCACTTCCAGTTTACTGGACAATCAACATGCTCCATCTTGGCTCTGCGTTTTCCCCTTAGCTATGGACTCCTACATGAAGCCTAACAGCACAGCTATATCTCTAGGCCTTAGCAATGGATTCCTACGTGAAGCCCAACAGCACAGCTGTAACTCTAGGCCTTAGCAATGGATCCTACCTGAAGCCCAACAGCACAGCTGTATCTCTAGGCCTTAGCAATGGACTCCTACTGAAGCCCAACAGCACAGCTGTATCTCTAGGCCTTCGCTATGGACTCCTACCTGAAGCCCAACAGCACAGCTGTATCTCTAGGCCTTCGCTATGGTCTCCTACCTGAAGCCCAACAGCACAGCTGTATCTCTAGGCCTTCGCTATGGTCTCCTACCTGAAGCCCAACAGCACAGCTGTATCTCTAGGCCTTCGCTATGGTCTCCTACCTGAAGCCCAACAGCACAGCTGTATCTCTAGGCCTTCGCTATGGTCTCCTACCTGAAGCCCAACAGCACAGCTCTATCTCTAGGCCTTCGCTATGGTCTCCTACCTGAAGCCCAACAGCACAGCTGTATCTCTAGGCCTTCGCTATGGACTCCTACCTGAAGCCCAACAGCACAGCTCTATCTCTAGGCCTTCGCTATGGACTCCTACCTGAAGCCCAACAACACAGCTCTATCTCTAGGCCTTCGCTATGGACTCCTACCTGAAGCCCAACAGCACAGCTCTATCTCTAGGCCTTCGCTATGGACTCCTACCTGAAGCCCAACAGCACAGCTCTATCTCTAGGCCTTCGCTATGGACTCCTACCTGAAGCCCAACAGCACAGCTCTATCTCTAGGCCTTCGCTATGGTCTCCTACCTGAAGCCCAACAGCACAGCTCTATCTCTAGGCCTTCGCTATGGTCTCCTACCTGAAGCCCAACAGCACAGCTCTATCTCTAGGCCTTCGCTATGGTCTCCTACCTGAAGCCCAACAGCACAGCTCTATCTCTAGGCCTTCGCTATGGTCTCCTACCTGAAGCCCAACAGCACAGCTCTATCTCTAGGCCTTCGCTATGGTCTCCTACCTGAAGCCCAACAGCACAGCTCTATCTCTAGGCCTTCGCTATGGTCTCCTACCTGAAGCCCAACAGCACAGCTCTACCTCTAGGCCTTCGCTATGGACTCCTACCTGAAGCCCAACAGCACAGCTCTACCTCTAGGCCTTCGCTATGGACTCCTACCTGAAGCCCAACAGCACAGCTCTACCTCTAGGCCTTCGTTTATGGACTCCTACCTGATGCCCAACAGCACAGCCTCTACCTCTAGGCCTTCGCTATGGACTCCTACGTGAAGCCCAACAACACAGCTGTATCTCCAGGCCTTCGCTATGGACTCCTACGTGAAGCCTAACAGCACAGCTGTATCTCTAGGACTCCTACGTGAAGCCTAACAGCACAGCTGTATCTCTAGGCCTTAGCTATGGACTCCTACGTGAAGCCTAACAGCACAGCTGTATCTCTAGGCCTTAGTCGTGTTTCTCCTTGCCTTCTCAGGGCTGCATTTTTTATCAAAACGTTCAAAGTTTCTGGACTGGCTGCTGCTCTTCAGTCGTCACCTGCTCCGAACCCCTACTATGCTACTGCGACCATGTCGTTCTTCATTCAACAAAAAATGCACATGATGACCAGCCGCTGTGGCGGAGTCATTAGCGTCACAGACTCCCGGCTGGGAGGTCATGGGTTCAATTCCAATCAGAGTCATGTGGGATTTTTCTGCCCCGACCGGCTCCTACCCAGAGTTGAGTTTGCTAGGGCTCAGTTAGGAAGACTGGGACCACACAGTCGACTTTCATCCACTTAATGGATGCGTTTCTGAGAGTGTTGCTCAGATTTCCTGACCAACACTGCAGGTGTCTGTATCTCTCGGGCCTGGTTGACGCCAGGATATATTATGAAAGGAAGCGTAGAGTACAGCCCTGTCATGCAGTCTCAGACCGAAATGGAAATCCACAGCATCATCTTTATCATCCTCATTTCTCATCGATCAGCATTAACAGAAAAAAAAAAAGAAGAAAAAACATTTTAAAAATGCACATGAGGGCTGAGCAGGCAAACAACATCCCACAGTGTGAGCCTCTTCCACAGGTGAACCTCTCACTACCTGTTCACCTGACTACGAAAGAAACACTACCATAAACCAGACCTTCTTCTTCTTCTGTGTGTGCGGACATTCCCTGTATAGACAGGCAGGTATTAATCCCATATGCTCAACAAAGGGAGTGGAGTTTTGTGTGTATGACTTTTTTTAATCCCGCCATTAAGGCAGCCATACTCCATCTTCGGGGAAGGTGCATGCTATGTGTAACGTGTCATCCATACCAACGACCAAACTGGCCTTCTCTTCCGAAAGTTGGTGATGGGATTTTACGTGTGTGCAAGATGTTAAGCATGCGTTCACACACGGAACCTTGGTTTACAGTCTCATTCGAAGGACTGTATGGGAAATGGAGTCAGAACCAATGTTAACTCTGAGGGAAAAATCCCCCTGTACTGAAATGGCCCGGCGGAGATTCAAACCGACAACCCTTGGATTATGAGTCCAGCGCTCTACCAACTGAGCTATTTCGGCCCCCATAACCCAGACCAAGACATTCTAGAATCAAGACATGGCAATGGGCCACAAGGGCAGAAAAAAAACAAAAAAAACATGGTAGACAAAAGGAAAACAAGCAAAGAAGGAAAAATCTAAAAAGCAGTGAAAGCTTGCGAGTGGATGCAAGTGTAAGAATCTGCTGAAAAAACTCTGAGAAGCAATGATGATGAAACATGTCAAGTTAATCAAACTTCCCCTGCATACCCATGGAAGTAATATCAGAAGACTGTAATGTGTGTGTGTGTGTGTGTGTTGTGTGTGTGTGTGTAAGTATATATGTCATGTGTATTTCATGTATGTGCAAGACATCATGTACTACAAACATGTCAGCCCAGGTTTTCAGTTTTCTTTGTTTTTTCTTTTTTTTTTTTTTTGTTTCTTTTTTTCTCTTTGTGCATTAAAAAAAAACTAACCCTTCTTATAATGCCACTGGAAAATATACATTATAATACGAATGTCATAATTTTCATACTTCCAGTCAAATGACAAACCATTGTCCATCTTTTTAATAATTTTCATCCTTTCAGTCAAATGAAAATACCATTGTCCATCTTTTTAATTTTTTTTTTCTTTTTCTTTATTCATATTCAATGTTGACGTACAAGTAACAAATGAAAACATGATGGATGAAAGTTCAAGTAATAGAGAGAAAGGATATTTCAAAATTATGATGTACAAATATTGAACGAAGAAGGAAATAAAAAAGATTAAAAAAAAACAAAAAACAAAAAACCCACCTAAAGGAACTGAAGAATGAGAATAAACCTCAGTCTGTAATAACGACTATGTCCAAGGAATAAACCTCAGTCTGTAATGACGACTATGTCCATGGAATAAACCTCAGTCTGTAATGACGACTATGTCCATGAACTGGAAACAAAACAAGACCACTCTTGCTTTGCAACTGAATAAATTGAAGGATGAGAATTAAAAAAAAAAAAAAGAAAAAGCAGTGACAGAGAATTTAAAAAAAAAAAAAAAAAAGAAAGAAAGAAACTAGAGGAAAATTTCAACAAGACAGAAATACAGTTTACCAGCTAAAAGACACCCCTGGCATCCAAGTGCCAAGGAAAAGGTGCGAAACTGGACTCACCTAGAAACTTAAGAGTGAATCAGGGGAAGTCAGTCTAAAAGACTGGATGAGCACTGAACATACTGAGGGACTGACTTAGCTCCCTTCCTTCTCAATTTTTGCTGGGACATCCTGTCAATAGCAGTGTTCTCACTAAGAATAAGGTGGTTGGTAAAAAAGGCAAGTATGAGAGAGAGAGAGAGAGAGAGAGAGAGAGAGAGAGAGAGAGAGAGAGAAGCAAATATGGAAAAAGATAACTTCCAGCAGAAAGGGAGGCCACTCATACTGAACGAGCCCCTGGCATCCAAACAGGGCACAGAGAAGAGAGAGAGAGAGAGAGAGAGAGAGAGAGAGGGGAGAGAGAGAAGGAAATATGGAAGAAGGTAACTTCCAGGAGAAAGGGAGGCCACTCATACTGAATGAGCCCCTGGCACAGAGAGAGAGAGAGAGAGAGAGAGAGAGAGAGAGAGAGAGGGTGAAGAGAAAAGTGTCTCTGACCTGTAGAAGTGGACAATCTGGTTGTCAGCGAACACGTTGTTGTAGGTAGTGACGTCTCTCACCCAGCCTTGAACCATGTTCTTCAGAATCCTGATGACCCACAGCTTACATAGTCAGGTGGAACACAGTCGCTGTGTCTGCAAGGTGTGTGTGTGTGTGTCCGTGTGTGCGTGCGCGTGTGCATGCATGCCTGTGTGTGTGTGTGTGTGTGTGTGTGAGAGAGTGAGGTTCTGTGCGCACATATGCTGTGCATGTGTGTGTCTGATACTCTGTGTGTTTGTGTGTGTGTGAGGCTCTGTGCACATGTAGGATGTGCATGTATCAGATACTGTTCTGTGTGTGTGTGTGTGTGTGTGTGCGAGTGTGTGTGCGCGTGCAAGTGTGACTTGAGAATGTAAGTGACAGCGGGGTGGGAGGGCGAGTGAGGAGAATATGTGCAAATGTGCGTTTATTTCCATTATATATGTATACATTGGTGTGTAGGGAGATAGAGGGGGAGTGGGGAGCAGTGGTGGAGGGAGGGGGATGACATAGGGGTATATGCACCATACCAGTGTGCATATGCAAGTGGAAGTGAGCAAATGTGACCCGAGTGTGAATATCAATATGCATGAATGCAAGCCTGAGCTAATGAGATCATTTAGGTGAGGATAAAAAAATTACTCATTTCACAAAACTATCCTGACGTTTTCCTGGAATAAAAAAAAAAGGGCACTCCACCTAAACGTACCAGGCAAAGTGAAAGAGCATTGCTGACAAACACACACACATACACACACAAACACACACTCACACATACACACACACACACCCCTACCTGAAGGTGGTAGAACACAAAGCCGTCTCGTCGTAACTGGCCAGACCCATAGTGGCGGCGCCCTGACCTCTTGCCATGTCTTCCAGAGATGTCGTGGGCAACGTGTCAAAGCTGACCGCACTCGCCCCTTCCTGTTCGTTGACGTGGCTGGACTGTAACAGAGGACAAAACCAACATGGAAATTGATCAGAATTCAGTGTGGCGGCGCCGAAGTCAAGCCAGTCACATGAACCCGTGTCAGGGCTGTGACAGGGGACAAAACCAATGGGGAAATTGATCAGAATTCAGTGTGGCGGCGCCGAAGTCAAGCCAGTCACATGAACCCGTGTCAGGGCTGTGACAGGGGGCGAAACCAACGGGGAAATTGATCAGAATTCAGTGTGGGGTGCCGAAGTCAAGCCAGTCACATGAACCCGTGTCAGGGCTGTGACAGGGGACAAAACCCGAAGTCAAGCCAGTCACATGAACCCGTGTCAGGGCTGTGGCAGGGGACAAAACCAATGGGGAAATTGATCAGAATTCAGTGTGGCGGTGCCGAAGTCAAGCCAGTCACATGAACCCGTGTCAGGGCTGTGACAGGGGACAAAACCAACGGGGAAATTGATCAGAATTCAGTGTGGCGGTGCCGAAGTCAAGCCAGTCACATGAACCCGTGTCAGGGCTGTGACAGGGGACAAAACCAACAGGGAAATTGATCAGAATTCAGTGTGGCGGTGCCGAAGTCAAGCCAGTCACATGAACCCGTGTCAGGGCTGTGACAGGGGACAAAACCAATGGGGAAATTGATCAGAATTCAGTGTGGCGGTGCCGAAGTCAAGCCAGTCACATGAACCCGTGTCAGGGCTGTGACGGGGAGACAAAACCAACGGGGAAATTGATCAGAATTCAGTGTGGCGGCGCCGAATTTCACATGAACCACGTGTCAGGGCTGTGACAGGGGACAAAACCAATGGGGAAAGAATTGATCAGAATTCAGTGTGGCGGTGCCGAAGTCAAGCCAGTCACATGAACCCGTGTCAGGGCTGTGACAGGGGACAAAACCAATGGGGAAATTGATCAGAATTCAGTGTGGCAGTGCCGAAGTCAAGCCAGTCACATGAACCCGTGGCAGGGCTGTGACAGGGGACAAAACCAAGGGGGAAATTGATCAGAATTCAGTGTGGCGGTGCCGAAGTCAAGCCAGTCACATGAACCCGTGTCAGGGCTGTGACAGGGGACAAAACCAAGGGGGAAATTGATCAGAATTCAGTGTGGCGGTGCCGAAGTCAAGCCAGTCACATGAACCCGTGTCAGGGCTGTGACAGGGGACAAAACCAAGGGGGAAATTGATCAGAATTCAGTGTGGCGGTGCTGAAGTCAAGCCAGTCACATGAACCCGTGTCAGGGCTGTGACAGGGGACAAAACCAATGGGGAAATTGATCAGAATTCAGTGTGGCGGTGCCGAAGTCAAGCCAGTCACATGAACCCGTGTCAGGGCTGTGACAGGGGACAAAACCAATGGGGAAATTGATCAGAATTCAGTGTGGCGGTGCCGAAGTCAAGCCAGTCACAAGAACCCGTGTCAGGGCTGTGACAGGGGACAAAACCAAGGGGGAAATTGATCAGAATTCAGTGTGGCGGTGCCGAAGTCAAGCCAGTCACATGAACCCGTGTCAGGGCTGTGACAGGGGACAAAATCAAGGGGGAAATTGATCAGAATTCAGTGTGGCGGTGCCGAAGTCAAGCCAGTCACATGAACCCGTGTCAGGGCTGTGACAGGGGACAAAACCAATGGGGAAATTGATCAGAATTCAGTGTGGCGGTGCCGAAGTCAAGCCAGTCACATGAACCCGTGTCAGGGCTGCCAGCAGATCAAAAAGTAACAAAATCCTGTACACACAAATTCATAATAACTCTTTCATCCCTACAACCCAGATTTTAGAATCCCTACAACCCAGTTTTCAGAAATCCTGTACACACAAATTCATAATAACTCTTTCATCCTACAACCTGGTTTTTAGAAATCCTGTACACACAAATTCATAATAACGCTTTCATCCCTACAACCTGGTTTTTAGAAATCCTGTACACACAAATTCATAATAACGCTTTCATCCCTACAACCCGTTTTCAGAAATCCTACCCTTACCTTCCTGCAGCCTGGAAAACCGGCAGCACAAAATCCCTCCTTTCCTTCCTGCAGCCCGGAAAACCAGGCAGCACAAAATCCCTCCTTTCCTTCCTGCAGCCCAGAAAATCGGTTCTCACGGTAAGCACTTTGAACTTAGTGTGAGTCGCGTCATCAGTACAAGTCATGATCGGGTCGCTTGTGAGGCAGTGTTTATGAATGGAATGGATGCCAGACGGCTCCTACAGTGCGGGAAAGTGGTCGCCGTTCTATTCTGGCCGGTGTGCTACTGCATATGTGGCAGTTCTCACTTTACACTTCTTCTTTTTTCCTCTAAATCCAGGAATGAAGGGAATACTTGTATCATAAGAATCTAGGAACAAGAGGAAGTAATGGTTCATAGAAAAGTAGGCATGAAAGAGATAAAGTAGCTTACCTATAGTCAAGTAACGTCTGACTGTGTCATTGTACCACTAAACTAATTGATTATGCCAAGTGTATGACAATTATCCTCTAGAAATTTTATGTCTATGGTGAGGTTAGCTCCCTACTCTCCCAATTTTTTTCTTTTTCTTTTTTTTCATCATGATGAAATGGTAGTGTCTGACGCCCACTGGGGAATATGGCATTTATTTAATCAACAGGAGAAAGAAAACCTTTGTTGGTCTGTAATTTCACATTCAAAATGATGTCGCTTCACCACAACTTCTAACTTCAGCAGGCTAACCAAGATCTTCAACTAAATCATATCAGCATTGTCGATATCAAGCTCCAAGATTCTTCCCATAGATATATTTCTTCATGAAAGTCACAACGAAACACTTCTGTAACCTTGACATTAATCTTTTTTTTGTTGTTGTTTTGTTTCAAATTAATTATTTCCAAGAAATTTATGCCGATTTTGGTGCTGTCAATGTTACACAAAACTTGGGCGTCTACCATCTGCAATGACCGGTCTAGTCTTCTTCCTAAAAATTGTCCAGTCAGATTCATTCAGTTTTTGCTCAGAACCTGGATAACTTTTCATCAAAACATTGCTGAATCATCACTTCTTCCAATGACATATATGGCTAAAATATACAAAAGTTGTGCTCCTTGCTTGAACAACGGTGCGTGGGGATATTCCCCTGTGTGTATCCTATTTGAGGTCCATACACGCCTCTGTGTGTGTGTATCCCATCGTTTGTGTTCCCTACATGCACCTCTGTGCGTGTGTGTGTGTATCCCATCGTTTGTGTTCCCTACATGCACCTCTGTGTGTGTGTGTGTGTATCCCATCATTTGTGTTCCCTACATGCACCTCTGTGCGTGTGTGTGTGTATCCCATCGTTTGTGTTCCCTACATGCACCTCTGTGTGTGTGTGTATCCCATCGTTTGTGTTCCCTACATGCACCTCTGTGCGTGTGTGTATCCCATCGTTTGTGTTCCCTACATGCACCTCTGTGTGTGTGTGTGTGTGTATCCCATTGTTTGTGTTCCCTACATGCACCTCTGTGTGTGTGTGTGTGTGTATCCCATCGTTTGTGTTCCCTACATGCACCTCTGTGTGTGTGTATATCCCATCGTTTGTGTTCCCTACATGCACCTCTGTGTGTGTGTGTATCCCATCGTTTGTGTTCCCTACATGCATAGACACATCTCGTCAAATTTGGGTTAACTTTCTTTCATTTATGTGGTTTCTGTCTCTCTTTTTTTTTTTCCTTTTTTTTTTTTTTGCCACCGTGCACTGAAGGTTCTATTTTTCAACACGTTACATCAATATTTTCACAATTCAAACAAGGACACATTTATTTTAACAATTCAATTTGAAACCAACATGCAGCAATCATTAACTATTGCTTTGTAACATGACAAGGTGCTACAATGGTTTTACACATTGTTATAAGGGGAAAATGGTGAAATAAAGGAAGAAAGAAAAAAAGAAAAAAAAGAAAGAGAGCAATCTCCCACCCTTCCCCCTTCTCTCTTCCTGTGCAATCTTGTATATAGTTTTTCAGAGGAAGGAGGGTGGACAACAATTACAATGTTTCACTATAACTAAATGAGACACCATATTATGAAACTACTATGATACTATATTGTGATCCTGGGGTTGCGGGTTCGAATGTTCCGTCAGTCCTTGTCGGTAAAGGAGATTTTTCCCTCGGAGATAACATTGGTTCTGACTCCATTTCCCCCCCCAAATCCTTCGAATGAGACTGTAATCCGAGGTTCCATGTGTGAACGCATGCATAACATCTTGCACACACTTAAAATCCCATCACCAACTTTCAAAAGAGAACGCCAGTTTGGCCATTGGTATGGATGACACGTTACACATAGCATGCACCCTGCGTGAGAAATAAGAAAAATGAAGGAAGTAAGGAAACCGAGTGAACGATATTGACTGGATGACACGGGAAACAACTGAATGAAGCGCCAGCAGGCAGCTCTTCAGTCGGCACTACCCAGGCAGGCAGCCTGCTGCGTACACGAGAGTGTGGATTGTCAGCGCCTAGAACCTTTGACAAGGCGCTTTATAAATGCTATGTTATCATCATGTTATCATATTAAAAGAAATTACCCCCTCCCTATGCGATTCTTTTGTCTTAGTCATAACTTCTATCATATTTCATCATCATACTGTCATCACTATTATGGCATTTCATCACCATCTTCATCCTCAGCCTTATCCTCCAGGTGTTCACCTCTATGATGGTGTTGACGGCCAGGGCGGTGATCTCCAGCTCCACACCAGGTGGTGTGGTAGGTACCGCTGTTGCTGACCACAAAGGAGCTGCTCTCCTCCATCTCCATGCTCAACCTGGAGGCAACAAACCACCACCAGACCATCACTGCCATCCACCACCATCACAACAACGGCAAGTACCACCAGGCCATCACTTACGACCATAACAATATGGCCATCAATGACAGCTACAACCACCACAGGCCATCTACAGCACTATACCACACCGACCTTTTCATGTCCAGCTCATGCTAGGTTTCTCATCCACCAAATAAACACCTATATAACCACTTGCAATGGTGTACAACAGGGTTTCTGTTCAGAAATAGTAAAAATCACTGTACGTCTATGGGAATACAGGTGCACAATCCCTCTTCCCCACTGCCCCATCCTTTGAACTATCTTAAGCCTTGCATCAATGAAGCAGTCTTGTACAAGCCTGACCTTCCAGCGGTGTATCATCCACAATTCCATCCAGCCATGACCATTTCTTCACACAGCTTTCGTCAATCTTTCACATGGGCATTATCAGGCCGACGCAAAACGTCTTGGCATGGATTTACCTGGTTTTCGATCATGCAGCTAAAATGGTGACTGCCTGCTCTCACAAAACGTTTTCAAGGGATTTCACGACGTCAGTATCATCTGCTAGCTCACCAATAAAGCAACCAGCATCACACGGATTCCATTGCCACTTTTTTCTCCTTCCCTCCTAAATTCTTTTTCCTTCAAAAAAAAAAGGGAGGGTGGGGTGAGGTGTGGGTGGGGGTGAGGGAAGGAGGGGAGGGGAAGTTTTTTTTTTTATCTTTCTTTTTCTTTTTTAAGTCTTAGTTTTACATTTAGCTGAAATCGTGAAAGTGGGAGTCCAAGCAATTTGCACTCAGAGAGCCCCAGGTTTCCCCAGAAAACGCATCATTATTATCAAAATTACATCCATTACACTGATTCAGGCGCATCCGCAAGAAAAACAAATCTGAAGTGTTAATGACAAAGCTCTGGATTACTTCACCCGCCTATTCCCCCCACCCCTACCTCTTCTCCTCTCCCCAATCTGGCCCCTACCTGTTGTCGTCAGCCTCCTTCCCGCCCAGGTCGGGTCGCTCGGAGGTGGAGCACCACAGAACATGGTTGTGTTTCTTGAGGTGGCGGGCGAAGAAGAGGTCGCAGCCGAACAAAGTGATGTCCTTGGGCATGTTGCCCAGGGGTATGTGCAGGTAGCGGCACTGTTCCATCATGGCCTGAATACAACATGCAACATAACATAACACCACCGGTGATGTCATGATTGGTGTTACATCATGGCCTGAATACACCACACAACATGACGTAACACCATCAGTGATGTCATGATTGGTATTACATCATGGCCTGAATACAACACACAACATAACATAACACCATCAGTGATGTCATGATCGGTGTTACATCATGGCCTGAATACAACACGCAACATAACATAACACCATCAGTGATGTCATGATCGGTGTTACATCATGGCCTGAATACAATACGCAACGTAACACCACCAGTGATGTCATGATTGGTGTTCCATCATGGCCTCAATACAACACACAACATGACGTAACACCACCAGTGATGTCACGATTGGTGTTACATCATGGCCTGAATACAACACGCAACATAACATAACACCACCAGTGATGTCATGATTGGTGTTACATCATGGCCTGAATACAACATCATGGCCTGAATACAACACACAACAAAACATAACACCACCAGTGATGTCATGATTGGTGTTACATCATGGCCTGAATACAACACGCAACATAATATAACACAACCAGTGATGTCATGATTGGTGTTACATCATGGCCTCAATACAACACGCAACAAAACATAACACCACCAGTGATGTCATGATGTGTTACATCATGGCCTGAATACAACACACAACATAACATAAACCACCAGTGATGTTATGATCGGAGTTATATCATGGCCTGAATACAACACGCAACATAACATAACACCACCATGATGTCATGATGTGTTCCATCATGGCCTATACAACAGCAACTAACACCACCAGTGATGTCATGATTGGTGTTACATCATGGCCTGAATACAACACACAACATGACTAACACCACCAGTGATGTCATGATTGGTGTTACATCGTGGCCTGAATACAACACAACATAACACCACCAGTGATGTAATGATTGGTGTTACATCATGGCCTGAATACAACACACAACATGACGTAACACCACCAGTGATGTCATGATTGGTGTTACATCATGGCCTGAATACAACACGCAACATGACACAACACCACCAGTGATGTCATGATTGGTGTTACATCATGGCCTGAATACAACACGAAACATGATCACATCAACAAACACCACCAGTGATGTCATGATTGGTGTTACATCATGGCCTGAATACAACACGCAACATGATCACATCAACAACACCACCAGTGATGTAACGATCGTGTTACATCATGGCCTGAATACAACACGCAACATGATCACATCAACATAACACCACCAGTGATGTAATGATTGGTGTTACATCATGGCCTGAATACAACACGCAACATGATCACATCAACATAACACCACCAGTGATGTAACGATCGGTGTTACATCATGGCCTGAATACAACACGCAACATGATCACATCAACATAACACCACCAGTGATGTAACGATCAGTGTTACATCATGCCTGAATACAACACGCAACATGATCACATCAACATAACACCACCAGTGATGTAATGATTGGTGTTTACATCATGGCCTGAATACAACACGCAACATAACACAACAACACCAGTGATGTCATGATTGGTGTTACATCATGGCCTGAATACAACACGCAAACATAACAAACACCACCAGTGATGTACTGATTGGTGTTACATCATGGCCTGAATACAACACGCAACATACACAACACCACCAGTGATGTCATGATTGGTGTTACATCATGGCCTGAATACAACACGCAACATAACACAACACCACCAGTGATGTCATGATTGGTGTTACATCATGGCCTGAATACAACACACAACATAACACCACCAGTGAATGTAATGATTGGTGTTACATCATGGCCTGAATACAACACGCAACATGTCACATTCAAACATACACCACCGTGATGTAATGATTGGTGTTACATCATGACCTGAATACAACACGCAACATGACACCACCAGTAATGTAATGATCAGTGTTACATCATGGCCTGAATACAACACGCAACATGACACCACCAGTGATGTAATGATTGGTGTTACATCATGACCTGAATACAAAAAGCAACATAACACACCACCACCAGTGATGTAATGATCAGTGTTACATCATGGCCTGAATACAACACGCAACATGACACCACCAGTAATGTAATGATTGGTGTTACATCATGACCTGAATACAACACGCAACACGACACCACCAGTAATGTAATGATTGGTGTTACATCATGGCCTGAATACAACACACAACATAACACAACACCACCAGTGATGTAATGATCAGTGTTACATCATGACCTGAATACAACACGCAACATAACACCACCAGTGATGTAATGATTGGTGTTACATCATGACCTGAATACAACACGCAACATAACACCACCAGTGATGTAATGATCAGTGTTACATCATGACCTGAATACAACACGCAACATGACACCACCAGTAATTAATGATCAGTGTTACATCATGGCCTGAATACAACACGCAACGTAACGTAACACCACCAGTGATGTAATGATTGGTGTAACATGGTGATGACAGTTGTGGCAGCAGCTGCAGTATTAGCAGATATAACAGTAGGGAGGAGAAGGGGGGGGGGGGGGGGGTTGTCTGGCCCTCAAGTAAATGACTTGGCAATCTGGTGCATGGCAGGTGAAAATGAAGTGGCGATGTAGGCACAGTCACTAATCCCCCGCTATGGCCTGTCAGTGACTATCATCATGCTCGGTTCAGCTGCGACAGACCTTGTCGTACAAGTGAAAGCAGGACACAGCACAATTCTTCCTGCCTCCTCCATGACGTTTTTGCCATGTTTCCTGCTCACACTTCTGTTCTTGGCAACGACATTTCCCCAGTTTTTGTTACGTTGAGCTGAGACTGATCTGTATCAGATTATCAAGCTCTGACACAGACTGCAACAGTCCTTTGCATTTGTGGATCAGTTGATTGTGGACAGGACCCAGAACATGATTTCAGACAGTCATACCACTTTCACAGCTGGTTTGAGCCACTCGCACGCTCCTGTATCAGACAAAGACAGTGATTATGATACATATGAGATGAAGTATGACTGCAATCAGGCTTTATTTCCACTGGGGTGAATGTTGGTTTACTGAGGTGAAAAGGAAGGAAGGGGCTCACAGGTGTGTGGGGAGGTGGATTGTGGAACAAATTCCAAAGCCCGCCCTCACCTGCAGCACAATGTCGACGTTGAGGTAATGCTGCAGCATGCGTCGACTTCCCACCCGCTGCCAGTCCAGAACGTTGTACAGTGTGTCGCTGAAATCATATGTATCTGTGTCAGTGAAATCTAACAACTCTCTGAGTGTATCGCTGGAATTACATATACCTGTGTCAATGAAATTACCCACTCTCTCAGTGTATCGCTGGAGTCACATATATCTGTGTCAATGAAATTACCCACTCTCTGAGTGTGTTGCTGGAGTCACATATATCTGCGTCAATGAAATTACCCACTCCCTGAGTGTATCACTGGAGTCACATATATCTGTGTCAATGAAATTACCCACTCTCTGAGTGTGTCGCTGGAGTCACATGTATCTGTGTCAATGAAATTACCCACTCTCTGAGTGTATCGCTGGAGTCACATATATCTGTGTCAATGAAATCTAATGACTCTCTGAGCGTATCCCTGGAACAACAAACATCCTGTATCCATAAAAATCTATCCACACTCTGCAAATCCAAAACCTTGTAAAGTGTATCGCTGTTACATAGTGTGTCAATGAAATCTACCCACCCACTACAAATCCATGATGTTGTACAGAGTGTCATTCCATACAGTGTCAATGAAACTCACACAAAGGCTCCAGTCATATTATTGCCATCAATGATAAAATACATATCATCTCCATGGAACTTGCTGCAGTTGCCAACCACCTCAAGTCAGAAGATGGAGTCAAGGAACAGGGGAGTTATTTGGCTGTCAACTGAAAACACACTGACTCCTCATTCCTTTGACTGATCAGAACGGCACCCTGCGTAGAGGACAGGCCCACATCCCACGCCACGCCTTGGACTGGAACCCACAAGGGAAGCGGAAGAGGGGACGACCAGCCACCACCTGGAGAAGAACCCTACAGGCAGAACTCAAGTTCACCAACATGACCTGGGGTGAAGCCACGAGAACAGCCCAAGACAGAGCGAGATGGAGATCTGCAGTGCGGGCCCTGTGTTCTGATCGCAACGAAGAGGACCAAGAAGAAGAAAGAAGATCAGTTCTGGGCGCAAACAGAAAACATATCTACTACACATTTTTTCTGACACCTGTAAACATCACTTTGGCTTTAATGGACAGGTGCCCTCCCCCTTCCTCTCCTGGAAGGCTCTTGCCTGTTCGCAATATCACCAGTGGGGATGTGGTTGTAAACACCGGAATTAAGCGTTACCGTAACAACCCGAAGGAAAGAGTCAACCTTCAATCCTCACCTGTCGGAGATGTGCACAGGTACCAGGGGAAAGTCGTTGAGGCCCGGCATGGCAGAAGTCAGCTGCACAAAATCTGCATATGGGAAGAAAAACACAACAAAGAATAAACAAAAACTTGTTTGGTGCATCTTTGGTAACATCCTTGATGCTTGAAACAATCTTATGTTTTGTTGAAAAAACCTAACTTCAGTCTTCATTGTGGATGATAATTTGAATTCTGTGCATTTCTGTGTTTCAACTGATACAGATGTATGCTTGTCCATATTTGTACAATACCATAAATATTTGAGCATATGCCTTCATGAACATGAGTATTTGCAAGCAACAGAGAGAGAGAAACGCACATGGTAATAAGCGTGAAGGGGAGGGTGGATAGCAGAAAGAAGCAAGGGGAGTAGGAGTATAGGGGGGGGGGGGGGGGGGGAGGGGGGGGAAAGAGAGAGAGTGAGAGAGAGAACAAATACAGTTTCTTTGACAAAGGAAAAGTGACACTTGCACCAATCTGTTTTTCAATACACGGTGGGGAAAAGAAATCAATCCAAGCACAAAAGACAGAGCATAACCAAGAGCAGGACTGTGAAGTCAACTTTAGGCCATATTTTTGCATGCTTGTGTACCTCTGAGAAACTAGCTGAAAATTCTGGAGAATGTAGACCTGTGCCTAGGTCAAAGGTATGTGCCAAGGCCAAAGGCCTGTGCTAAGGTCAAAGGTCTGTGCCTAGGTCAAAGGTCTGTGCCTAGGTCAAAGGTCTGTGCCAAGGCCAAAGGTCTGTGCCAAGGTCAAAGGTCTGTGCCAAGGCCAAAGGTCTGTGCCAAGGTCAAACAGACCTCTAACCTTCAATCAAACCCTAACTTTGATTCCATTCCTTAGTGTCCAAACCCTGTTTGGTCGACAGACTGTAAGGGCAGTAAACTGTCAGTGTTCACCATGTCAAGGGCCCAGCATGACAGAGGGCAGCACCTATGCCTCTCCTTCAACCGTCTTCAACCTTCCCTTGGCTGAATCAGGTCCCCATTAACCCCTGGATGAACAGAGGGGGTTTCCAAATGGAAAAAATCCAACCCCATGAGTGGTTCGAAGTCACACTGCCAGCTCCGCAGACAAACGCTTTAAGCATGTGACCCCAGGCCCCTATGTAGTAAACTTATGAAAAATGCCCTTATCTCACATTGCTGAAGAAAGTGGGGAGACAAAAAAACAAGTAACAAAATCCTGAATCCACCTTTTGACTTGCATCTGCACCACAATGCAATAAGTTCATTCTTGGGCCAGTAGCTTTTGCATAATCTTGTCGACAGAGACAAACCAGCCAATCAGCAAGCACTAGTTTTTGCATAATCTTGTTGACAGAGAGACAAACCAGCCAATCAGCCAACGCACAGCCTCCTTGCCTGAGGTAAAAATCTTGACCAACGTCAATCCGCATGCAACTCCCTGTGCCTTTACCCCTGACTGACCTTTAGGGGACTGCACTGCGATGAAGGTCGGTCCTCGCTTCTCGTCCTTGTAGACGGACAGCAGGCGCTGAATGGCACGGTACACCTGCCGCACGTCCCTCTCCAGCTTGATGTCGAAGGAGTGACCTCCCGCTGGAAGGGACGTCTCCTCGCCTCCTTTGCTTATTCTGCGGGGAAAGCGGTGGGAAGACAGGTTGAAATGAGCATGTTACCGAAGTCTTGAGTGTCAATATCACAACTGCAATGCATGGATTTGTTGAGTTGGTTTGTATTGCAAAGATTATTGTCAAAATATTGCCTGTGAGAAAGTCAGCTGGTTACAGAAGTAAAATGCCTGAATACTGCGTTGGCCGTGGAATTTTGGCCAAACCATCATCATGGTTCTAGCCTGCATTTGTTTTGACACTGTACAGTATAAAAAAACCTTGAAACTACATCCAGGAAATTTGACATGTCCACCAACACAAACTGATGTACTTTCTCACTTGGTGTTCCTCTCTGCATTGAAGAGTGCCTGCAAATTGGGCATCTGGTCGCTGCGGACTGTGTCCACCACAAACACCGTCGCTCGTTTGGACACGGGGAAGAACAAGCCCAGAAGCATCTTATTGCCACTGTCAGACACAACACAAAAGATCACATAAAACCCAGCTCATGGATGTTGGTTCCATGATCACAAACAATAAAATGCAATCCCTCCACCACCCCCGAATTTTTATTTTCTTTTTTAGTCTCACAGATCTGCACATTCAGATTTCAAGGTCACATTCTGAAGACAACTGAATAAAATTCAGTTAGAAGTAAAACTGCGGCGGGAGACATCTATGATTTATTATATGTAGTGTCACACTTCCTCAAGAAATGAAGAGGAAATAAGCCTACAAAGAGATCAGCTATCAAACAACACGGCAAAGACCAAGTCATCTGTGACACTGTCAAGGTTGTTAAGATGGTTCTTGCTGGATAAATGATCTGTACAGTATTTCTTACTTCTGATGAATCTGGACTTATCTAATTTACCAAATGAAAGATATTGGATGTACACACACAAACAGCACACTGACACCCACACACAAAGAAAGAGACGGACAGACTGACAGACAGACAGGCAGACAGACAGACAGAGACTGCGAGACAGACAGAAAGCTAGCCAGCCCGTTCAGTTCACGTTGTTTCTAGCCTAGATGACTGCAAGGGGCCTTATCAGGGCCGAAAACACCACAACAGACAGACAGAAAGATGCACACACAAAGACCGGGAGGGAAGGAGACAAGGGGAGATAACATAGAGATCACAAGAGATGGACCCGCCTTGGCTTAAGGCTGTGTCAGACCAACTGACATAGGCTAGAAAATCAAGGCTACATCAAAATGTTGTTATGCTCTGCATAGTTGTGCGGGGATTGTCTTCAGTCATGACAAGCTCCTGGCATAACACCATCAGTCTCCAAAATCCCTCGAAGTCGGAGTGCGGCTGCCCACGTGGCAGGGTGATCAAAAACGGTCATACATGTAACGTTCTCATCCCTAGCTGATGCATTTGTAGCACAGCGTTCAAGTACTTCGGCTGTTCGGATGATCCCTGGAGTCTTTTAGCCAGGGTACGACAATAACAAGAGATGGAGACCAAAAAAGAACCAGAGAAAAAGCAAAACAAAACAACAACAAAAGAGAGGGCAAAAAAAAAAAAAAAGGATCAATCTATGATAAATATATTGTTTTAATGTAACCAGACATCCAATCTGAAAAATGCAGAGAAACAACAAAGAGAAATAATTACCTGGAGAGACAGCAAGCAAACAGACAGACGGACAGACTGACTGACCAGATGTGATGGTACAGGTAGATGTATTTCATGGCCCCTGGCTCCAGGTAAGGGAACTGAGCCAGCGTCCTGAACTCCAGGTTCTCCAGCTCAAATGTGTCCGTCTCCTGGGGTCAAAGTTAATACACACCAACCATGAGACAGATCAGATACCATTACCCTTTTGGGGAGGGAGGCGTATGGGTACCAGAGAATGGGAATTGACCAGTAAAATGGCATAGAATAGTATAATCAAAGCATAACAGCAGCTGCCAGGCTTCAAGATTCTGGTTTACATGTAGACCGGTGTACATGTGCTCCACACTACTTCAAATGTATCGGATTCCAGTTCTTGGTACCTAATTCTAATTCAAAAATACCTGACCATTTGAAACGTGCCTGTCTTCAGTTCAAATGCACCCAACTTCAAGTCAAATGTGTCTATATTCTTGTCACTTGTGTCAACTTCAGTTCTGAGGTGTCTGACACTGGTATGGTTTAGGTTATGTTGAGTTCAGGTATGTCTATCTCCAGCCCAAATGTGTCCAACTACAGTTTAAAATGTGCCCAGCTTAAGTTCACTAGTATCTGACTACAATTCAAGGACAAGCATGAAGGAGGGAAAAGATTTGATATTTGCTTAACCTTCTTGACAAGCGAGCGCCCGGTAGCGCCCAACCGGAAATCACACGGCCAAAAGGTTGAGTGCCTGCCAAGCGCCCGGTAAAACACGTGGCAACAATGGGCGCCGCCATGTTTCTCGTAGAAAAGGAAGTCTCGCGAGAACGTGACTTCCTTCTTCCTGTGGCCATTTACTTCCGTTTGCAAAAAACCGTGAGTCGATTCGTGCCGTAGTTCTCGAGTTATGAATTTTTAAAGTTTTGTGGTCGAAATGCCGTTTTTCACCATGGCTAACCTTGATTTCTGCCGTTCTATAATGAGATTTAGTGATGAAGATACTGTGATTTGTAGGATTTACGGCATAAGACTTGGTGAAAGTGCTGGGTGATGAAGCTTACAGTGACCTAGATTTAGACTGGGATGAGGTTCCAGGTATGATGAACAACGATTCGGAAGAAAGTTCTGAAGAAGATTCGCCGCCCCCCGGAGTAAATGGCTCATGTGACATTCTTCAAACTTATGATATGGCAACATATATATTCGTAGGAATTTTAAAAATTATTTTCATTCCACTATTTCCTTTCCTCTCTTTAAATTAATTTTTAAATTGGGTAACCATGTTCAAATTACGGAGTTACTTATCTTGCCGATGGTTTTCGGCGTAACTAA
This sequence comes from Conus canariensis, assembly GCA_033310375.1. Lineage (NCBI taxonomy): Eukaryota > Metazoa > Mollusca > Gastropoda > Neogastropoda > Conidae > Conus > Conus canariensis. Next base: position 3,699,620 of record CM065743.1, read on the forward strand.
GCTCAGGTAAGTGCATAGTAAAGAGGGTTAATGATGACTGTTGGATTAGTCTGAGATAAGATGATAACTAAAGGGCCATTCTCTCCACTCCCAAACTTCTCCTTTCTTTTTCTATTACACTGTCCATAGCTCTCCCCGTCTATCTCTAATACCTATGTTTACTGCCTCCCACAAATGCTCTTAATCGTCTCTGTCCATCTCTCACACAAGCAATAATACTCTGTCTTTGACATATGCACTCATCCTCTGTTTGTGTGTCCAACACATACATCCGCTCTCCCTCTTTCTCCATTCTCTGTTTCTGAAATGCATCCACTCCATTTCTCTACCTTTCTCTGTCCATCTGTTTCTCATTGTGTGTCTGTCTCTGACACATGCATCCTTTCTCTTTCTCTCCCTCTCTCATTCTGTGTCAGTCTCTCCGTCTCTGACACATGCATCCTTTCTCTTTCTCTCCCTCTCCATTCTGTGTCGTCTCTCCGTCCCGCCATCTTTCTCTCTCTCCCTCTCCCATTCAGTTTCACCTGCACGCCTCCGCCATCATCTGGCAAACTCTCGGTCGCGTGAACAACCAGTGATTGCCATGGCACGGAACTCCAGCGGAACCTGAGTCTCGTACACCCCCTCGATGTCCGGCGATGAAAGATCAGCAGTGATGTCGCTAGAAAAAGAATACACACACACAGTGGGCATGAAGCCATGTCAAGCTTTTGACCTGCCTACTTAATCTTATCAGAGATGAGAACATTCAGCGGCGATGACAAATCAGTTACTAAAAATAGAACAGACATACTGGCAAAACAGCTCTCTCCACAGGTGTCCTTGGCATGTCCTGTCATTAATGCTACGGACTGCTCAATAAACTGGTACAGCTTTCAAAGCATTGATATACACAATGTGTCATCTCTCTAAGACAGCTTACAGCCACAAGCGATACACACACACATTTCTACAACACTGCATGTTTACTTCCCACAGTAAAATGAAATTTCACAAAACTCTGCACCTTTTACAATGTAGTCATTTCATCTGCTTAATTATCCATGGCTGAGCAGCTCATTAGCAAATAACATCACCGGAAAGGTTTAAGCTCCAACAAAACCATAATCCACAAGCATTTACAAGGCTACTGTCTAGGTCAGAGAATACAAAGTAATTCAACTCAATCCAATGACCTATACGCCCTTGGCCGCTCCCCACTCGCATCCTACAACTTACAAACACCTGTGAGAAATGTCATTTTTTTCTGCTCTGGGTGTCTTAACCCTTTCTCTGTCAGTCTGCATGAATTCCTCCTGAATGCTGAGTGACAATCTGCCTGCCTGCAGCACACTGTCATTGTCAGGCTGCCTGGACACAGCTGTGTGATGGATTACTTCTCTAAATCAGCTTGACTGATTAAACAAAACATCACTTTTCTTAATTTCCTTTTGCATACCAATTTTGACTGTCTCATCTAAAACATTTTCATGTTTGAAAGATACATTTCAGGGTTGTAAACTGTCACTGCCCTCTAACAATTTGGCAAATAGAATTACTTCAAGAAATAGAAAAAAATGGCGCATCTGAAAAACAAAAACAAAAAAACCCAGTAGGCTCACCCACAAACTGCTGAAAGAAACGATAGAGAGCATAGAGTTGCAGTTATGATTTCTTTTGGTCGACTTTCGATTCCTTCAGCAGTCTTTGCACATGTCAACAAGTGTCGTCAACCACATTCCCTGATGCTGTCAACATACTGAAAGACTGCCAAAACATTTTGAACACGTGTTAACATTAAACTGTTTTCCAGCTTCATGCTAAAACAAGCTACTTTTTCAAAGTTTGGATTAAAAAAAAAAAAAAGGATCAAATTCACCATTTGTGTCTAGACACTCTCTTACATGAATACCTTGATGAAGTATCTGTAAACTTTCATGAAAAAACTGAAAGGAATGAGAGTACTCTTAACTTATGTTTGCGTCCTGTGAAAATGGCGCAATTCGCTTTGGCATATGGCAAAGTAATCAGCCAAGAAGTAAACGGCAAACAACATATAAGGGTAACACTCGCGTGCTGGCAAGATGATTATATGTCAATAACTCCAAACAAACGCTGTTTAAACACAGAAAAATATCTCCTTGTCTGTTCTGCATGCTTTGAGTCTGCATTTGTGCAAGGCAAAGATGTACTTTAAGCAGCATTTGTTAGGAGTTATGGGTGTGTAATTGTTCTACAATGTTGGCAACCATTACCCTCTTTGTTAGTTACTGCTTATTGATCTCTGTCGCAAAGATTTTCCTTCAGAGGAGTTAATAACTTCGTTGCAGACTTTAGACATGCTGATTAAGTGAAGGGAAAATGACATTATGTGTTCACTGTATTAGAAAAAAAAAAGAACAATAATCAAAAACAACAAAATTCAATATAAAAAAGGCAGTTCTCACTTGATGTGGTCCAGGTAGACATGCTCAGGTACAGAGTACTCGTACAGGTTCAACACTGGATGGGATCGAGGCAGCAACTTCTGCACCTTACGCCACACTGACACCACAACAGTCACACATTCATTGTTAGAATATGCATCCGTATGTCTCAGTGCGTGCGTGTGTGGTCTATCAGCTGACAGTCCTAAGAGAGACAGACACACACACACAGACAGACAGAGAGAGAGAGAGAGAGACAGACAGACAGACAGACAGAGACAAATGAAACAAAATGAAATGAAATTTCATTTCACCTGGGTAATGAGATAAGCAAATATGAATGCGTTTCCCCCCCAGTCCTGGAGCGAAAGGAAAAAAACCGAGGTAATTACATATAAGAGGAACAAATAACAAAATCTTACCCAATGCAACACAATCAGAGAGAGAGAGAGAGAGACAGACAGACAGACCCACAGACAGAAAGAGTCAGAAAGACAGAGAGAGAGAGCGAGAGACACTTGGGGAACGGGGGAGAGACAGAGAGAGGAGTGGAGAAAAGGGAGAGACAGAGACATATAGACGGACAGAAAAGAGAAAGGGCAACAAAAGTGGTAGAAGGAGAAAGACAGAAAGGACGAGAAATGAGAACATGAGAGAATCAAAGGAGAGAAAAGTGGTAGAAGGAGAAAGACAGAAAGGACGAAGAGAAATGAGAACAATAGGAGAGGAAACAAAGGGAGAGAATGAGACAAAAAGAAAAGATTGCACAAGTCATGAGCCATGTCACGGTCACACACAGTGGGGACACAGATCGTTTCCAGTCCCTCCAAGACTTCCTTCTCTGCTACTGATCTTATATACAGTGGAGTGACAGAAAGCTTTCCTCATGGTCAAGCCTCAACTATCTGAGAAGACGCCCGGCTAGAAGACTTCTTTTGGTACATCCTGCTTCACAGTGAGCATGTTTAATTATCAGCCCCTTTTTTGTTAAGCTGACGCTTGCTTGGACAGGAGAAGCATGAAAAAAAAAACAAAAAAAAACAAGAAAAGAATTTTCCAACGTAAAGTTAGTTGCTAAATATACTTACCAGTCTAAACACTAGGCCTCCCTCCCTCCCATCTCTCTGCTCACTGTAAGGAAAGGTGTGGACACCGACACACAGCCTGATGGAAATGTGCAAACCAAGGGAAGTGACTCCAGGAACTGGATTAACACTGAGGCAGCATTAAGAATCAGATTCATACCTTCTTTTTTCTTCTTTTTTGATGGAGGGGGGGTGGGGGGGGGCAACATACTGATAGGCAATACCCTTGCTGGGTAGGAATAAGGCACTTGCATGGACAGGCAAGCACTTCTCAAAAGTCCTGTTATAGCAGCATCATTCCTTCTCCACAGACAATCATCTTTCAAGCACTCTCTCCTACTTCATCTCCAGACATCCACGAGAAGAGGACCCCCACTGCTGTGTGGTTTTCTCTGGGTAGAAACTTCATCCTGACTTCTACCTTCACGTGTTACCAAAGCACCATCCTCTTCCTGTAAGGGGGGGGGGGGGGGGGGGGGGGGGGGCAGGCGAGGGGAAGAGGGAAAAGAAGAGTGGCATGGGCAGGAAGGAAGGCAAGGAGGAGGGAGGGAAAGAGAACATGGGGGGTGGGGGGGTAGGACACACTCTGTACTATCACCCATCATGCCCTGGCTGTCTGTCATCTTGGATCCCACACAGTCTCCATCCCCCCCCCCCCCCTTGCAAATGAACACATGTGGGCATCAAAGGTTTCCCCACTAAAGCATGTTGTCCACAAACACAGGCAAAAATGGCACGCTCAGATCAGCAGGAGAAATAAAACAAACTCCTTACTGGTGCCTTCCCCCTCTTTGGGCGTTTTCTGGTTGACGTAGAAAAGGCGGGGCACCTGCAGCTTCATGGCATGCAGATCGGAGCCAATCAGGGCCCACAGCTTGAACGTGCCCGGCTGACTCGTCTCCATCAGCTGCACAAAACATACACTGCTTAAACAAAGAGTAATGACCTCCATGTTTGTTTGTTTTCGTAAAAGTTGCTGCTCAAATTTCAGTGTGTGTATGTGTGTGTGTGCGAGTGTGATGTGTGTGTGTGTGTGTGTGCGCGAGTGTATGTGTGTGTGTGTGTGTGCGCAAGTATGAGTGGTGTGTGGTGTGCGAGTGTGAGTGTGTGTGTGTGTGTCTTTTTTTCTGTGTTCATGATAGACTTCAATACTGGCCTATTATTAAGAACTACTAGCCTTCATGAAACAAAACTTGCTGAAAAATATACACTGAAGAGACTTTTACAGCCATCTCTTGCGAAAAGAGGTCATCAAAGTTGCAAAGACCACAAATCCTTCACAAACAAGGAAATGAACTGCTCACTGTAACAACAATCATTAACAGGACCACATATGACCGAATAATACCTGTCAATGAAAGCTTTCTGTCTGTCCCTTCACAAACTTGTCAACAGAGGCAAACATATTCAAGAACTTTTTTTTTTAAACACTAACAATTCTTACCTTTTCGCAATAGTAAAAATGACCAGTTATTTGTTTTATACACTGGAAAATGATCAGTAAATTATTCAACAGCACACATCCTTGTACCTCAAATTTCAAGATCCAGTGTCGAGCTTCCAAAACAACTGAATCACACAGCATTAAAAACAGAAGAAGGAAAAACCAGCCAACCACCAACAAACAGTTCAGCCAATCAATGAAACCTAACTAACCAACCAATCCAAAGTCACCTCTGAAAGTGCTTCAGTATTTGACTAAAGCTTACTAGCACGCTAAGACACAAAAAAGTCCACCACTCATTTAAAAAAACAAGACAAATAAACACACAAAAAAACAAGTAACGCTTGTTTACTACACATACAAAACAGACAAGTGAAATTTTCGAATCGTGTCTATTTGAGATGCAACACAAAGACAGACATAAAAACGCAGAGATTAATACTCCTCATATCATGGCCACCATGAAAAACATGGCGTCGTGACTGTGTGCATACAGAGCAAGAATAAAAACACATTCTGACAAACATTCTTGACCATCACTGCAGATGAATGATCATTACAGAGAGAGAAGGAGAGAGAGAGAGAGAGGAGAGAGAGAGAGAGAGAGAGAGAGAGAGAGAGAAAGAGAGAGCACAATGAAAAACAAGAAACTTTGAAAAAGAAGCTGTGGGGTTGCCAGGATAAAAGCAGGTGCATCAGTATATTTTTGTTCTTGTCAGACACTCTATAGATAGCATATCAGTCAAACTCTCACAAACTAAAAGAAAAAAGCTAAAAAAAATAAATAAATAAAAAAAACCTCAAAGCAAGAGACAAAAGTTGACTGCAGGATTCGTGGTGAAAATGAAAAAATAAAACTCAAAGCAATTTGCCACAAAATGAAAACCAAATCATGCACCTCCCAACAAAGCCGAGGCCACGATGACCTCCCCTGCCCCCACCTCTTCCCCCTACCTGTACGATCTGCCAGGGCATGTCCATCATGCTCCGGGCCGTGCGCCTCAGGAACCCTCCCAGACCCCGTGCCGGTCGCACCGCCCCAGACACCAGGAAGTCCCCCGCGTCCACCCGCCTTCGTTTCCTCTCCTGCCGCTCCTGCGCCTGCATCGCCCACTTCTTCTTGTGGTACAGCACCCACGCCTTCCGAGCCTCCTGATTGGTGGAAAGTAACAAATACGTGTTATAAAAAAAAGAGTGATCTTTCAGGTTGTTTTGTATATTTCATTAACAATTTATTTTTCAGCTGGCAAGATTCTTACTCTTACACCTTTTTTTTTTTTTTTTTCCCGCAAACTTTTGTTTTTTTTCCATTTATTCTTTTTTTTTTTTTTTTTTTCCAATTTCATAAGATTGACTTTCTTTTTATTACGTTCCTTGCCCTCTTGGTCACACTGCTCTCATGCTGCTCATTCCAAATCCTTCACTTAAAGCTGCATCCAGGGTCGCCCATCATGTTCACAGGACTAGCCCGCTGCTAAGAGGTCACCCATGTGAGGAGACACTGTACTGTTCATGAGTCACTTAGCTGGTGTTTAGTCTTGCCTGCTCTGATGTAACAGGTCCAGAACACAACTTCAATGATGACAGCTTGTGATGATGAAACCGATAGCTCAGTCACATATTTCAAAAAGCAAGGAGGAATGTATTTTGCTTCGACAGTCAAATGAGCGTGTTGACTAGAGTTGTTACGACACAAAGATCATATTGACAGTGTACACAAAGAACACTGCTGCAGTATTTAAAGCCTTCGCTGGAAGTACTGCCGGGGTGTTGTTTTGGCATGGTAGTCAGTCTGGAGTATTACACCATGCCCGACCAGTTTCGCCCTACAGATTTTTGCGCCTCACAGAAACGACGGTATTTCTGGCTTTGACCTCACATCTCTTTGGAGTCTTTGAAGAACAAAATGCAAATACCACAAGATTTTTGTTTGTTTTGCTGTGTCACTTTCCTGGCTCTATCAGTAGCATCTGTCAAGCACGGCTCATCCCTGCTCCTCTATACATAGCTACACCCATGCTGGATTCATCAAAGCTCCAGCAGCAGCACCAATCTACAGAAAACTGTCCGCATCAGGTCGCCATGACACCACCCACCACTGGAGGCACTGCACTGCTATTGTGTCACTTCAGTGGTGTTCAGAGGTGCCTGATCCAACGTGCACAGGGTACCACCCACCACTGGAGGCACTGCACTGCTATTGTGTCACTTCAGTGGTGTTCAGAGGTGCCTGATCCAATGTGCACAGGGTACCACCCACCACTGGAGGCACTGCACTGCTATTGTGTCACTTCAGTGGTGTTCAGAGGTGCCTGATCCAACGTGCACAGGGTACCACCCACAAAGCTCCTTACCCACAACAATAACAGCTTAGACATGGAGTCGGCAAGAGTGAATGCCTCTTCCTGGATAAGACTGCAAACAGGTTCAAGAAAAAAGGAATTTCTTTCTTCAATAATGAATGAAAATAAAACAATAAAATTAAAAAAAAAAAAAAAAAGCAATCCAGCCAATGCTCTCTCTCTCCTGTAATCCTTTCTCTCTCTCTCTCATCTCTTCTTCTCTGTCTCTCTTTCTATGTTTTCCTCTGCCCTTTCTTCTCTTTCCCTGCTCTCTCTCTCTTTTTGTCTCCTTTCCCTCTTTCTATGTTCTTCTCTTCTCTTTCTCTCTCTCTGTCTTTCTCTCTCTCTCTCTGTCTTTCTCTCTCTCTCTCTCTCTATATCTCTGTCTTTCCCTTTCACTCCCCCAGACCTTGGTGTTCCCCATGGGAGGTGGAGGTCCCAGCGCCTCCCTCCAGTTCTGCGACAGATCCGACCCCTGCGAGTCCGTCTGGCTGTCCAGCCCCGCCTGGTCCCGTTTGCGCTTGTGCGACACGGCAGCCCGGGGCATTGTGGGAGGAGGCATGGAAGCCCTGCCGGCAGTGTCTTCAATGTCACCGACAGCCTGGGACTGTGGCTGCAACGAGGCATCCATGTTGTCGGTGTTATCTTCTGCACCTGCCTCAGCCATCTGTGGACAGAAACAGAATGATAATCGTAAACCATGTTTAACCTTCTGCCTACCTCCTGACTTTGTGCTACATGACTTTGAAAATACCGTGCCAAGTGAGGTAACTCTGCAACACATACTCACTCACAGTAAAGAAACTTCAAGAAAAGATTTCCTTTTAACTCATCAATTGCAAAAAAATTGGATGAAAAAAATTCCAAAGACATCACTCCATCCAAAACAGCCATCTTTTCCCATATGTACATGAGAAAAATAAAAACAAACAAACAAATTCTATGTCGGTGTTCTCAGCACCGAAGCAATTTTTCCTGGGTTCAATGAACCCACAGAATGTCATGGATTAGGTCACTGCGGTAGGCAGTGGGATAAACTGGGGGATAAAGCGCGCAAAGACAGAAATCTTCTTGTTAACTCTTTCATCCCTACAACACGGTTTTCCGGTTTGCAGAAATCCTACCCTTCGGAAAACCGGGCAGCACAAAATCCCTCCTTTCCTTCCTGCAGCCCGGAAAATCGGTTCTCGTGGTAAGCGCTTTGAACTTCATGCGAGTCGCGTCATTGGTACACATCATGACCGGGTCGCTCGCGCGGCAGTGCTTATGAATGGAATGGAAGCCAGACTATAGCGTGGGAAAGTGGTCGCCGCTCTTTTCTGGCCGGTTTGCTACTGCATACGTGGCAGTTCTCACTTTACACTTTTTTTTTTTCTCTCTATAAATCCAGGAATGAAGGGAATACTCATATTATAAGAATCTAGGAACAAGAGGAAGTAATGGTTCATAGAAAAGTAGGAATGAAAGAGTTGAAATGGGCAGTCATAAACCTCACATGCGTCCAAGCCGGTTTTGGCCAAGTACAGAGGGAAAGGAAACAGGAGCTGACTTGGGCAGGAAGTGTGTGATGGTTCCAGACTCTTACTGCTGGTTATCCAGAAGAGCCGCTCGCACACAGAGCTTGCACCAAGTTTGACACAGCTCATCACAATGATATATATACATATATATAATGAATACTTACATAGCGCCTATTCTCGGCTAGAGACCAAGCTCTAAGCGCTTTACAATCCACACTCGTTCACACAACGGGCTGCCTACCTGGGTAGTGCCGGCTGAAGAGCTGCCAGCTGGCGCTTCATTCAGTCATTTCCCGTGTCATCCAGCCCATATAATTCAATATCGTTAACTCAATTTCCTTACTTCCTTCATTCTTTCCATTCCTTTCGCAGAGTCATGCTATGTGTAACGTGTCATCCATACCAACGGCCAAACTGGCCTTCTCTTCCGAAAGTTGGCGATGGGATTTTATGTGTGTGCAAGATGTTATGCGTGCGTTCACACAAGGAACCTCGGTTTATAGTCTCATTCGAAGGACCGTATGGGAAATGGAGTCAGAGTCAATGTTAACTCCGAGGGAAAAATCCCCCTGTACCGAAACAGCCCGGCGGAGAATCTAACCCGCAACCACAGGATCATCAAGATTACGAGACCGGCGCTCTACCAACTGAGCTATTCCGGCCTCCAAAATAAGTGTTCAGAAATACCAGCCTCTCTAGACATTACTTTTACTGGCATGTCTATATCAAAAGAAGCAAGAGTCCCTGTATTAATACATGCATGAATGAAGATACCTTTTATATAGGTGAATGAAGGTAACTTTTATATAGGTGAATGAAGGTACCTTTTACATAGGTGAATGAAGGTAACTTTTATATAGGTGGATGAAGATATATATAGGTCAATGAATAGGAAATCTTACTATAACGGGGTAGAACTAACCCGTAACCATTATCATAGTAAGAAGGGTAACTTTTCCAAATAGTGTTGAATGACAGGTCTAACCTTTTATATAGGTGAATAGAAGGTAACTTTTACATAGCATGAATGAAGGTACCTTTTATATAGGTGAATGAAGGTAACTTTTACTAGGTGAATGAAGGTACCTTTTATATAGGTGAATGAAGGTAACTTTTATAGGTGAATGAAGGTACCTTTTATATAGGTGAATGAAGGTAACTTTTATATAGGTGAATGAAGGTACCTTTTATATAGGTGAATGAAGGTACCTTTTATATAGGTGAATGAAGGTAACTTTTACATAGGTGAATGAAGGTACCTTTTATATAGGTGAATGAAGTAAAATTTATATAGGTGAATGAAGGTACCTTTTATATAGGTGAATGAAAGTACTTTTAATAGGTGAATGAAGGTACCTTTTATATAGGTGAATGAAGGTACTTTTAATAGGTGAATGAAGGTACCTTTTATATAGGTGAATGAAGGTAACTTTTAGTAAGGTGAATGAAGATACCTTTTACATAGGTGAATGAAGGTACCTTTTATAGGTGAATGAAGGTACCTTTTATATAGGTGAATGAAGGTACCTTTTATATAGGTGAATGAAGGTACCTTTTATATAGGTGAATGAAGTACTTTTATATAGGTGAATGAAGGTACCTTTTATATAGGTGAATGAAGGTACCTTTTATATAGGTGAATGAAGGTACCTTTTATATAGGTGAATGAAGGTAACATTTTATATAGGTGAATGAAGTAAACTTTTATATAGGTGAATGAAGATAATTTTATATAGGTGAATGAAGAATAAATTTTACATAGGTGAATGAAGATACCTTTTATATAGGTGAATGAAGATAAATTTTACATAGGTGAATGAAGATACCTTTTACATAGGTGATGAATAAGTGAAGATAAATTTTACATAGGGGAATGAAGGTAACTTTTTACACCAGCCGCTGTGGCAAAGTGATTAGCGTCGCGTAATCGGTCATTTGATGATAATAATTTCATGAAGTCTGGATCCAGAATCACAAACAGGTTTGTCCAGAAGAAAAACAATCGAAACAACTTGTGCCAAACGCTATCCCTTCGGCCATCTTTCTACTGGTCTCCAAGCAACAAATGTCAAACCTTGACCAGACCTGTTTATCTTAAAACAGCGACTGCTGTGTTTCCCAATTGAAATGAGCTTATTTTCCCCAAAATGTGTGTACACATCTACCAAATCTGTGAATTTTTGTAAAAGCCGTTAGTCCCTGCTATTGTTCAAACGTCATCCAGATGCCAGTTTGTGCTCACAATGTGCGAGTTGTTACTCTTTGGTTGTAGCGCTCAAACAAAATGGTTATACTCCGCAAGTGCCACTGCTGCTCAAGAACTTCATCCTGAGCCTTTTTTCAACGTACTTTTCCGGTTCGTCGTATTCACTGTATTTCACCAAACATGTGTACAACATATGGCGAAATTGTATGGGTAAACAGGTCTGCCTGACGTTAACAAAAGTCCGTTCTGTTCAACAGGAAGCAGTCCTGTCCTTCCTGCGGTGTTCATGCAGGGGAAACCAGCCTGACAGACTAGAGCAGCGATAAGACCCCGCCATTACTCACAGCGATGATCTTGCGCTGCTGTGGGGCGAAGATTTCGCTGATCTTCTTCTGCTTGAACACGTCGTTTCTCTCCAGCATCTTCTTCCGCAGCCAGTCAGGATGAGGAATTCTGGGAACAGGGTTGGACACCTAAAAATAGGGGAAAAAATCATAACTGACTTTGAAATGCATTTTATCGCAAGTGGTGCACCACCATACACAACTTTTCTCTGCCTACCGCTCCATACATTTTTAATTAAGAGTGACTGAGAAGATAGAGTATTCATCAATGCTTGATTTTTTCGATAATGAAACATCTTTTCACAGGAAAGACAGTATCTCAATACCAGAGGGCAAGAACACAGAATGACTGAGAAGATGACGTGTTTATCAATGCTTGATTATTCTGACTACAGAAACCATCTTTTCACAGGAAAGACATCAGCTCAACACCAGAGGGCAGCACAGTACTCACGCTCTGAAGAGCGGCGGGGATGGTGATGATTTTCTGGATACATCCGCCCAGTCTCTCCACATAGTAGTTCCAGTCCAGAATCTGACACACAATCAAAAGCACCATGGTCAGCAAATCATGATCCCAAGAGCAACAACTGATATTTCTTACTGGAAAGTCGGACATTTTCAGCTGAAAGAAGACTTCTTGAGAAAGCTGTAACCCAAAAGCACTAAACTCGCTTTTGAATCATCATCAAATGCATAGCTATGGAAAATCTAATAGAAAGTCTGTAACCATGACCATAAGGAAGAGGGGAACAGAGAGAGAAACAGATAAGAGAGACAGCGCGAGAGAGAGAAAGGGGGGGGGGGAGAGGACTGATGGAGACAACTAGACCTAGAAAGAAAGACAGACAGACAGGCAGAGATTGACACAAAGACAGAGACAGACAGCAAGACGGAGAGGGAGAAAGACTAAAAACTGAGACACAGAGAGAGGGAGGGAGTAAGACAGAGAGGTGTGACTGACACAGAGAGAGAGAGGTAGACACACAAGACACAGAGAGAGACAGGTAGACACACAGGTGACAGTGAGAGGTAAAATGTTTTTCAGTGTCCAGAGAATTCTTTTCTTAAGAGTTCTCGTCCTATATACATCCATCTCCAACCATTCCCACTTGCAGACAGCTGTCAGCAAAAGACATTGTTGCACCTCTACCATCTCACCTCCGTCAGCAAAAGGCATTGTTGCACCTCTACCACCTGACCTCTCTGTCAGCAAAAGGCACTGTTGCACCTCTACCACCTCACCTCTGTCAGCAAAAGGCATTGTTGCACCTCTACCATCTCACCTCCGTCAGCAAAAGGCATTGTTGCACCTCTACCATCTCACCTCCGTCAGCAAAAGGCATTGTTGCACCTCTACCATCTCACCTCCGTCAGCAAAAGGCATTGTTGCACCTCTACCATCTCACCTCCGTCAGCAAAAGGCATTGTTGCACCTCTACCATCTCACCTCCGTCAGCAAAAGGCACTGTTGCACCTCTACCATCTCACCTCCATCAGCAAAAGGCACTGTTGCACCTCTACCATCTCACCTCTCTGTCAGCAAAAGGCACTGTTGCACCTCTACCATCTCACCTCCGTCAGCAAAAGGCATTGTGCACACCTCTACCACCTGACCTCTCTGTCAGCAAAAGGCATTGCTGCACCTCTACCACCTCACCTCTCTGTCAGCAAAAGGCATTGCTGCACCTCTACCATCTCACCTCCGTCAGCAAAAGGCATTGTTGCACCTCTACCACCTGACCTCTCTGTCAGCAAAAGGCATTGCTGCACCTTTACCACCTCACCTCCGTCAGCAAAAGGCATTGTTGCACCTCTACCATCTCACCTCCGTCAGCAAAAGGCATTGTTGCACCTCTACCACCTGACCTCTCTGTCAGCAAAAGGCATTGCTGCACCTCTACCACCTCACCTCCGTCAGCAAAAGGCATTGTTGCACCTCTACCATCTCACCTCCGTCAGCAAAAGGCATTGTTGCACCTCTACCACCTGACCTCTCTGTCAGCAAAAGGCATTGTTGCACCTCTACCACCTGACCTCTCTGTCAGCAAAAGGCATTGCTGCACCTCTACCACCTCACCTCCGTCAGCAAAAGGCATTGTTGCACCTCTACCATCTCACCTCCGTCAGCAAAAGGCATTGTTGCACCTCTACCACCTGACCTCTCTGTCAGCAAAAGGCATTGCTGCACCTCTACCACCTCACCTCCGTCAGCAAAAGGCATTGTTGCACCTCTACCACCTCACCTCTCTGTCAGCAAAAGGCATTGCTGCACCTCTACCACCTCACCTCTCTGTCAGCAAAAGGCATTGTTGCACCTCTACCACCTCACCTCTCTGTCAGCAAAAGGCACTGTTGCACCTCTACCACCTCACCTCTCTGTCAGCAAAAGGCATTGTTGCACCTCTACCACCTCACCTCTCTGTCAGCAAAAGGCACTGTTGCACCTCAACCACCTCACCTCTCTGTCAGCAAAAGGCACTGCTGTACCTCTACCACCTCACCTCTGTCAGCAAAAGGCACTGCTGTACCTCTACCACCTCACCTCTGTCAGCAAAAGGCACTGTTGCACCTCTACCATCTCACCTCTCTGTCAGCAAAAGGCATTGCTGCACCTCTACCATCTCACCTCCGTCAGCAAAAGGCATTGCTGCACCTCTACCACCTCACATCTCTGTCAGCAAAAGGCATTGCTGCACCTCTACCATCTGACCTCTCTGTCAGCAAAAAGCATTGCTGCACCTCTACCATCTGACCTCTGTCAGCAAAAGGCACTATTGCACCTCTACCACCTCACCTCTCTGTCAGCAAAAGGCATTGTTGCACCTCTACCACCTCATCTCTCTGTCAGCAAAAGGCATTGTTGCACCTCTACCAACTCACCTCTCTGTCAGCAGAAAGCATTGTTGCACCTCTACCATCTCACCTCTGTCAGCAAAAGGCATTGCTGCACCTCTACCATCTGACCTCTCTGTCAGCAAAAGGCATTGCTGCACCTCTACCATCTGACCTCTCTGTCAGCAAAAGGCATTGCTGCACCTCTACCATCTGACCTCTCTGTCAGCAAAAGGCATTGCTGCACCTCTACCACCTCACCTCTCTGTCAGCAAAAGGCATTGTTGCACCTCTACCACCTCACCTCTCTGTCAGCAAAAGGCATTGTTGCACCCTCTACCGGCTCACCTATCGGATGTCAAACTTGTTGTACCCTCTACCAGCTCACCTCTTGGATGTCAAACTACTGGCTCACCTCTCGGATGTCAAACTACCAGCTCACCTCTCGGATGTCAAACTACCAGCTCACCTCTCGAATGTCAAACTCGTTGCTCTCTGGACTCTTCAGCCATTTGCGGAGGAAATGCTTCCTGACGCTGGGCTCAGCTTGGAAAATGTTGAGAGGGATGGCTCTGAAAGCACACACAGTCACTGCCATCAACATGGTGGGAGATGGTGGGGGCACGAATGGTTGGAAGAAAAAACAACAACAAAAAAACAAGCACCAAACGAAGGGGACACTGACAGACTGTCAGGGGTGGAGAGGAATGACAAGGCAGCCCACTGTGACTGTGATCTTAACCTTGATGACAAGACAGCACTGAACACTGAGCATTTTTGATGTCATTAGTGGGGGCCGGAATAGCCCAGTGGTAGAGTGCCGGACTCATGATCCTGGGGTTACAGGTTTGAATCTCCGCCGGGCCGTTTCGGTACAGGGGGATTTTTCCCTCAGAGTTAACATTGGTTCTGACTCCATTTCTCATACAGTCCTTTGAATGAGACTATAAACCGAGGTTCTGTGTGTGAACGCATACATAACATCTTGCACACACGTAAAATCCCATCACCAACTTTCGGAAGAGAAGATCAGTTTGGCCGTTGGTATGGATGACACATTACACATAGCATGCACCTTCCCCGAAGATGGAGTACGGCTGCCTTAATGGCAGGATAAAAAACAGTCATACACACAAAACTCCACTCCCTTTGTTGGGTAGATGCGATATAATCCTTGCCTGTCTACATGACATGGAGGGTGCAAAGCAAACAGCAAGTAACTTAAACAGTAAATCCACAACAAACATCAATTAAAACAATGCTACTATTCCAAGCACCGTATGTCCAAGTACCGACCATCCAGAACAATGCACCTTCAAGAATTCGCAATGCATTAACAATCAAAACTGAAATTCTTACCGTCTCCTTTAAAATTTGTTGTATCTTTTCGTCACCTTGGTTTGAGTTATTCTTCTTATTTTGAATGTTCTGACACTGCAGCATACCTTGCTACAGATTTAACCGAGTCATCGTCGTAGTTCAATTGCTGCACTCTGTGTCCTCATTTTTGACAACGTTCTTTTCAAAAACTATGCTTTTTCCACAAATAGTCTTGTATTCTTAACAAGAGAAGAGAGAGAGAGAGAGAGAGAGAGAGAGAGGAGAGAGAGAGAGAGAGAGAAAGAGAGAGAGAGAGAGAAAGAGAGAGAGAGAGAAGAGAGAGAGAGAGAGAGAGAGAGAGAGAGAGAGAGAAAGAGAGAGAGAAAGGCAGGGTAATGGGCCTTGGTCAACCATAAAAGTGCTGAAAACAAGCAGTGAGCGAAGAGGTTGAAGGTGGTGGTCGTGGAATGGGGGAGCAGAAGACGAAGAAATGGGGACGAAGAAGGGGAACCAGTGGGGGTGGAGAAGGACGATTATTCCTAACAAAAACCACTGTTTCATTTTCCAAGCGTTTTAACTAGCTCAACTACTCACTTTCGCTTAGTTTAATGGGATCCCCCATCTGAGAAACCAACGCCTCCTTTTACCTTTCAGTCACTGGAGCGCCCTCTGGTTTCTTGGAGATAACGAAGCGGCACGCCAGACCAGCGTCCTTCACCATCTGGTCTCCCAGAAACTGCACAGCCAATCAGATCAACACAGGTTCAGCCAATCAAATCAGTACAGGTTCAACCAATCAAATCAACACAAGTTCAAAGGAATCGGCACAAAGTCAGCCAATCAAATCATCAGAAATTAACCCAGTCAAATCAACATAAGTTCAGCTATTTAACCCAATGCCTCTTCAGCAACACACATTTATACATGTTCAGCACACTAAATCAATACAAGTGCAGCTCATTCAACCAATACAAAGTCAGCCAACCATATGAGCATAAATTCAGCCAGTGAAATCAACACATGCTCTTCACCTTCTTGTCTCTTGAAAAATGCACAATCAACCAAATCATGTGCACACAGGGTGAACACGTTCCTCACCTTCTTATCTCTTGAAAAAGGCACAATCAACCAAATCATGTGCACACAGGGTGAACATGCACAAATCACTTTGAAAAACGCACAATCAACCAAATCACGGGCACACAGGGTGAACACACACAAATCACTTTACCTCAGCTAACCGTTTCGCTGTGCTGATGGACGTCGACTTCTGCTCTCCATAATCCTCCAGTTTGCGTGACATGCTGCGGTTCTCGGCGATCAGCTCAAACAATTCCGAGTCAGGCATGTTGGCTGCCTGAAACCATGGCGATACAAAGGCTGATAAATCATGTTTAGTTATTCTTTCCTTCTTCGTTTCTTCACTATAACATGTGTGTTTAAACTGTTGGTGAGACTCTGTGTATGTAACCATTTTCAATTCCACCACTGAGGCAGCCACAATCAATCTTCATGGTCGATGTCTAATCATGACACCTCCGTGTACACACAGACAGCGCAAATTTGAATCCAGCACTTTTAACATTTAAATATATGTCTAAACATTCAATTGCTTTGCCATAGGACTGTTTGTAAATGCACATCTAAACATTACATCCCCCAACTCCAAAACAGTTACTTTCCTGCGCAAAACACACAGAGCCAAACACTGATCTTGCTGTACAGGACATCTAGATGGTAGTCAGCCAATTTGGACACACACACACATACCCTACACACACCTCAAAAACAAACGTTACACACTCCCACACACAAATACATACACAGACACATACAAACCCCCACACACAACACACACAAACATCCCCACACACACACACTGACCTTGCTGTACAGAACGTCCAGCCAGTAGTCGGCCACCTTGGCCACAGCCTTATAGCAGTCGTCCAGTGTTTTGCCCTTGAGGAAGGCCTCAAATACCGACGACTGGAAGATCTTGATCAGCTCCAGCTCTCCGCGGCGCTTCACCTCAAAGCCCTGAAAACCCCCAAACACTTCTCTGCACCAGCACTCCCAACAGCAAAGGAAGGGGAAAGGGGATAGGGGTGAAGAGATGGGGAGGAGGGATGGGGGGGGGGGGGGGGAGGGAGAATAAATCTCTCTCAAGTCAATGGTATTTGTTTTTTTTCCTGTTTTTTACAGCAATATCAGGCATGAGATTGAGAAATTGTGTTTTGGTCTGAAAAGCGGGGGTCTGGGGGCCTTCTGCGGCCCCCAGTGGGGGTCCAGGGGGCAACGCCCCTGGTGGGGGTCAGGGGGCAAAGCCCCCTGAAGCTGAAGCTTTTTCTTAATTTTAAGCCTTAAAAACATCTATACAAGTGATCTTTTTAACACATTTTGCCTTCACTTAAGAGAGAAAATTTTCTTCTCAGCTGGTCTCTTTCTGTCTTAATTCTACAGACCTGTCAACCCTTTACGGCTTTATCTTGTGTTTTCGATATGTTCTGGTGGGTAGCCTGTGTAAAACTAATTCAATGTGATGAAACATGCAATAACATAAAAACAAAACTGGATAAGTTGTGTCATTTGTATTCCTTCCCCTCAGATCAACCAATTACAAATTATATCTCATGCAAAACTGAAATGAACACCTTCATGTAAGTATTAAGCACAAGTGACACACCTGAAAAACAAGATCATAACAGCATCACTCTCTTTCACTGTTTCAGCAACTGAGAATCCTCCGAGCCCGCCATCAAAATCAAACCAAGGAACCAGCCAATGCACCACACAGCACTTGTCATCCAACCTCTAAGCCTTCTCATTCGGGCTGTCCAGCCTTTGCCTCTTAGCTCTCCTTTCCTCATGCTCAGCTTTTTTTTCTCGTCTCCTCTTTCTGGCTAGAACTTCCAGTTTGGATCGGATGGATTTTCTGTGTGCTAGCCTTGCTCGTTTTTCTGCCTCTGCCAAGGCCAGTTTGGCTTGTTGTTTGCTGACTTCAGCTTGCTTTTGAAGAGACAGCTGCTGCCTTTTCTCCTCTAGGTCCTCCCTCCTCTTCTGCTGGTCTTCCCGGTTCTTCTTGTTGGCTCCTCTGATCAACCTGCACAGATCTTTATTGACAGGGGTATATAATTTGTCTTTCCTCCGGAAAGCATCAACAGCAGACTTCCCTTCAGCTCTTATTGAATATTTACATGTTTGAATGGCTGAATACGTTTCTATATTCATCCTAGATGATCTCCTGTCAATGACATCTCCCATCACGTTGAAACTTGATTCCACGGAAGGACCATGGAAACAAGTCAACAAAGCAAACGCCATCCTGGAAAGCAGAGGAAAGTCATTAGTTTTGCTGACTTTGGCCCACCATGAACCAACAGGAACTGGTGCCCCATTGATTTCATATGGAGGAAGTCTAGAGGAACAAGAGAACCTTCTGACTTCCAAATCAAAGGCCTGCAACTCCTCTTCCTTTAAAACAACTGAAACATGATCTGGAAGTTTCAGTAGGGCAGTGATGACTTTCTCATGGCTAAAGTCACAGGCTGGGTCTAACGCAGACATTAGCTGGAGTAGCTCGTTGTCCAGCGGAAGTTTCTGCTGCAAGTACTGGGCACACTGCACGTAGGCTTCTCTAAGCTGCTCTCTGAATTTGATGGCCTGCTTATTGGAAGGGTGACATGCTGAAAGGATGGAATTAGCAATCCTTCCAGCAAACATGGCATCATCCCCCAGGTGCAGTTCTTTGTCATCAAGTGGAAGTTCCTTAGGATCTTTCAATTTCTGTGGACTCCTCTTGTTGTATGCCCTACCCTTCAGAAACAATGACAAGAAGTTTTTGAAGAGGGCTACCTGCTTGTCATGCAAGAGGTGAACCATGGGGGATGCGCTCTGGAACAGAGAGACATATTCCTTGAGCAGAGGAAGAACAGATGAGTATACACCAAGAACCATCCTGGTCCATTTCCGGTGGAAAAAAATAAAGTTCACCAATCTGTCTCTCCTCTGCCTGCCTTCACCTGTGACAGACTTTTTCTTGAGTGTCTGATGCAACTCTTGCAGTCGCCTTCTGCCTTCCCTGCTGATATCCTTGCAGATTCCCTCCAAGACATCCTGGTATGTTGGTCTGTCACTACTCTGGAGGAAGCCAAACACATACACAGTGAGGACATGGAACTGAAGAAGACAGCTTTGTGCAGCATCAAGGCAGGACAGCCATCGATGAGAGGCAAAATGATGGGGTGTGGTATACTTCTCATTAAGAACAAATGAGATTTCCTCCAAAATATCCCTGTTCCCCGAGCTCCACTGGAATTCATTGAAGATGTCAGTCAGCATGTTCTCCACCCAACGTGCAAATGGGTTGCAGAATTTTTTTGTGGCATTGTGTACATGGTGACACACGTCTCCATCAATGTCCAGTAAATGTTTTGCAACGGTGCTTCGGATCTGTTGCTCCAGGCCATTTTTGGACCCCCGCATGACCGCACATGAATCCATTAAGATGGACATGCAGTGATCCCACGGAACCTCATGGTTCTTGAACAAGCCATCGAGAGCATCAAAAACACTTGCTGTGTCTACCCTTGTTAGACTAACAGATCCAAAGTGCTGCATCACCACCCTGCCCACACTTTCATCAAAGATATTGACCAATATAGTCAACACACGCTGGGCACCAGAGCTTGTACTTTCATCTATGTTCAAGGAGAAATGGGAAGTCTTCATCATCTCCACTGTTCTGTTGGTGAAGGATTTCCCCAACCCGTATCTCATCTTGGACGCCGAGGTACGATCCACAGACAGTTGGTTCAGCGCCTCTGGGTCTGATGCCAGGCTTTTGCACAGGTCAACAAGCACAGGTGCAGAAGTAAAGGCCCAGGACTGCTCCGCCATTACAGCAAGTATGGTTGCCTGAAATCAGAGTCCAAGAACATTTGCATAAACAGTTTCCTGAAAGTATACTGAAATTCATGCTTTTACCAAACAATACAAAACTCATTTTCTGATAACATTTTTGTCCACACAAGACACAAAGTTAAATTGTGCATGAGACAAAGAAAGAGAACGTTTACACTGATCTCAGGTAAAATCAAGCAAAAATAACGAAGCAAACATACCAGTTCTACAAAGCACCCCCCCCCCCCCCCCCTCCAAAAATAAATAAATAAAAAATAAAGCAAAGTTTGCCACTTTCTGACACAGAGACAAAGAAAATTCTCTGAAAAGGATTGTTTCTCTAGTAGTTTGTCTTGTTCCTCACACATACACTAGGAGTGAAAAAAATGCAAAGAATTTACCTCCATATTGGTTACTCTGTCACTGACTGGAACAATCTTTGGTGCAGAAGACTGGCGCTTGACAGTCGACTCCATTTCTGATGTACAATTGCTCTGTATAGCAGAAGGAAACAGTGGCTGGTCCTTTGCTCGTTCCTGCAATAACAACAACAACAATAACATAAGAAAAGAAGTTCACACACACACACACACACACACACACACACACACACACAACAAAAATTAACTCTCTGAAATTGCATAAGGAATTACAAAAGGATATTGAAACATTAGTACAGTGGTCTGATACTTGGAACCTATATCTTAATGCAGAAAAATGTAAAGTACTTCATACTGGAAAAACAAACCCACAAAAGGATTATATAATGAAAATTGGAGACAAGGAAATAAAAGTATCTAAATGTGAGGAAGACAAAGACCTAGGTGTGACTTTTGACAAAAATTTGCTTGACAATCATATTGTGAATAGTATTAATAAGGCTAACAGAATGATTGGAATAATAAAAAGAACCTTTACATTTATAGAAAAGGACACTTTTTTTTTACAATTATATGACACTAGTTAGATCTGTTCTTGAATATGGAAATACTGTATGGTAATCCAATGCTAAAGAGACAATCAGAAGCTCTAGAACAGGTACAAAAAAGAGCAAGCAAGATGATTCACAATATAAAAGATTACTCATATCGGGAAAGATTAAAATATCTACAACTTCCAACACTTAAGGCAAGAAGAATAAGAGGAGGCTTGATTCAAGCATATAAGATATTTAATGGAATTAATGATGTTGATAAAGCATGCTTTTTTTGTACTCCGCAGAAAAATATTACAAGGAACAGTGAAGATAAGATATTTAAACAATATTCCAGAACTAATTTGAGAAAATTCACTTCTACTAACAGAGTAACCAATTTTTGGAATGAACTAACAGTTAACATCAAACGTGCACCTAGTATTAATGTTTTTAAGAACCTCATAGACAAACATGAATTATTAACTAACATAAAATATGAGTTTGATGGATAAGAGCTAGCCTACGACTGGACCAACGGTCACGAAAAAAAAAAAGATATATACATACAGAAGGGGCGTAAAAAGCCTAAATAGGCTAAGTTGTTTTTGATACAACGCCCCTGATCCTGATCCTGATGTATACACACACACTCGCTCTCTCTCTCTTTGAGTAAGTCTGAATGAATACTTGCCGGTTCAATCATTGCGCCCAGTGTCTGGTTCGTCAGTCTGGTTTCCAGATGTTTCTGGTGATCTTTCGTTGTTAAGTGTCTCATCAGCAAGGATTTCCCCTTTGAACCATAGTTCAAGATCACCGAACACCATTCACACTTGGCTTTTCCAGCGATGTCGATTTTGTGAATGGCATCGCCAAGTCGAACCACCATTTCTTTTGTCTTCAGAGTCACCGTTGTAGTTTCTTCCAACCACTTGTTGTTCCATCTATTTTTCACACCACTGTCCACTTGAGCGATGGAAACTTGCTGATCTTTGCCTAGTTTAGACATTGTTGAATATTTTCGACAAGTATTTGCGGTGCAAAGGCTTTAGAAACAGGAGATCCCAGCGTAAAATCTTGCGACGATTTGACTGCGCTGTTTCGTGACCTAGTTTTGCTTTTGTGCCATTTGGGAATAGCCTACTCCGTATGGAAACAACCAGCCTTGTGCGACGCTACAAGTACAGTCGTTCTCAAACGGCTTCAGATGTTGGGTTCAAGCTAACCTATTCGAGCTCTCGCACGCAGCACAGTCAATGCAGTACCACAGAAATGATCTAACACTTCATTGACCAAATTCGCTGAGTCCTTGCCATTTCCGCGGCAACGGTAAGTGGTTTGGAGCAAACTGTCTAACTGCGCCATCGAGTCTGTGGCGAAGTCGGATTACCGAGACTTCGGCTAAGTCGGACCAAAGTCTGTTGTGCTCGGTTCGTCGGTCAGAAATCTAGGTCACACACCCCCTTACCCCCCTCCATTTTCTCAACGGATTTGAACGAATCACGAAAATGACCCATCTGAGCTTCTCATGGTCGGAAATCCGACTATTGTCGGAAGAATCTCATGCCTGAATATATATTTGCACACAAAAAAACACCTCATCATCTCCATTCCAATCAATGTTAACTTCTTTTTCCTCATTTGCATGATTTACAGCATGTTTCACAATTTCATCCTTTACTGTACACAGGAAGTCCAGGGTGCAAAATAAGTATAAGTACTATTTATACTAGCCATTACTTACGAACCTTCAAACTTTTCACACGCATCCTCCCTTTTATCTCATGGGTAGGAGCCGACTTTTCAGCATGGTTAGCTGTTCTAAACATTAAACTACTGATGGGGGAGAAATCTAGCTAAGACACCAGGGATTCTTGGTCTCTTCTTCAAAGAAACTGGACTGTTTTTTTTTTTCAAAAATCACGGATAACCAAGGAGAGCTGAACAGCAGAACACCTTCAGAAAAGCCCCCTCAAGCAAGCGTTTTGGTCCTTTTAATTCCTAACACTTCAAAGCAGGCCACCCTTAGGTCTTCCCATATTCTTGCATCCACTCATACTGGAGCTCCCAAAACAGCCGTCAAAGATGCAAAACGTTTTTTTTTTTGTTTTTCTTTTTTGTCTCTCAGGCTTCTTTCTCTCTTCCCTGGTGGTGAAAAAGACTACTGGCAGTCTCCGTTCCTCGTTTACTTTCTTCCTTCTGAGCATCGCTGGCCAAAGTGGTCTCCAAGGAAACAATCACACAGAAGCACAGGTACATTCTCCACCCCCCACCCCCCCAAATCTCTCTAGCCCCCACCCTCCCTCAACCTCCTTCCTTCCCCTCACAACCCCGAGCTCTGCGGCAGGAGCTGACAAAAAGTCCCTTCTCCAGCCAAGGGAGTGCACTGCCCATGAAGTGCTGTCCCTTCACATTCTTACAGAGTCACTGTCCATGGCAACGCACAGCCAAGGGAGTGCACTGCCCATGAAGTGCTGTCCCTTCACATTCTTACAGAGTCGCTGTCCATGTCAACGCACAGCCAAGGGAGTGCACTGCCCATGAAGTGCTGTCCCTTCACATTCTTACAGAGTCACTGTCCATGGCAACGCACAGCCAAGGGAGTGCACTGCCCATGAAGTGCTGTCCCTTCACATTCTTACAGAGTCACTGTCCATGGCAACGCACAGCCAAGGGAGTGCACTGCCCATGAAGTGCTGTCCCTTCACATCTTTACAGAGTCACTGTCCATGGCAACGCACAGCCAAGGGAGTGCACTGCCCATGAAGTGCTTTCCCTTCACATTCTTACAGAGTCACTGTCCATGTCAACGCATAGCAGAAGCATGTATTCTTTTTTTATTTCTTCTTAAGAAAACAACAACAGCAAGTACATTAACATCCTTGCTTTTCTTTCAGCTCTCTGTCTCTCTTCCCTGGAGGGGAAGTAGCTCTCACACGTCCCCCCCCCCCCCCCCCCCCCACCTCTCCACTCCTTCACCCTCCAGCTCTCACCCTCACCTTCAGCTCGGCTAACGAGCCGTCAAAGTTGAAGACTGCGTAGCGTTTCTTCAGTTTCTTGCCCTCCTCCTTGGAGGCCGGGAGGATCATGGCCAGGTAGGGGCCGTCCACCTCGAAGAAGATGGAGTTCTCGCTGCGCACCGAGTACGACAACGCCTC
The DNA here is from genome assembly GCA_033310375.1 of Conus canariensis. Taxonomy (NCBI): domain Eukaryota; kingdom Metazoa; phylum Mollusca; class Gastropoda; order Neogastropoda; family Conidae; genus Conus; species Conus canariensis. Next base: position 3,724,091 of record CM065743.1, read on the forward strand.
CCCACTCACCAGCTCTTGGTACTGGTCGTTGGTGAAGTGGTCCTGCAGGAACATGAAAAGACGCTCAACCAACTGAAATGCACGGCAGGGATGCTGGGATATGTTAGGAAAGCAAGTGAACAGCAAACAGCTGGTAAAGCTGACTTCTGGATCATACAACCTGAAAAAGAAACACATACTGACCACTGACAAACCAACTTCCCGCACAAAATGAGTCGTAAATTACCTTTCTGTGGACCAACCTTTCAACCTACTGTGTGCGTTTCTTTTTCTTATGGAAGGAAGCCTTATAGTGTGCAGCCCTATAATGTCGTCTTTGACCCGAATGGAACTCAACAGGATCCTCATTAACGTCCTCATAAAGTACAGAACCACATTTCCCGAGAGTCCTTGCTCTGCTCTTGTCGACGCTTTTAGTGACATCATGTCATCGTCTTTTGTGTCTTCAGGTTTATAAATGCTCTGATTGGATAGGCATGGTGGCGCCCTCTGGAGGAGAGAAGTGGAAGATGGATCACTACTAAATCATTACTGTTGTCAGTATGGGATACACCAAGTGGTGCCCTGCGTCAAGTGGGATCAGAACTGGCACCACTGAACACAGCGAAGTGCAGTATCTCCTTCAGTGGTTTGTTCATAGCCAAATTTGTTTGGCCAAATTCCACATTTCAACCAACTTTTTTACAAACCTTTCAGCTGTAACAGACTCAGTGAAAACATAACATTCTTGGCAATGGTTTAAAGACAGACAAAAAGAAAGGAAACTCTGAAGCTGTGAATAGCTAAACCTAAGATATGGTACACCACATCAACCGTACTAATCACAAGCTGTGAATGGCTAAACCTAAGACATGGTACACCACATCAACCGTACTAATCACAAGCTGTGAATGGCTAAAATGGGGAGTTTGTGTTATACTCCCTGTTTGGCTAATATACTTACCATGTCAGACCATAGCATTCAACGGCAGTTAGCCAGCTCTGTCAGGCCGAATTTTTCCGTGGCCAATGCAGTCATAAGACAGTCACGTGATGTCACCCCACTTCTGGCCCCGGAAGAAGCCAGTGTCAACTTCCTATACGTCATTCAGCGAGGCCTGTGTGTATGGTAACCCCGAGAACCTTGGCGCCAGAGGGGAAGGTAGGGAGGGAATTAGAGTCTGACATGGTAAGTATATTAGCCAAACAGGGAGTATAACACAAACTCCCCATTTTGGCGTCATATACTGTACCATGTCAGACCATAGCAGAATTTAAAGGAATCGGAGGAGGGCGAGCGCCCTAGTGGTTCTTGGGGTTGACCGATATGGCTGCATTGGCCGCCACAAAGGAGATCCCCTTAGACCCATCAGCTCTGGTCATGCGGATATCCCTCAGGTAAAAATTAATGAAGGGATTTTCCGAACGCCAGTAGGCTGCCTCCAGAAGGTGGCGCACGGGAACAGAGTACTGGAACGCTGTGGAAGTGGCCAGTGCTCTGACCTCGTGGGCCCTGGGTGATAGGACAGGGAGATCCTTGTACGCCTGAGCGTAGGTAGATCTCACCGTCTTGGAGAGCCACCTGGAGATAGTTCCCGCCGAGATATCTCTAGTATTGTTGGGGTTGAGGGAGATAAGGAGTCGTCTCTGGGAGGAGCGCCTGGGGCGTGTGCGTTCCCAGTAGTACCTGAGACATCTGGAGGGGCAAAGGTCCATGTCTCCATCTTTTTCTCCCTTTCCCAAGATGTCCGTCAGGGAACGGATGACGAGGAAGGGAGAGGGGGTGCCCGGTTCCTGATTCTTTGCCAAGAACTCCGGAAGGAACTTGAGAGAGACTGAGCCGTCCCTGTGGAAGGCGATATCTCTGGGGTCACCGCTGAGGGCGTGAATCTCACTTCGTCTTCTGGCCGAGGCCAGGGCGAGGAGAAAGGTGGTCTTAAAGGAGAGGAGGTCAAAAGGAATAGAAGCAATGGGTTCAAAAGGGGGTTTTCTGAGGGCATCGAGGACCGTAAAAAGGTCCCAGAGGGGAATGCGCCTAGGGGACTGAGCTTCCCGTAGAGCAACTCCTCTAGACACCTCTCTGAGCAGAAAGTCATTGTCAAAAGAAGGGCCCCCCAGTTGACGAATGGTGGTGCAGATAGCTGATCTGTAGCCCCGAATGGAGCTAGCCGACAGCTTAAGGGAAGAGGATAGGTGGGAGAGGAAATTTCCTATTTGGATGTTGGAGGGGCAGTAATGGGGAACAGAGTTATCTGAGCACCAGGTTATCCATCTCTCCCAACGGTAGTTGTAGAGGGACTCGGTGCTGGCTCTGCGAGATGCCGAGGCTAAGTCCCGTAATCCCTGAGAGGCCCCTGCCCCGGCTAGTGTGTCTAGGACGGACTGGGGTCTGTCCGAGTGGGGGGTAGATGCAGATGTTCGCAGTTGGGCTGGCATAGAAGCCACGCGTGTAGGCGAAGCATCTTGGGATTGGAGTGAGGAAGACCTGACCAGGGTTGTCTCAGCATGTCCCAGCGAGGGCTGAGCCGGAGGGGGGGAACGTGGGTGAGGGACTTGAGGTCCGGGAACCAAGACTGGGTCGGCCACCATGGCGTTACGAGGATCAGCCTGGGTCTTTCCAGCCTCGCCTTCCTGATCACCTTGTGTAGGATGGGGAAGGGGGGAAAGGCATACGCCAGTAGGCCCGTCCAGGGGAGGGATAGCGCATCGACTGCATACGCCTGGGGATCTGGAACGGGGGAGACGTACAGGGGCAGGCGATGGTTGAACCTGGTGGCAAACAGGTCGATCATGGGCACAAACCAATGCTCCCATACACCCGACAGGGTATGTCTGTTGAGGGTCCACTCCGTGTGGAGGAGAGACTTCGACCTGCTGAGGGAATCCGCCAGGATGTTGCGTTTCCCTGCTATGTGTCTCGCGCGGAGGGTGATTCCCCGCACATGACACCAGCGAAGGAGGGCCTCTGTCCTGAGGGAGAGGCCTATGGAGCGGGCCCCTCCCCCTTTGTTGACATAGCAAGCTACCGACGTATTGTCCGTGAGGAGGAGAATAAGTCGGTGCGCGACCTTGTGCTGGAAGTGGAGAAGGGCTAGCCTGACCGCTTCCAGCTCCAAGATGTTGATGTGGAGGCGTGTAGTTTGTGAGTCCCACTCCCCCGAGGCATGACTGTCCTCCACGTGGGCCCCCCAGCCCAAGTTGGAGGCGTCTGTATAAAGTTCCAGTGGTTGGGTTGGGAGGGAGATGGGGACCCCGGTGGAGCGAGTGGCTGGAGTGAGCCACTCTTCCGTCGCCGAAATGAACCAGTGTCCGAGGGGAATGACCTGGTCCCAGCGGTCGGAGGTCTGCGACCAACGTCGGCGGAACTCCCTCTGAAGTTGGCGTTTGGGGACCCGCCCAGGGGAATGAGGGGAGATAGGGACTCCATCATTCCTAGGTGGGAGGACAGGGTTCTGGCCGAGGTGTGGGGTGCCTGTGACAGGCGGGAGATGAGGTCCACTATGCGTGCAGACCTCTCCGGGGTCGGGGAGACTATCATGGAGATTGTGTCGCAACTCATTCCCAGGAAGGAGAACCTCTGGCTGGGGGTGAGTTCGCACTTGTTGGGGTTTGTGACAAACCCCAGTGTGGAGCACAGACTCAGGAGGCAGGTGGTGTGGGCTTGGCACTGGGCCCGGGAGGGGGCCAAGATGAGCCAGTCGTCCAGATACACTAGGAGACGGATGTCCTCCTGCCTGGCTAGGGAGGCCATCTCCTTGACAACCTTCGTGAAGAGGAAGGGTGCCAGTGAGAGGCCGAAAGGGAGGGCCCTGAACTGGAACACTCGGCCCTGCCAGACGAACCGTAGGAATCGGCTGTGGGCCGGGTGAACCAGGATCTGAAAATAGGCGTCCTTCAGGTCTATGGATGTGGCCCAGTCGAGATGATGGATGGAGTCTCGGATCTGGGTGGGGGTCTCCATCTTGAACTTGGTGGGCCTGAGGAACTTGTTGAGGGGCGAAAGATCTAGAATGGGCCTCCATCCTCCCGAGGCTTTTGGGATCACAAAGAGGTGAGAGTAGAAGCCGGGGTTTGGGTGGGAAACCTCCGAGATGGCCCCTTTTTGGAGGAGTTCTTGGACTTCCGTGCGAAGAGCTTCTGCTTTGGCGGGGGAGGGTTCGTTGGGGGAGGGAGGGGGAGATAGCATGAGGGGGGGACGCTCGTGGGCCCAAGGAAGGCGAAACCCTTCCTGTAGCACCGCCACTATCCAGGGGTTGAGGCCCATACGTCTCCACTGGTGGGCATGCCGGGAGAGGCTGCCCGCCAGGGGGGGCGAGGGTCTGGGCTGGTGGGGGGGGGATAGGGCGAGGGGGGGTGCTACCTGATCTAAGTCCCCCTCGGGCTGTCTCCCCAGTCAGCTCCGGGAGCGTGACTGTTGGCCGAACCGAAAATTTTGCTGATGGGGTTTTGGCTTAGGCCTGGGGAGAAGATTAGGTCGCTTGGCGGGCCGTGCGGTGCGGGAAGGCGATTGCCTGGGATAGGGTCTGTGCCTGGGGAAGGAACGAAGTGGGGGTCTAGCAGGGCGTGGCGGTGGCCTGGGCGCAAAGGACACAGCCTGCTTGCGTTCCTCGACTGCTTGTGCTATGACGTCAGCCGAGTAGTCGCCAAAGAGCGACTGGTCCTGGCCCGGGATGCATCGCAGGGCTGCCTTAAGCGTCGGGGAGAGAGAGGTCCGCGCCAGCACGGCATCTCTCGCGACCAACAAGCAGTTGAAGTGGCTTCTGGCTGCGCTGTCCGCCGCAGCCGAAAGGTGATGCGAAATCCTGTTAACTAGGTGTCGCATGAAAGAATCGCTGAACAAGCGAGAGTCAGGCTCTTGGTGCGCCTCAGAGCCCGAGTCCCCCGGTACTGGGATGGCACCATCGTCCTCCGGCCATAGAGCCTCCGCTTGCTGAAGGAGCATGCCCAAGTAGGTGTGTCCCGCCGTGGTGTGGAGGATGCCCATCCTGGCTACTCGGTCCCATTCCTTTAGGTTCTTAAAGGAGATGGTGCCGGAAGTAGGGGGGGGCAGGTGGGGGATCAACCGACGGTCCGACTGGGAAATGCCCATCTCCCTGGTCACGGGATTGTCAGTAAACAAGGAGGCGACTGAGGGGTTCTTGCGGTCCCCGAGGAGGAAACCGACCTGGGCTGCATGTGGGGCCGAGAGGGGTCCCTGTCCTGGCGGAGGGACGGCATGCGCACCCCTGGCGCGAGTTGCTGGACCTTCCCAAATTGAGGAGAGGGACTGGGGGGCAACGATCTTTGGTCTAGATCGCTGGGCCGGGGGGGGGACCGGCGAAATGGGAGAGGGAGAGAACTTCGTCAGCGGGTGCGGCCTCCCTCCTAACGAGGTCTGGTCGCCACCGTTCTATCGTGTGGACATCGTACAATGAGGTGGAGGCTAGCTCCTCCTCATCGTCCGCCTCAGGGAGGTACTGGTCCTGAAAGGGTTCGTAGCACCCGTCATCAGGAGGTAAGTCGAGGGGTGCCTGTAGTGTGTCCCCGGTGGCCCTATAATCGGCGGCCGGGACATCGTCCTGCCGATCGGACAGCGCCCGAGGAGGGAGACCAAGGTCGACCCAGGCAAGTGAGGCCGGGTGCCACATTCGACCATATAGCTGGTCGTGCTGGGTGTTGGCGTTAAGCCACTGGTCTCTCTCGGGGGCATAGAGCCACCGGTCCCCGGGGAGGTAAACGGGCTGTGGCGGCCCTGGGGTGTGGGCAGAAAGTCCCCGGGGACCCGGGTAACCTGAATCACTGTTGGGGGGGTCTTGAGAGGCCGTGGCCTGTTGTCCCCGTCCAGGTCCGTGCACTGCACCATACACGTCCTTGGAATGGGCCTGGGAGGGCCATAATGGTACGGAGGAGGATGCGGAAGTCGAGCCCCCAACCCGCGAAAGTGCGGATTGGTCAGGATGCGGTCCCGTGTTCCTCCCCCTGGAGGAATATGTCAGGTTACCCTTGGTCCCGCTGGTAGATCCTCCCCCCGGAGGAGCGGGACCGCGGACGTTGCCCAAATGGGGATCCGAAAAGGTCGGCTCCCCAACGTCCAATACCCCTAGGGAAGAAGGTGACGTTCGATCGGGGTAGGTCGACCGTCCTTGTGCATGGGCACGGCCGGGCCCATGGCGCGGCGTGCCCGCACGCCCAGGATTATGGACACCACCGACGTCGTGCGTCGGGGTGACCATAAGGCTGCTTCCGGAGTCGAAGCGCTCCTCGAGCTCAGGTGTTGGCTGCACCTGTGCCCGGTGGGGCCGAGCGCTATGAGTGCACGTATCAATTTGGGGGGAAAAAGAGATACGTGACTCATCAAGGCGAGTGACGGATGGTGATTCCATCCCAGACCCGTCACCCGTGCTGGTCCGCGGCTCGGCAAGGTGCCCCGGGGGCCGAGATTCGCGTGACTCAGCATGATAGTTAGAAATCTCTGCGCGAGTCCGTAGGCTAGAGGGCAAGCTGGCCGATGGAGAAGGGGTGGGGGAGGGCGAATTCCGTTGGCTAGTCTTTGCTCGGCAGGGCCCCTTGAGGGGAGCCTTGCCCTTAGACTTTCTGGGCAGCACCTTGAGGGGAGCTTTGCCCTTAGACTTTGCAGGCAGATCAAATGAAAGGCATTTTGAAATGGTGGCCGCTTGCCTATCAGCCTTGGGACGCCGCGGTCGTGCGTCCGTCGGTTTGGTAGACGAGGAAAGATCACGCGTCCCTTCCGCAGAGAAGTCGTCTCTGTCTACCCGAACCGTACGTTCATCAGTGCGAACGGATTGCTCCGAGATGGAATCGACCCGCGGGTTCTCCGGGAAATTGAGCGAACTCCGAGCAGTGGAGTGGCTCGACCTGGCGGTGTCCTTCACCATGTTGGGCACAGGTGGATAGAGCAAACCCAGAACACACGACCGCAAAGAGGAGACAAGGTGGCCGATCGAGAAAATCAATTAATCTCGATCGTCCGTGTGGTGTCGTGCAAAGTGCTCGAGAGATCGACTGAAAACTCGAACTACCCGTACACGCCACCGATAATGTGACTGGTATGGCTATTAATAGCAATCTCTACACGTGGAGTATCACTGTGTATAGGTGTGATAGTTCTTGGGCACTAAATCTTAATAAGCAGATCAGTGTCACGCACCCTTACTCGAACACGTTCTACCTGTGATGGGTAAAGAGTACAGGTGTGATAGTTATTGAGCACTAAACCTTAATAAGCAGAACCAGCACAAAATGCGTGCTGAACCCGAGGCTCGGCAATATGGTGGGGGAACACGACCGGCGAGTGTGCCGACGATCGCGAGTAACAAAGTCGCGAGAGTGCCGGTAAAAGAGACAAATCTTTTAATAAATACGCTCCCACCAAGAGCCTCACACGGCAAGAATACTCAGGGTCTAGTGCAAGCCACAACTGAATCAAGTATAGAAACAAAACACAGCAATCTTAACACAAAGGCAAGTATAGGCGAGACAGAGCACAAGACTTATCTTGCTTTGACGGCAGGCCGAAGGTGATTGACGTATAGGAAGTTGACACTGGCTTCTTCCGGGGCCGGAAGTGGGGTGACATCACGTGACTGTCTTATGACTGCATTGGCCACGGAAAAATTCGGCCTGACAGAGCTGGCTAACTGCCGTTGAATGCTATGGTCTGACATGGTACAGTATATGACGCCAAACCTAAGATATGGTACACCACATCAACCGTACTAATCACAAGCTGTGAATGGCTAAACCTAAGACATGGTACACCACATCAACCGTACTAATCACAAGCTGTGAATGGGTAAACCTAAGACAGGTACACCACATCAACTATACTAATCACAAGCTGTGAATGGCTAAACCTAAGATACGTACACCACATCAACCGTACTAATCACAAGCTGTGAATGGCTAAACCTAAGATATGGTACAGTATATGAAGCTAAACCTAAGACATGGTACACCACATCAACCGTACTAATCACAAGCTGTGAATGGCTAAACCTAAGATATGGTACAGTATATGACACTAAGCCTTATGGTACAGTATATGACACTAAACCTAAGACATGGTACACCACATCAACCGTACTAATCACAAGCTGTGAAAGGCTAAACCTAAGACATGGTACAGTATATGACGCTAAACCTAAGACATGGTACACCACATCAACCGTACTAATCACAAGTCTCACCTTGACCATCACATTAAGCATGGCACCTGGGTAGGAAATGGTGACCTTGGCCTTCTTCGGGTTGGTCGTCTTGACGACGTAGTTTTCAGGGAAGGTGGCAGGCAGCACGCACCAGATGCCGTCCGTGTCCAGCTCCAGAGGTCGCCTGCCGAGAGAATGGCGTCAGCAGTAATAAACAAGTCAATGACTGACAGTTTTGCAAACACACACACATAAAAAAAGAGCTACTGGTTTGCCAGATTCAGTCTCTCCAGCACACCCATTCTAGTTTCAAACCCCCTTCACTCCCCCACCCTCAATCTCTTCCAACACACAGAGAAGACGGCCATGATATCAAAACAGGAAAGTTTCCCCAAGAATCAGATGCAAACTTGAAAAACACTTCCTCTGCTGAAAATAATTAACGAAGCCTACAGATGGAGATGAGAATGACGTCTGAAAATTACGGACAGAGGATTCTGCGTAGATGTTGATGAACATCCATTATGGCTTCATGAAGAAAGGAAAGCGACGCCAAAACAGAGAAAAAAAAACATATGCATGTTCCCTGGCTGACAAAACCAAGGACATTAAACTAAAACCCTGTAAACAGAAAGTGACACCAGATATGAATGGAGATAAACCAATCAGATTTAAGTGAACCGAGGCATAGAGACATCAGATTTAGCTCCCTTGCCCCCCCCCCCCCCCCCCCCCCCTGCTTTTGGGACATCCTTACTGACTTGGACAATAACTTTGCTGATTGGGACAACGGCAATTGTCTGGACAGGTAGGTACGCGTAAAAACTTAGCAGAAAAAAATTTCTATTTTAACACCCTTGCATATTCATATTCCACAGATTCATTCTCTTCCAACGGGAACATTCTCATCTCTTCAACCCTCCCACACGTTAATCCCCGACAATCAAACAGCCATTTGTTTTGACGACTTACCCAATCTGTTCCACGATTTCCCTGGCCCGGGTGATGATGTTGGCCCCGGTGTAGCACACCACCCCCGCCATCTCCATACTGTACCACCGGGCCCTGAAAGCAAAACCACCACAGCGGTAAAAATAGCGTCCAGTCTTCGACAGCAAAGATTCGGGAGACAGTGGAACAGCCGTCCACCTTGGAGGGCAATGTCACTAACCCTGAAAAGAGGTGGGGGGTGGTGAGATAGGGAAGGGGGTGGTGGAGGGAGGGGAAGAGAAAAAGAAGGGGAAGACAAACTCCTTTCTGAGTTCATGTGGCTGGGTCAGGCCGTCAAATGACGCGGCACAGTCTCATGAAAGGGAGATAGCTATGTACACATGCACACAGAATACCCATGTCATAACATGTTGATCTGCAGCACACAATCGCCTTTTTTTCGCTCACCTTCCTCCTCCATTTTTGCTCCTTTTTCTGAATTCAGAATATTACTGAAGAAAAAATGTATTTTCGTACTGATATCTAAAATAAGTTGTTAAAAAAATGACACACAAAAAAAAGTTAATGATGGCTGGCAGCAGGGCAGTGAGTGAGTGTGAAGGAGGGAGGGAGAGAAAGGGAAAGTGGGCAGTGGACATGGGGGAGTTTAGCCTTTTATCTTTTCTCCCCATCCACTGTCCTGCCAATGTGGTTAGTTTCTCAGGCAGCAGGCTGGGGGCTTGTGGGTTCGAATCCCATCAAAGGCATGGATTTTTTGGAGTTCTCAGCCATGACCGGATCCTTCTCAGAGTCAGAGTGAGCTATAGGTTAAAATGGGAACAGTAGAACCACAGTCGAGTTTCTATTTAATGGATGTGTCTCAGCACGCTACTCAAATTTTCTGAACACTGCATGTGTGTGCCCTTCCTAGCCTGATGGACAAGGACATGATATGGAACATGTGGTGTGGCATACACTGGAGTTGCCCCAAGATGAGACAAACACACACATGTACGCGCACACACACTCACATACACACACGCATTCACACACACACACATGCATTCACACACACACATACACACACACACTCACACATATACACTAACAAAACACACACACTCACACATTCATGCATGCATTCACACACACACACACACACACACAAACACACACCCACACACTCACATACACCCACACACACCACCCACAACTCGCCCTGCCTCTGCCCTCACCCCTTGCGCATCACGTAGCCGTAGAAGGAGTTGAGGATGCACTTGTGGGCCAGCTGCAGCGAGTCGTACAGCACCACCAGACCGTTGGCCCGCTTCACCTCCGCCGCGTCGTTCTTCTCCTCCGCCTCCGACAGCTTCTTCTTCCACACCTTGGTCAACCCTTTGAACTCGTAGCGGCGGTCGCGGAAGGCGCGCACGGTGTCCACGTAGAAAGAGTTCTCACGCTGACAGATGGTGGCCGTGCGTTCCTCCATGCGGGTGGAGTGCACTTTCTTGTACGCTTTGCGGCAGTACTCTGTGAGAAGAAGCCATCGTCAATGACCTTTCAATGACCTTTCTTTGTCTTTTTCTTTCAACCTCAATATCAGAGTGGAACTTGCGCTTACATCTGCTTGCAGAGCTTACAGAAGTAAGGAAAATAAAAAATAATCGACTGATAATTAGAGATGAAAATCACAAATCACGGCCTGGAAATACAACTGCGATAAGTCTGAAAATCAAAGTTTACTGAAGACAAAAACAACTGATTATCTATCCCCACAAAATATACTGCGAGCTGAGTTACGGTATGAGTATTTTGATTACAGCATGTTTATTTTTAGGATAATAATGTGATTGGGACTTGGCTGCGTTATGCCCCTTGGCCCACTCTTATAGTATACCAAAAATATTTGTTAAAAATGCAAAAGAATCTGAGTTACGGCAGTTGAATTTCCTGGCAGCAAAATGATCTACTGAATAATTAGAGATAAATACTGAAATGAACAAAGTAGAGACAATTATTCTACGATGCTCATTATAACTATGCAAACATGTGAAACCCCACCAAAAACACAGAAACTCGAGTTGGCATGGAGTACAGACTTTCACAAATTTAGATGATTGTGATGATTTTAAATGGATACTTTCCAACTGTTCACCAGTTGTGCTCCAGGAGATTTCAACGCTGAATCAACTGCAGAAACACAGTTAGTTGCAAAGAGAGATGACTGCAGGCAGAGATCTAAACAAATCTTTAAAAATTTGCAGGAAAGAAATCTTAAATAAATGTTAGCGAACCGCCCAGAGAACGTGGACAAACGAGTCACAAGACGAAACACAACTAGTTTCGACCTCTTAGGTCTTCATCAGGTGAGACATTAACGAATAAAACAATGAAAATTCACTTAGCTTTGATCGCTTCAGATCACTTGGTAGGGTTCAGCGCAAGGAAGAAGGCGTTCTTCCTTGCGCTGAACCCTACCAAGTGATCTGAAGCGATCAAAGCTAAGTGAATTTTCATTGTTTTATTCGTTAATGTCTCACCTGATGAAGACCTAAGAGGTCGAAACTAGTTGTGTTTCGTCTTGTGACTCGTTTGTCCACGTTCTCTGGGCGGTTCGCTAACATTTATTTAAGATTTGTTTAGATTTCCGCCTGCAGTCCTCTCGCTTTGCAGGAAAGAGTTTACAAAATACCTTGAAGAACCCTCCTCCCCTGATTGTTACCACTGTATCCTACAGACAGGAGTGAAACACGATGCCCTACCCAAAGCATTCAGGAGGTGCGCAGGGTACTGACGGAGGCCAACCCACAGAGAAATTAAATGCATGATTCTCTCTCTCTTCCTTTTCAAGTAAAAATCCACCAAAAGGCAGGTTTTTTAAACTACCTCTACCCCCCCCCCCCCCCCCCCCCCCCCCAACCATCTCCTGTGGCAAGAAACAGTTTACCTTGCCTGAAGAAGACCTAAGAGGTTGAAATGTGTCGTGTTTTGTCTTGAAGCTTGTTTGTCCTTGTTTTTGGAGGATTCACCAAGAATTCTCCTTAAAATAAGGACAAAATGCAAAACATATAAACATACTCCCAGTACAAAGAGAGGAGACAATTTCCAGTTAGTGGAAGAAAAAACACGACAGTGCGGTGGTTATTTCCCTTATCGGACTTGATTTTTTAAAATTCTCATTTATAGCCGTTAGTAACGGTTATTCTGGTAAAATAAAACAGCTGGCATCATCCGTGACCCATAATGAACATACTTACAAATTTTCAGAAAGATCGGCCCAGAAGTTTTGTCTGGAGCCAGTGGAACACATTTTGACCACGGACGGACAGACAGACAGACAGCATTTCTTCGTTCCCATTGTAAAGTACCCCCTGTTCTATAAGAACTGGGAGTGCAAAAAAGAGGGGCCCCCCACCTGCCAGTCGTTTCTTTTCAATGCTGGCCTGTTCCTCCCGGGGTAGCTGGTGGAAGGCGCGGGGCGTGCCCCCCGGGAACTCTGGCGGGAACTTCTCGTTCTCCAATTGCTGCTGGATGCGTTGGAACTCGTTCCGTGTTGCCGGCACTGCGGGTCAGAAAGGTTCCTGAGTTTTTCTACCACAAGATCTATTTCAATATATTTTATTGGTCAACTGATCTTTGGTGCCCAAGGACAGGGATAGGAGAGAGACATGGGAAACAAAAAAAAAGAGAGCAAAATTCATAATGGTTCATATTCCTCATAGATGACAAAATATAGCGTAACCAAACTGGTTAAAGCTGGCAAACTAAAACAAAGTTTTCCAAGAAAGCAGTGAAGGGAATGCGCCAAGTGTAAACTGCTATTCGTTTTTATACTTATGTGGTCATTATCTCAATGCAAAGCAGATGTATTTTTTCAAACGTAAAATTTCATTTATGCATTTCCGAATAGTCTTCACATCCCTACCAAGACAAGAGATTTAAGACTAAAGCCTGTGTTACCATCACTCTTCGTCATTCACAACTCATAAAAATAGATATCCACACTGAGAACTTCAACTGAAAGCATTATTACCCTTGCACCAACAGTCTCCATCTTGAATGTTCATTTTCTTAAAAAAACCAAACAAACCCAAAGGATCAGCTAAATTGAATAAGTACATAAATTTCCATAGCTGAATGTAATAAACACTAAGCTACCAACAAATGACAAAGAACATGAATATCCATAACCGAATGTGATAAATACTAAGCAACCAACAAACCCACCACACTGACAAACAGCAGACTAGGCAGCGGAAGGCACAAACAAGACAGCGTCACTCACTGAACTCTCCCCGCCACATCCAGGGCAGGCGTCGCTGACACCGTGACCCCGGCTTGTTGAAATCGCATGCTGCACACGTCTCCTCGTCCACAATGGCCGGCGGCTGTGACAATGGTGACGACAGTGATGATGATGGTGATGATGAAGATGATGATGATGGTAATGATGAAGATGATGATGGAAGATGATAGTAATAAAGATGATGATGATGATGAAGATGATGGTGATAAAAGATGATGATGATGATGGTTTGTCATTCATCAGGACCCAAATTTGTAAACTGCAGCACGTCTCTTCCTCTACAAACATGTAGAAACCATTTTTACCACCAACAAATGGTTCAAACTGACTGGATCTTTTCAAACCATGATGCTAGATGGTACCTATTGTGTAGAAACTCGAACACAGCAGCCAGATGAGTTACCTGGGTTTGCTCATTTACACCTCTGGCTGAACATCCGCAGACGAAAACATTTTCTTCATTCATTTCTTTGTTGCTGTACAGAGAGCAGAATGACTCGCATTTTACATAAAGTTGTTTAACATGTTTCTTCGACTTGCCTTTTCACACACACACACACACACAGAGCACAGAAAATCACACACACACACACATATCTTGGGAGTACAGCACAAAAAAAGTCATCAACCAAATATCGAACAGTGATACCTCATCAAGTACGCGATTCATTTCTGCTGGTGTGACACCTCTTAAGAGTCCTCTCCCTTTGTGCCACTTTTCTGTTTCAATGTTTTCCTTGCATGAGTACAGAGACTGGAAAGCCCTGTTTATGCTTGCTGAATGGTGGACAAAAATAACAAGCCACGTTCAACTGACCCACTTGTACTTGCTTCTAGGTCAACGACAGGGCAGCCTATTTAAAACGTAACACCATGGGTTGCTTTACAGAGTCCAAATACAGTGTAGTGAAAGCAATATTCAACAATTCTATTTCTGCGGTTGTTTTGACAAATGTGTTGCTCACTGGCATACATTAAATTCAAGTATTAAACTTTGTACAATCTTTATTAGTTGGCAGTCTGTAGTGGGGAGAAAAAAAATCTTATAAATGTGAGATTTAATTGCAAAGCGAAGCAACTACAGGCAGAAATCTAAACAAATTTGAAAAATTATTCATAACGCTCCATCGAAAAATGTAGACAAACGAATCACAAGACAAGACACAACGCGTTTTGACCTCTAAGGTCTTCTTCTGGCAATATACACAACACTCAGGACCACGAAAATGAACGAGCATCACTTCTCTTCATCCCATTCTGCGCAAGATGGGCGCTGAATGCAAAACGCGTCATGTTCGTCTTGGATTCGTTTGTCTCTGTTTTTTGGTGGAACCTTAAAAACAATTTTTTCAAACTTAATAATGTGGTCTCCAATGGAAACAAAAAGGGCTGAGATCCACTGAAGGTGAGTGAATGGCACCAGGCCAAAGGGTAATGGCTTACCTGGAGTCGGTTGGTGAGGATGATGTTGGGGTACATGGCGCCCACGTCCAGGTGGTAGATGATGGGGTTCTCCAGGCGGTTGGGGCAGTCCCTCAGCATGGACAGCTTGTCCACAATGTCACTGCACACCTGTTTACACACCCAAAACACACACACACCTGGAATCATCCACAGGTGAAGTGCTGTGTGTGTGAGGGGGGGTGGGGAGGATGGATGGTGAGCGTGTGTTTGAGTGTGTGCGTGTGTTGAGTGTGTGTGTGTGTTGTGTTGTGTGTGTGGAGTGTGCGTGTGTGTTTAAGTGTGTGATCATGTGTGTGTGTGTGTGTGTGTGTGTGTGTGTGTGTGTATGTGTGTGTGTGTGTGTGTGTGTGTGTGTGTGTGTGTGTGTGCATATGTATGTGTGTTATCAGTTCAGTTTTACTGTTATACCCCAGCTGCCCACAATGAGATTTTATAGAGCTTTCAGGATGGACATCAGTTAATAACATGGCAACTCAATGACAGACATCCTTCACTGGTTAAAACTCTAACCCCAAATGGTTGCACCCCACTGAACATCATTCTCGTCCTGTGTCTGAACGATAATTGGGCCAAGTAGCTTGTTCACTCAAACTTCTTTCACAATATCTCACCTCCACGCTTTTCTGAAATCCACAAAATATGCAGAAAATTAAGTACCCCCAAACCACCATCAAAATTCAGGTAATTATTCCCTGCGGCTGACCTCAGAGAAGTTGGTGACCTGGTCCATGGGAACCTTCTCCTCCTCTTCAATGGCGTGTCGCATGGTGCGCTCCACGTTGTCCATCAACGTCTGGAAGGCCTCCGGCACCTGCATCAGTCATGCCACGTCCATAACAGGGATCGCACACCTGTTCATTGTTAACATCAATATTTGTTTCCATGAAAATGAGTGTCTTCGACGTCTCTACAATCACCTTGAAAATGTCTGTGAAAAATCATTCTTTGTACAGGGTTTTTATAGGGACTGGTACTTCAGAAAAAGATGAAGATTCTCAAAACTTATCACAAATCAATGCACAGAAGAACGCCAGAATTGCTATTCAAACCACACACACACACACACATACACACAGAGCAGGGGACCGAACTCATGTTGCATGCAATTAAAGACAGGGCTTCATCAGTCTGGCAGGTGACATTTAGCAAAACACTGGCTGAGTGTGTAAGCCGGCATGTACGTCTATGGATAATGCAATGAGCTTGTCAAGAAAATTACTGTGTGCATGCGTGTGTGCGTGTCTGTGCGTACATGCGTGCATGTATGTATGTGAGTGTGTGCATGAGCGCACACATGTACATGAGTGTGAATGTGTCTGTGAGAGACAGTATGTATGTATGCTGTGTGAGTGGGCAAGGGGGAGGGGATGGAGGTGGGGGTGGGGGAAAGCTACCAATCTTTTCTATGTAAAAAGAAACAAGTTTCTACCCTATACCTCACCACACACATCACTTGCAAAAGCACATGCACCAGAGATCGCCCCCAACCCACCATTCTGAAACGACAGGGGAGGTCAGCCCGAAACACGCCAGACTCCAGAGCCTCCACGTGGCCGCCCACATAGGTCTCGGAGTCCAGGACGTGGCCGTCATCAGTCAGCTTGTTGAGGACGGACTCCTGCTTGTTGGGGAAGATGATGTTGGCGTGGTAGGCCTGCACCATCAGCAGTGCCTCACACAGCGTACCAGACCCTTTCCGCAGCACCTGGCCCACACACATGCCTTTGCTGGTGATCCTATGGTCCAGTCGTCACGCACTCACATCATTAAAAATGAAAGGCTTTTCACACCCCAAGTAAGTTTTGGTGGGTTTCCATATCCCAACTAAAAATTGTGGGGGTGGGGTGCGTGGGGGGAGGGTTGTGCACAAAGCATTCTGTCACAATTTATTAAAAATGCGCCTGTCATCAATGGGATGTATCATAATGGTGTGTGTTTTATCAATGTGTGTCAACTTTAGTGTCAAACTTAACGATCCACAGAGCCAATCTGCTGACAACTGGTGTTGACTTGACACACAAACATCCTCAGTGTTACTTGGACTTTTGCTGGCCAACATGAGCTGATCACTGAAAGTTTTCTGATCCTTCAGTAGTGAAAAAAAAAAAAAACCAAGTGCAAGCTTTTAGCTGTGTTGCACATTTTGCTTGACATCAAGTCTGAAGAGTAGAACATTAGCCACTGAAACTCTGTCGACCATTGTTGTTCCAAAACTTTGTCATTGGTCAACTCTGCTGATGTCCAGTCAGCGTTGTATGGTCTCTTCGGGTGATGTTTCTCGTTGTGGTGGCAAGGAAAGCATTAAATTTGACAAAGCATTTTGTATGTTTCTGTTGTTTTTGTCATTTTTGGTTTTGGTTGACCTGCGTTTGTTCCTTTGCGTTTTGCAAACTGTAAAAAAACAATCAGCATTTCACTTCCGACAAACTAGATGAAATACCTTGACCGACTGATGAACAAAGATAAATGAAGGGAAAGCACTCTTACAAAACTATTATGCATGATCCTGTTTCAGTTCGATCGAATTCATCTGTGACGAGACTCCTGTAAAATCAGTACAACTGAACTCATCTGTGACCAGACTCCTTGTAAAATCAGTATGCGTTTACACCCTTTGATTAATTGTCTTTCATGTTAATCTATCTGCCATTTTTCGTGTTCATGAATTTTGTTTTCAGAACATGATTTGCCTCCATTTGTACATGAAGCCCTAAGTCGTACTTCTTTGTAATTTTTTTTTTTTTTTTTGTTATTCATTTCTCGGCTACAACTTTGAGGTTTACCACTGGTGCAAATTTTGCAAATGGAACAATTTTAACCCACCTCTAAGAAAGTCACATCCGTCTTCAAGGATGATGTCTAAACACAACATCTGTGTGCATGTGTCGTTCTTTAATGTCATCAATCTTACCGGCACACCATGCATGCTCTTCTCCCGCACGAGGCATGGGATTGAACATGTGAGCAAGCTTTTTTTTTTTAATGCAAATGACCTTGATTCAACGTTTCATTTGAAGGACAAAGAGAAGACCGGAGTATACACAGATGTTAATTTCAGTGAGAAAATGTCTTCCAGCAGGAACTGAACCCCGCATCTTAAAACAAATATCTCACGCCTTGCCAATTAGGCCCCTTTTATATTTCGATCTGTTTAACTTGTCCAAGAGTGGTAAATAATAAGAGCAAGTCATGGTTTTATTCTTTTGTTTTTATGTGTACCAGTGTATAACAATTATTTTTTAATCCTTCTGTGAATGTGTTTTTTTCAGTTTGTTCTCAGAGTGCAAGTATAGTTTTGTTTGCGTCTGGCATAGGTGAATGCACGGTGTGGTGGATTTTCCTTCGACTAATTGTAATCTGTGATGTGTCTTGTAAGCTGATGAGGTATGTGTTACAATATATCTTGTGAGAACAGAAATTACTTTCCCTGTGGATTAATAAAGTGTGGTTACGTTGAATTGAACAGAACGTCACTCCTATCTCGCACCCGGTCAGTCATCCAAGTGTTCCTCCTCCCCCCCCCCCCCCCCCCCCCCCCACTCAACTCAACTGGACTGATGGACAAAGCATGGTTCTCTTTCCTCCAACCCTACTTCAGACAGCTGGGTGAAGCAGATTTTCCCTTTGAAGTCCAGTCTATGCATACTTCAACTGCCTTCCTAGTCTCTAGGACAAGACCGGCCGACAGTGAGTAACCATAGTAACATGGCGATGTTATAACCAACAACATTCACCATGACCCTGTAAATCAACAAACAAAAACTACCTGGCACATTTTACAGTGACATTTCCATGGGGTGCGCTTCCTTATGATCCATAGTGTTTAAATAAATTTTTGTAACACAGTGTCCAAACTCCACCTAACAAAATGGATATACTTAGGTATAATAAACAATCCTCTCCTCTCCATTGTTTTTCCCTCCATCCCCCCCCCCCCCCCCCTCCCCCAACACCCACCTCGTCGGGCTCCATGGGGATGATGGTGCAGAGGGCGAAGATGAAGGGGTGGACGTACTTCTGGTACAGGTAGAAGGTGGCCACGGCGTCCGACACGGAGTAGTTGGCCAGCACCTGGGGCTGCTCGCTGGCCATGCGGCACATCTCCTCAGGGTCCAGCTCCACGGGGTCGTAACGCAGCTTGGCCTGCGACACAGGACGCCAGTGTTGCAATGCGGGGGGCGTCAGTCTGGATCCAGAGAACAAAACTCCCCTGCCTTCCCGCTCACATTCCCAGTAAGACCAAAAAAAAAGAAAGAAAAAAAAAGGAAACAAAAAAAAGGCACAATTCTTGAGGAATGGCACTTGCTTTTCCCCGCCTTCTTCCCATATGAGAGTCAGTAGAAAAAAACAAACAAACCCTGCATGGGATTTATGCACAGGGCTTTCAGAATATCATACGCACATTCTAACTATGTAACCACAATACCTTTACCTAGGGTGACTTTTTTCCCAGTTACAGTACCAAGTACTTTCAGTTCTATGCCTTGTTTTGCTATTGAGGATTTTTTTTTTTAAACCTATAAATTCTTTAACCCTCTTACGCTTGCAACGGGACAATCCGGGAGTTAACTTCAGGCGCCTGTTCTTCCACCGGATTACCGGGAGCTGTCCGTGGGAATTTTCCATCACGCAGTTATCACGTGTGTAGACACGCAGAGTCGCAGACAGTAACTAGGAAGACTCAGGCATGGCCCAATCATGTGTTGGCACTATTTTTGGTGATGGAACCGCGCGTGTTCATTGAGAAAAGGGGCAAACACAGCGAGTAAGTTTGTGAATGAAACCGACCGACTTTCACAATGGCTGCTTTGGCGTCTGCTATGAACGACGAAGAGATGATCGACTACTCGCAAGAGGAGTTAGATCAAATTATTGAGAAGTGGAGAAATTTGAAAGAGAGATGGAGAATGAAAGTGATATAGAAGTAGGTAGCGGTGTTGAAGAAGACGGTGAAGAAGAAAGCGACCTGGAGTACGATGTTCCACTCGCTGCACTTCAAACAAGGTGGCGACCAGCACACATGGCGTGGCAGAAGTGCGTCAGTTTCAGGAACCCACTGGGCCCGCTCACTCGTTACCCAACATGGCTACACCACTTGATTTTTTCTTTTTGTTTGTAGCTCTTTGTTTTTTTAAGACTGCTGCCGATGAAACAAACAGGTATGCAAGACAAAAACAAGCTGCAAAGGGCGCACCTGACCCTCTTTGGTGTGATACCACACCTGAAGAAATGCGAGCCTATCTCGCGGTCTTGATTATGATGGGGGTAAAGCGTCTGCCACGTCTGTGGTGCTACTGGTCTGATGACCCAATTTTCAAAGATGAATGGATCAGCAGTGTCATGCCGAAAAATCGCTTTTTCAAGTTGAATCAGTATTTCCACCTTCAGGATTCGTCCAACACACCTGGGCGTGATCACCCTGATTATGACCCCCTGTTCAAGGCAAGACCATTTGTCGATCTTATTCTCCCTTTGTTCAAAGCCAATTATTGTCCCGGCTGTGAAATGAGCACTGATGAAGCGATGATAGGCTTCAAGGGTCGCATTTTCTTCAAACAGTTTATGCCAGCCAAGCCAACAAAGTGGGGCATCAAGGTGTGGGAAATGTGGACGCTACTACCGGCTATTTTGTCGCATTTGACATTACACTGGTCGTGCTAGCCGTGAAAACCCAAATATCAGTCTGGGGCATGAAGTAGTAGACAAACTAGCATCACCCGTACTACAACCAGAACAGGCACTTGTATTTTGACCGCTTTTTCACAAATGTCCCTTTGATGACACACCTGGCGGCGAATGGGACACATACCTGTGCGACAGTCAACCGTAACCGCAGGGGACTGCCACAGGAAGCCAAGATGGCCAAACTGAAGGAAAAGGGAGACTTGATACAAATGCAGAAAGACTCACTGATGGCTACTGTCTACAAAGACAACCGTCAGATTTATCTCCTGAGCAGCAATCAGCCTCCAGGTATGACAACAACAGAGGAAAAGGTGATACCGACTGTCATCGCCAAGTACAAGTACATGGGTGGTGTTGACAAGTCAGATCAGTACCGTACCTACTATCCTGTCAGTCATCAAAACAAAAAATGGTGGTGGTACGTCTTCCACTCTTTGATCAATCTGTGTATTGTTCAAGCCTTTCTCACCTGGGAAAAGTCACCACACGCTCAGCCCCCAAAGAAGGCCCATGATCACCTGTGGTTTCGTGTTGGCATCGCTAAACGGCTTCATGCTGGATTTACTTCCAGAAAACGCAAAGCTGGGCGAAGCAAGGCAGTACCAGAACCCCCAATCACCAAAGACTCCATTGATCACCACAAAGTGGAGAAGACTGAGGGCAGGCCCAGGGTGTGTCGTCAATGTGTCAAAACTGGCCGTTTGACACCACAGGGGTATCAAGTGGAAACCTCATATATGTGTTTTTTCTGTCAAGTGCCCCTTTGCTGGCCCAGGAATGGTTGTTTTCGCGACTATCACGATCAAAACATAGCCCAACAGTAATGCAGCTGTGATGTTTATTTTTGTTTTGCATACCTGTGTTTTTTGGTGACAGCTGTGACTGTGACATTTAGTAGTGAGTAGTGAGAGTGTACAGTGATACTGTGCTGTGCAACTGAAGACTGGACGTATGTAATCAGCTGTAGTTTGTAGAACTGCAAAGGCTGATGGAAACACGATAACATATAGCGTATTGGGAAGTGACTGAGTTCTGTATTGTGTGTGACAAGTGACAAGTTTTGTATGACATTGGTGGGACAACCAGTGGGACCTGTACTGCCAGGCAGCGGATGGATCACGTCAGGTAGGCCTCAGAATTTATCTTACACTAACAACTTGCATCAGCATGGTCATTGCGCATGCTTGCATGCTGTGAACTTGATTGTCATCATAAAATGTCACGTGTCTGGTGACAATTTGGTGACAGTGACACGACCTATATCTCTAAGACAGACAAAATATAGTTCAAAGTGAAGTGCATGCTCTTATGAAACTGTCTGCCAATTTTGTTTCTCCTAGAGGTTCACATACATTCCCCATAAGTTAATAATCACACATACCCATTTTTAGGCTGAAACCTGTAGAAGAATCTGAAATCTAGGGGAAGTTTGCAGTCAGAGAAACTGAGTACAAGAGGGTTAAAAAGAAACACTTTCTGTTCTACTTCTTGTTTTGCTACAAAGGATGTTTTCTTTGGCCTTTTTTTTAATTCTTTTCTTTAGTCTGTGAAACCTCAGGAACAGCACAATGAACTCTACTTTCAGCTTTGTGCCCTGGAAGTCGCTGGTCATGAAGGCAGCCAGGTTCAGTTGCTTTGATTTTTTTCAACTGCTCTCTTACAAAAAAAAAGTGGGCAAGTGGTGAATTAACTTAGGATGACCTTTGGTGATTAGACACCAAAAATTGAATGACAATTTGCCAAGTCTGAGCGTTCATTCCTTTTTACATACAAAGGCCAGATAACAAGTCAAGAGATTTCTTCTGATATGCAGTGGACTTGATTCATTTTGTGTGTAAAATTCAGAGACAAAGCAGCGACAAGAGATTTCTTCTGATGATATACAGTGGACTTGATTCATTTTGTGTGTAAAATTCAGAGAAAAAGCAGTGACAAGAAATTTCTTCTGATGATCTACAGTGGACTTGATCCACTCTGTAACATTCAGAGACAAAGCAGCGACTTCCTCGTTCGGCAGCAGTGCAGTGTCTCCTCTCGTGAGCTGCCTCATGGCAACGGCATTCTGACTGCTCTCTGTGGACCGCCAGGTCTGGGACCAATCTGGGAGAGGCTGTGTACAGGACAGCCAGGTCTGGGACCAATCTGGGAGAGGCTGTGTACAGGACAGCCAGGTCTGGGACCAATCTGAGAGAGGCTGTGTACAGGACAGCCAGGCCTGGGACCAATCTGGGAGAGGCTGTGTACAGGACAGCCAGGCCTGGGACCAATCTGGGAGAGGCTGTGTACAGGACAGCCAGGTCTGGGACCAATCTGGGAGAGGCTGTGTACAGCACAGCCAGGTCTGGGACCAACCTGGGAGAGGCTGTGTACAGCACAGCCAGGTCTGGGACCAATCTGAGAGAGGCTGTGCACAGGACAGCCAGGTCTGAGAGAGGCTGTGTACAGCACAGCCAGGTCTGGGACCAACCTGAGAAGGCTGTGCACAGGACAGCCAGGTCTGGGACCAATCTGGGAGAGGCTGTGCACAGGACAGCCAGGTCTGGGACCAATCTGGGAGAGGCTGTGTACAGGACAGCCAGGTCTGGGACCAATCTGGGAGAGGCTGTGTACAGGACAGCCAGGTCTGGGACCAACCTGGGAGAGGCTGTGTACAGGACAGCCAGGTCTGGGACCAACCTGGGAGAGGCTGTGTACAGGACAGCCAGGCCTGGGACCAACCTGGGAGAGGCTGTGTACAGGACAGCCAGGCCTGGGACCAATCTGAGAGAGGCTGTGCACAGGACAGCCAGGCCTGGGACCAATCTGAGAGAGGCTGTGCACAGGACAGCCAGGTCTGGGACCAATCTGAGAGAGGCTGTGCACAGGACAGCCAGGCCTTGGACCAATCTGAGAGAGGCTGTGTACAGGACAGCCAGGTCTGGGACCAATCTGGGAGAGGCTGTGTACAGGACAGCCAGGTCTGGGACCAATCTGGGAGAGGCTGTGCACAGGACAGCCAGGTCTGGGACCAATCTGGGAGAGGCTGTGCACAGGACAGCCAGGTCTGGGACCAATCTGGGAGAGGCTGTGCACAGGACAGCCAGATCTGGGACCAATCTGGGAGAGGCTGTGCACAGGACAGCCAGGTCTGGGACCAATCTGGGAGAGGCTGTGTACAGGACAGCCAGGTCTGGGACCAACCTGGGAGAGGCTGTGTACAGCACAGCCAGGTCTGGGACCAATCCGAGAGAGGCTGTGTACAGGACAGCCAGGTCTGGGACCAATCCGGGAGAGGCTGTGTACAGGACAGCCAGGTCTGGGACCAATCTGAGAGAGGCTGTGCATAGGACAGCCAGGTCTGGGACCAATCTGAGAGAGGCTGTGTACAGCACAGCCAGGTCTGGGACCAATCTGGGAGAGGCTGTGTACAGGACAGCCAGGCATGGAACCAATCTGAGGCTGTGTACAGGACAGCCAGGTCTGGGACCAACCTGGGAGAGGCTGTGTACAGGACAGCCAGAACGAGCGGCATGGTGGTGTCACTGGGTAATACAGATGATGAGACGCAGGACAAAAAAAAAAAAAAAAAAAAAAATTTAAAAAAAAAACAAAAAAACCATGAACCAGCCTACATGCATGAAAAGAAAATCTACCCCCAGCTCCCCCTCCCTCTCCCTCCTGTAAATGCTGCTTAAGAATCATAGGGGAAAAGGAAACAAAACAACAGTTTCAGTTTCATCAAGGAGGCGTCACTGTGTGCGGACTAGTCCATATACGCTACACCACATCCGCTAAGTTTTGAGACCACACTACGCACGATTTGAAGCTGATGGATAAAGGATTTAACAACTAGGATGAGACAATTGAAGAAGAGGGGCTCATGGCTACAACTCAGCAGATGTCTGACCTACGCATTAGCCCAATGTGCTGGTCAGACCTTGAGTACCTACCTAACAACACTTTTTTTTTTTTGTATGCGTGTGTAATGAATGTACACATGTGTGTGTATGGATGTGTGGGCACAGGCCTATGTGTGTGCGAGTGCGCATGTGTGTGTGCGCATGCATGAGTGCCCATGCGTGTGTGCACGTTTGTGTATGTATGTGTGTGCACACGTGTCTGTGTGTGTGTGTGTGCCTGCATGTATGCGCGCATGTGTGTGCGTGTGCATGTATGTAATTGTGCGTAAGAGTGAGCGAACGTACGTGCGCACGTGTGGTGTGTGTGTGTGTGTGTGTGTGTGTGTGTGTGTGTGTGGTGTGCGTGGCCACGTAACAGACAACAAATCTGAATAAAGCACAGTACCTTGGCGACTGCCTTTAAATTCTGACTGCCCATAGGTAGGTAGCTGTCTCTTTTCACCCATCTGCACATCATCAGCATCAATGCAGTAAGTGTGTGTGTGTGTGTCTGTGTGTGTGTGTGTGTGTGTGTGCGCGCGCGTGCATGTGTGCATAGGCGCGGGCGTGTGTGTGCATGCATTTGTGGGTACATGTGTGAGTATGTGATGGCATGTGTGTGTGTATAATCAAACAACTCATTTTTGGAGGAAACCTTCAAAGACTTCAAAATATAGGGGAAGTTCTGCTTTGCAGAATAAGACAGTAAAAAGAACTAGCACAAACTGAACATCACAATTAATCAATCTAAAAAGGAAAAAGGAATAACATTAACTTCAAAGCCAGCACCAACATATCAGCTGACAAAGTAAACCACCTGAAAACAATGGGGTACCATGAACTTCATGTCAGCACCAAAATATTACCCAACAGTATTTCATCGGAAAACATTGGGGTATTACTTACTTCAATGACAGCACCAAAACATTACCTGACACAGTATATCACCTGAAAACAATGGGGTACCATGAACATCATGACAGCACCAAAATATTACCCAATACAGTATATTACTGGAAAACATTGAGGTACCACTTACTTCACGATAGCACGAAAGTATTACCTGACACAGTATATGACCTGAAAACAATGGGGTACCACTTACTTCACGACAGCACCAAAATATTACCTGACACAGTATATGACCTGAAAACAATGGGGTACCACTAACTTCATGACAGCACCAACATTTTACCCAGTTCAGCAGACTATGTAATCCATCTCTTTGAACCAACCTGAAGCAGTCGAGGTGGGAGGCAGCTCGTGACTTGTACTCCCCCTGGTTGTCACGCTGAAAGCCGATCTCCCTCATCATGTCCAGACCGTGAATGGCCGCCCGCGTCTCCACAAAGGGCCTGCATCAGTCATCACGCCTGGTTTTACCCAGATTCATACGACTCGTTAACACTAAAAATGCAGTTGTCTACTTTCTTTTTTTATTTGCAATGAATTCTTTTTTTTTTTTTTTTTTTTTTTTAGTTTTTCTTTTTTCCTTTCTTTAAACGATTGATGGAAAGAAAAACATCATCATAACCCTACTCTATGATCTATGTTGTTGTTTTTCATCTGTCGAATCGACGAGAACCACTTCAGTCATCTTGGGGTTGAAGGGGGTAAGATGATTTGTGGATAGGCTTGTGGCTGATCAAGCCGATGCGTGCACAGAATGTGCGGTGACAGCTTGGACAGGCAATGTGGGAGACCTGCCCTTGATTGCTGGAGCGCGCTTTCCTTGCCTCTCTTTTGTGTTGCACTGCAGCTGTCTTCCTTTCTTCACATAAAACGAAGATGTGAGTCTGTGTAATGACTGCCTGACATGGCCATCACCCTGTTCCACGTGTTATGTAACGATTGACATCACTGTCAAACTGTTCCATGATCGATGTACTGACTGCCTGACATCACTGTCAAACTGCTCCATGATCTATGGACTGATTGACATCACTGTCAAACTGTTCCATGATCTATGTACTGACTGACTGACATCACTGTCCAACTGTTCCATGATCTATGTAATGACTGACATCACTGTCCAACTGCTCCATGATCTGTGTACTGACTGCCTGACATCACTGTCCAACTGTTCCATGATCTATGTACTGACTGCCTGACGTCACTGTCAAACTGTTCCATGATCTATGTACTGATTGACTGACATCACTGTCAAACTGTTCCATGATCTATGTACTGACTGCCTGACGTCACTGTCAAACTGTTCCATGATCTATGTACTGATTGACATCACTGTCAAACTGTTCCATGATCTATGGACTGACTGCCTGACATCACTGTCAAACTGTTCCATGATCTATGTACTGATTGACATCACTGTCAAACTGCTCCATGATCTATGTAATGATTGACATCACTGTCAAACTGCTCCATGATCTGTGTACTGACTGCCTGACATCACTGTCAAACTGTTCCATGATCTATGTATTGACTGCCTGACATCACTGTCCTTTAGAAACAAATGCACATATTAAACTATCCAACACAGATATATTATTTGGTATTGATAAATCCATTGCTTCGAAGGTAAATTATAAGTGTATCAATTTCATCATATTACTAAGTAAAATGTGTATCAGTACTTGCAAAAAGATGAACTCGGGTATCCCTCTGCAGCTCATTTTTGAGAAAGAATATAATGTCCGAAGGGGTTTAAAAGGAAAACTTCCCCAAGTAAGCGGGAGAGTGTAAATATCAAAAGAACTGTGAGTTGTCTATGTACACACTTTTTTTTTTTTTTGAAGGAGGGGAGAGGGGAGGTGGAAAGTTGTATTATCCGTGCGTTAGGTGTTAGAGGGAGAGAGGGGGTGGGGGAGGGGGTGCGGTGAGAGATGGGGGGGGGGGAGGGGGGGGAGAGACCGGAGAGCTGTGTGGGTGTATGGATGTGTGTGTGTAGGGGGGGGGGGAGGGAGAGATCGTGTGACTGTTGTCTCGCTTCTTGGCTTTCCTCATGTCTTCCTTGTAGACCTTTTCTTTTTGCTATAAGGTGGGCTTCATCGGGGGAACAGCTAATTGGTGAGACGACATGTAACAAACCTCTAAATTCATTCAAAAAACGCCGTCTTTGTCCGTATGTTTGTCGATCTGCCTTACGGCCTGTCTGACTTTTTACCTGCCTGTATTTCTCTCTTTCTTTCTCTCTCTCTCTCTCTTCCCCCATCTCCTTCTCCGTGTCTCTCGCCTTAAGTGTGTATGTGTGTGGGTGGGGGTGTGTATGGAGTGGGTTTTTTTTTTTTTTTTTTTTGGGGGGGGGGGGGGGGGGGGGGGAAGAGATGGGTGAGTGAGTGAGGATGGGCAGGGGTGGATGTGTGTATGGGTGAGAGGGTGGGCGGTGGTGGTGTTGACGGTAGTGTGAGGTGAGGAGCGCTCACGTACATGGGTAGAGGGATGGAAAAGGAGACGGGCAATTGGGACAAGGATATCCTTTCAGGTGTGTACATACGGAAGTGATAGTTTACACATAAAATAATTATACTTTGGTACCGTGCCTTAATATGTAACTATCACTTGTTGACATATTTGAGAGAGGAGGGAAGGGAGGGATGGGGGGGGGGGGGATGAGAGTGTGTGTGTATAACACAAAATGAAAAATTGAAAATAATGAAGTTTTTTTTTTTTTTTTTTCCATCTATGTTGATTTATTTGTACAAGCAACACATTATCAGAGTGAATGTGCCAGCACACCACACATCAGAACATCAACAAACCCAGACACTTTGTATCAAATGCCAAAACACTAAAATCAGCAAAAATATGTCCATTTATGAGAGAACATACAGACTATGCATGGTGTGGAAGAGACTGGTTGGAGAAAAAAAAAAAAAGGAAAAAAAAAAGAAAAGAAAAGAAAATCACCTAGTAGTGGAAATTGTTCTTTTTTTTTCACTCTTTGTTTTTTTTGGCAAATGAAGAGGACAGTGTGAAGCACCAAAAAATGAAGAGGTGGATTTTGGCCCTAGGAAAAAAAAAAAAATAAAAAGGAAAAAAAAAATTACCGCCTTAGGTGCTCCATTGATCCGATAACTGATGCCACAGAAAAAAAAAAAAAAAAAAAAAAAAAAAAAAAAAAAAAAAGACATCACTGTCCAACTGTTCCATGATCTATGTAATGATTGACATCACTGTCCAACTGCTCCATGATCTACGTACTGACTGCCCGACATCACTGTCCCAACTGTTCCATGATCTATGTACTGCCTGACATCACTGTCCAACTGTTCCATGATCTATGTACTGAATGCCTGACGTTACTGTCAAACTGTTCCATGATCTATGTACTGACTGCCTGACATCACTGTCCAACTGTTCCATGATCTATGTACTGACTGCCTGACATCACTGTCCAACTGTTCCATGATCTATGTACTGATTGACATCACTGTCAAACTGTTCCATGATCTATGTACTGACTGCCTGACATCACTGTCAAACTGTTCCATGATCTATGTACTGATTGACATCACTGTCCAACTGCTCCATGATCAATGTACTGACTGCCTGACATCACTGTCCAACTGTTCCATGATCTACGTACTGACTGCCTGACATCACTGTCCAACTGCTCCATGATCTATGTACTGACTGCCTGACATCACTGTCCAACTGCTCCATGATCTATGTACTGACTGCCTGACATCACTGTCAAACTGCTCCATGATCTATGTACTGACTGCCTGACATTACTGTCAAACTGCTCCATGATCTATGTACTGACTGCCTGACATCACTGTCAAACTGCTCCATGATCTATGTTCTGACTGCCTGACATCACTGTCCAACTGCTCCATGATCGAATTACTGATGCCTGACATCACTGTCCAACTGCTCCATGATCTATGTACTGACTGCCTGACATCACTGTACAACTGTTCCATGATCTATGTACTGACTGCCTGACATCACTGTCCAACTGCTCCATGATCAATGTACTGACTGCCTGACATCACTGTCCAACTGCTCCACGATCAATGTACTGACTGCCTGACATCACTGTCCAACTGTTCCATGATCTATGTACTGACTGCCTGACATCACTGTCCAACTGCTCCATGATCAATGTACTGACTGCCTGACATCACTGTCCAACTGCTCCATGATCAATGTACTGACTGCCTGACATCACTGTCCAACTGCTCCATGATCTGTGTACTGACTGCCTGACATCACTGTCCAACTGCTCCATGATCTATGTACTGACTGCCTGACATCACTGTACAACT
The DNA here is from genome assembly GCA_033310375.1 of Conus canariensis. NCBI lineage: Eukaryota > Metazoa > Mollusca > Gastropoda > Neogastropoda > Conidae > Conus > Conus canariensis. The sequence goes on from CM065743.1 coordinate 3,753,711, forward strand.
GCTCCATGATCTATGTACTGACTGCCTGACATCACTGTCCAACTGCTCCATGATCTATGTTCTGACTGCCTGATATCACTGTCCAAACTGCTCCATGATCTATGTACTGACTGCCTGACATCACTGTCAAACTGCTCCATGATCTATGTACTGACTGCCTGACATCACTGTCAAACTGTTCCATGATCCACATCTAAGCCATGCCCTCACTCACCAATCAAAGAAGTCTCCGTTGTAGGTCACAAAGATGTGAGGTTTCACGTCCTGGATGTGCTCAAAGAACTTGTGAATGAGGGCCGCCTGTCGGCAAAGAAACACAGATCAAACCTGAGTTGTAAGTCATCTGCCATGATATAAACCGATATAATCAACAGGACACAGCATTTAGCAGTAGGTATACTGGCACATGATTAAATGCATGTCTACACCTAGAAAAAGCTTGCTTCATTCTTGGATGATATATTCATGGGCACACATGACTGCATGTTAAGAGTGGGGGGAGGGGGGGGGGGGGACCTGTCAAGCATTTATTAGGACAAAATGCAACTGGGCAAACCACAAAATGGAGAAAAAGAACAAGTGAAGCAACCTATGTCCTAAAGAAGGAAAGTGGGGTAAAACACTTATTCTCTCCCCTCCATACCTTTGAGACAGAGCGAAAACCCGACAGGGCTAAAATACTTATTCTCTCCCCTCCATACCTTTGAGACAGAGCGAAAACCCGACAGGGCTGTCTTGTTCAAAGTTTGGCCACAGACAGAAAGGAAGTGAAAACAACCCCAAGGTTGGGCCGAACAAGGTTGTCTTTGTACAGTGCTGGCCAGAAAATTTTCACCTGAGTCAAGTTATTACACCGGTCACTGCTTTGAAAGAGTCTGCTGTGACACGGAACATAAGGTGAAGAAACAAGATGAAGCGTTCAATTCATGCTGTGACACGGAACATGGGGTTAAGAAAGAAATAAGACGAAGCATTCAATTCATGCTGTGACATGGAACATGAGGTTAAGAAATAAGACGAAGCATTCAATTCATGCTGTGACAGGGAACATGAGGTTAAGAAATAAGACGAAGCATTCAATTCATGCTGTGACATGGAACATGAGACGAAGCATTCAATTCATGCTGTGACACAGAACATGAGGTGAAGAAATAAGACGAAGCATTCAATTCATGCTGTGACACGGAACAAGAGACGAAGCATTCAATTCATGCTGTGACACGGAACATGAGGTTAAGAAATAAGACGAAGCGTTCAATTCATGCTGTGACACGGAACATGAGGTTAAGAAATAAGACGAAGCGTTCAATTCATGCTGTGACACGTAACATGAGGTTAAGAAATAAGACGAAGCGTTCAATTCATGCTGTGACACGGAACATGAGGTTAAGAAATAAGACGAAGCATTCAATTCATGCTGTGACACGGAACATGAGGTTAAGAATTAAGACGAAGCATTCAATTCATGCTGTGACACGGAACATGAGGTCAAGAAATAAGACGAAGCGTTCAATTCATGCTGTGACAGGGAACATGAGACGAAGCATTCAATTCATGCTGACACGGAACATGAGGTTAAGAAATAAGACGAAGCATTCAATTCATGCTGTGACAGGGAACACAAGGTTAAGAAATAAGACGAAGCATTCAATTCATGCTGTGACAGGGAACATGAGACGAAGCATTCAATTCATGCTGTGACAGGGAACATGAGGTGAAGAAATAAGACGAAGCATTCAATTCATGCTGTGACACGGAACATGAGACGAAGCATTCAATTCATGCTGTTCACAGCCCAGCTAACGGCGAAGGAAATGTAACAGCATGCCTGCGATCAGTTTTAATCAAAAGTTGCCTGTTCCAGCGAATTCATGGAGACCTGGTGGATGGATGTTGCCAACTTACGTCAGGACATCTGACTAACCAGTTATTGAGGTCAGCGTCAATTCCATACACAAATTACAAAAAGAAAAAGGACGAAAACACAACAACAAACAGTGACATCTCTAGAACAAATGTTACCCAAATGTATGTGCTTGCATAAAATGAGCTCACTCACAACGCTGCACAAGCAGTGTGTGTTTCACATCAAACACTATTCACGTTGAATCCTCTACAATGGAACTGTTCCATGTGTTGAATCCTCTACAATGAAACTGTTCCATGTGTTGAATCCTCTACAATGAAACTGTTCCATGTGTTGAATCCTCTACAATGGGACTGTTCCATGTGATGAATCCTCTACAATGAAACTGTTCCATGTGTTGAAACTGTTCCATGTGTTGAATCCTCTAACATGGAACTGTTCCATGTGTTGAATCCTCTACAATGAACCGTTCCACGTGTTGAATCCTCTACAATGAAACCGTTCCATGTGTTGAATCCTCTACAATGGGACTGTTCCATGTGTTGAGTTAACCAGTACTAATTTTACCAGAGCCAGCTGAAACAGCTGCCACATTTCTTACCCTGTAAAACAAGCACCGCAATGCTAAGGAAGGACAACCTAAGGAAGAACTTTCCACCTTCATTATGGATGTATCCATGGCCACACATGTATAAATGCAAGGTAGTGGATTTGCATTAACAGATACTTGGTTGATTCATCAATCTGAATTTTCTACTTACCGAAGTCAATAATGTCCATCTCAGATTTGCATTATCAACGTGCCTGCGATTCCTCAAATTCATGGGGACTGTTGGTGGATCGATGATGCCCACTTACATCAGGACTTTGACTGACCAGTTATTGCCGTCAGCAGGAAGCTTGGTAAGTGGTGTCCTGCATGTGTTGGATCAGAACAGGCACCTGAACTCTGAAACGATTTGGCAGCAGTGCAGTGTCCCCTCAAAAGGGTTGCCTTACGATGTGTCCTGCATGTGTTGGATCAGAACAGGCACCTGAACTCTGAAACGATTTGGCAGCAGTGCAGTGTCCCCTCAAAAGGGTTGCCTTACGATGTGTCCTGCATGTGTTGGATCAGAACAGGCACCTGAACTCTGAAACGATTTGGCAGCAGTGCAGTGTCCCCTCAAAAGGGTTGCCTTACGATGTGTCCTGCATGTGTTGGATCAGAACAGGCACCTGAACTCTGAAACGATTTGGCAGCAGTGCAGTGGTGTCCTGCATGTGTTGGATCAGAACAGGCACCTGAACTCTGAAACGAACTGGCAGCAGTGCAGTGCCTCCTCAGGAGGGTTACCTTACGACAACTCGACATTGATTACTCCCTGTGGACTGTGGTCTGACAGGATGACATGGGTGTGGCTGTGTACTGGAGAGTCAGAATGAGCTGTGCAGGAGCAAGGAGCAAGGAAGATGAGACAAAAAAAAAGGCATGCAACCAAACACACACACACCAAAGGTAAGGTCATGATGCTTATAGCCCAGCTAACCGAAAAGGGCCATATCAGGGCTGTCACCATGTTGAAGTCAACTCACAAGTCATCAAACAAACAAAAAAACAAAAAAAAGAAAGAACACCACCATTCAGACATCTCTTTAAAATACGCCTTCTAAAAACGCACCAGAAACTTCGTTAAAAAATCTTTCCTCCGTAAAATCTTTGATCAGATGAAAAACGTTAATCTCTTTCAAAAATTCAAAGATCATGTCAGGTGGGATATCTCTGAACAAGGTTTTCATGGAGTCTGCTGTAAAGTGTTTATGTCTCACATCGTGCAAGTCTCAACACTCTAAAAGAATATGTTTCACTGTGAGTGGTACATGACATGGTATGCACCACAGAGCTTCTTCACCTTTTAAAAGATAAGAACGGGTGTAAAATGAGTGGCTGTAAGCAAACGGCACAAGACTGCTTCGTCTTTACGGCACCAAAACACTATCCAAGAACAACACAACCTGCTCTTTGAATGACCATCCCCCCCCCCCCCCCCCTCCCTGGCATGGTTCCGCTGGCTGAAATCCATTAACTCTGAAGGCACCAGCCACTGTCCACTCCATTGTTTTCAGCACTCACCTCATCAGGTTCATTGAAGACGATGAAGGGACCCTCAAATTCAGGCCGTGGGGTGTACTCAAAATCCTCCACGTCTTGTGAGATGATTTCACGGTTGCAGATCAAGTAACCCTGTATACATAGTCAAACATCTACATGATGAAAAATGTCAATACACTGGGGGTGGAGGGGGCGGGCGGGGGGAAAGACGCATTTATTGCACAAAATTGAAACAAAGACAAAACCACAACAAAAATCAAAACAAAATTTGAAGATTTTTTTAAACCAATTTCTTACCCATCTCCAAGCTGGAGCATTATAAAAATGTATAACTTTGACAGGCAACATGTCTGAGTAAAAACAAAGAGTAGAAATTGTAAAAAAAAAAAAAAAAACCCTGAAAAAGGTAAACCACAAAGGTTGAAGACAGATCAGGTGTGAACAGACACTACACTTACTCACCAACAGACTGTAAAAATCATGTGTTGATCCAGTAATCAACATACCATTCCACTCTACCTGTTCCCTTCTTACCTGTCTAGTTATGAACACACTCCACTCTATACTCACCAACAGACTGTAAAAATCATGTGTTGATCCAGTAATCAACATACCATTCCACTCTACCTGTTCCCTTCTTACCTGTCTAGTTATGAACACGCTCCACTCTATACTCACCAACAGACTGTAAAAATGATCCAGTAATTAACCTACCATTCCACTCTACCTGTTCCCTTCTTACCTGTCTAGCTATGAACATGCTCCACTCTATACCCACCTACCTGGCAAGTGAAGCTGACCACAGACACAACTCAAATTCTGAAACCAAGGCTGATGCCACACGTTTTTCATAGTCAGAACAATTCAAATTTCCAGGACAAGTAAATCATCAAGTCACATGCTCATACATCCGAGCTATGATAACGCTCTTGAGAAGGGTATGGTTGACTTCACGACCGATTCATCTGCCCTTTTGTGTAAAATGCACACAACACACCAATGAGTATTAAGTTAATATATTAAAACCACTTCATTCTCACCTGTCCATTAATAAACACACACCACCACCCCCTCCCACTCACCTGTCCATCAATCATGTAGGAGATCATCATGATCTGGTCGGTCTGGGCGTCAGGGAACTTGAGGGGAAGTTTGGTTGTTTCGATGTCAAACGCTAGCACCACAGGCTCCTGAAAGGTCACGTCCACACACAGCGGAGCCATTTAAAGTGACACTGGTCCCTGCTCCACCGTCACTACTTCACAACTACTGCTGGTATGATAATCATCACTGAGCACCAGTCACAGCCGTATTATACCATATCAAAAAGTGTACATGTAGAAAATACATAGGCTGCTACTACAAATCACAAATGGACTTCCACAGGACTGGCTGTTCTCCCTCCCCTCACCACCCCACCAGATGAGACATTCTTCCGATGAGATAAACTGTATCAACATTGTTGCTGATCCCTCCTAGATGAATCTGTCTCTCCCTCCCTTCCCCCCTCTCCCTCCATCTGTCCTCCCCATTTCTATGCGTATGTATGTGCAAGGCAAAAGTTACATGTGACCTAGCGTTACCATCATCCCAATTCAAAATGGTTGTTCTGCCCTATCATTGTTCAACTTCTAAATCACTCTCCCACCTACAAATCACCGTTGTATTTTACTGCCTTTCTTAGGGGTTACGACACGTGCCAGAGTGACTCTGTCCAAGACCACTCTACAAAGTGTAATAAAGGATTATCTCACCATAGCTCCTTGTCCTAGACCATTGTACATGGTACAGTGGAGGGTGGACATGTACCTCACCATAGCTCCCTGTCCATGACCATTCTACAGGGTACAGTGGAGGGTGGACATGTATCTCCCCATGACTCCCTGTCCAGGACCATTCTACAGGGTACAGTGGAGGGTGGACATGTCTCTCACCATAGCTCCCTGTCCATGACCATTCTACAGGGTACAGTGGAGGGTGGACATGTGTCTCACCATAACTCCCTGTCCAAGACCCCATTTTAGAGGGACAGCTGGGGAGGTTAGGTGAGGGATAGGAAGGGAGTCAAAGAGACAGAGAGCCAGAGAGAGACGAAAAGAGAGAAAAAGGGACACAGAATCAGTCTCACACACACACATACCAACACACATGCACAAGAACACAAATGTGCATGTAAACCCACACACAAGCCCATACACAGCTACATACACATACACACACCACATACACCCAAGGCACATGCACAGACATACACAAAGACACACACACTGAAGATACAATAAATTACACATTCACAGACTGGGAACCTAAAACCTACAGGCCAGGACACAAAGACACACACACTGAAGACACAATAAAACTGACACATTCACAGACTGGGAACCTAAAACCTACAGACCAGGACACAAGATCAAAACCTACAGGCCAGGACACAAAGACACACACACACTGAAGGATACAATAAACTGACACATTCACAGACTGGGAACCTAAAACCTACAGGCCAGGCCAACACAGATCAAAACCTACAGGCCAGGACACGAGATCAAAACCTACAGGCCAGGACACGAGATCAAAACCTACAGGCCAGGACACGAGATCAAAACCTACAGGCCAGGACACAAGATCAAAACCTACAGGCCAGGACACAAGATCAAAACCTACAGGCCAGGACACAAGATCAAAACCTACAGGCCAGGACACAAGATCAAAACCTACAGGCCAGGACACGAGATCCTCACGACGTTTGATCTCCGGTGCCGCCATGCCGTGACCCCACACGGAGTACCAGTGACCCACAAAGATCTTGAGGTCGATGGAGACTCGCACGTGATAGGGCACATCGTACTCCCTGCCAACACACAGTACAGCCCTGTAACATCTCGAGACCCCCCATACTTCCATCCCTCAGAAACCCCTGACTTGTGAAGGACCTTTTGAGGACCTGACAAACACACATCAGGATGAACTGCCGCCTCTCTACCACAAACGATCACATAAGCCACAAATCTGTGATTGTAGGGCATAGGCACATTTCACACAACTGCTGAAGCAATCTTTGTTTTCACTTTCTAGTAAATTTCTCTTGTTGCTCATAATCTTTACACTGCCCTCCTTCCGTCTGCTGAACTATGCAGCACTGACCATGTCATAGCCATGGATTACAACTCCACATTTCTCACACACACACCACACCCTCCCCCCACCAATAAACCACTCTAAACACTTGCAATGCCATGCCAAGACCAGTGCTCCACGTACAACTACTTTCAATCCGATCGAAGGACATACAAGGCCCCAGGAACTCATCACTCATGTCCTCTGTAGGTCCTTCGATTGGATTGAAAGCAGTTGTAGGTGGAGCTCGGACCCTGGCATGGCTATGTAAAGAAACCAAGGACTGTAGAACCTACAAAAGGATAAAAACCAAGTACACACACATAAAAGAAAACAGTGCTCTAAAAAGTTGTATATTTCCGAAACTTTAAAAAAAAAAATGCATGCAAAAATGAGCTGCTGACTATTTTTGTGTGCATGTATAAACTCCATGCATTCAGCAAAAAGATCCAGCCCTCACCTGATGTCGATGATGTTCTCCATCTGATCGGAGAGCTTCTTGGACACAGCCGACATGTCCTCCCCTGTCAAATGACTGCAAACCAAACACAATTCACTGGTCAACATTCATGATGCACTTCATGAAAGCCTTGAACAGTTATGTCCCACATGATGTGACGTTTGAATTTCTAAAAGAGATCAACATTTTTCATCTAAGTTTTTTTCTTTATGGAAGAAAGGTTATTAATGAAATTTCCAATGTGTTTTTAAGAAGGTGTATTTTAAAGGGTTATGTGAATGTATTTTTTTTTCTATTTTAATGACTTGAGCTGACTTCAATGCGGTGACAGCCCTGATATGGCCCTTTGCGGTCGGCTGGGCTGTAAGCAACATGCTCTCTCTATCATGTTGTGACAGTGTGAAGTAGTAATGCCTGGTGCGCTGTGACATCAAGGAACTGTGTTGTGGGGCAATCCCCATATGAGCTGGTATGCTAGGGTATGTGGCACAGCAAAGCGCGATACAAACAGCAATGTCTACTGTTCTTTCATTTTGCACTGTGGTGTGCTATACAGGCCGGGGAACAGGTGATCTAAAAAAAAAAATCTTGGAAAAAAAGGCCAGGGTCCAGGGGCAGCCTAGGCCCCCGTGAGGTCCAGGGGCAACACCCCTAGTGGAGGTCCCGGGGGGCTTTGCCCCCCAGCCGAAATTGAATTTGAGCATTTCTGAAGACCCTTCGTGGCCTCTCGTGATAGGCAAATTACCATGTGGCATGCAAAGAAACCAAACTAACTCGCTGATCGTAACCTGCCACTTTCGTTGACTTTTCAGTCCAGTCACATGTCCATTTGTTGCCAACTGATCCTTCGTCAAACGTCTCACCACGATTTATGATGCGTGATATGCACAACATTTTGCCGATCGTAGACTCTTCTGAAGCATTCGACTCCTGTGAAACATGCAGAACATGGCTGCGAAAATCGCGTTCACATATTGATGCGCCTGCCTTGGCAATAGTTTCATAAAGCACACGGAAATACCCTCACAACACGCGGGCGGCACTGTCTGAAAATAGTATGAAGAAAACCTGGATTGGATATACTGGATACGGAACGGTAATGGACTTGGGAGTGATCAAGTCCTTCACAATTTTTTTTTTCTCTGCGGGATTTTTTTTCTCGGACCCGTTTTCTTTTTCTCCTAAGTCACTTTGAAAAATCTTGGGGATCCTCAGATCCGAGAAGAGTTCCCCAGCCTGGCTATGACACACCCTCACACAGTGTCACGCAGAACAGTATCCCAACACACCCTAACCTCCATCACACACAACGGCACCGGCAACACCCCACCTGGTGAGCATGGCGGCGTAGGTGGTGTTGTTCTTCTCCCTCTCCTTGTTCTTGCGGACGGCCGGCTGGATCTCTCGCTTGGCCTTCATCAGGTCGTCCACACTGGGGAAGGACAGCTTGATGTACGTCTGCTTCAGCCCCACCAGGTGGTTGGGCTGGGGGGAAGGGAGATAAACGCATCATTCTGTGTGGTGGGGCTTAGGCTGGGGGCAAGGGAGACAAACACATCATTCTGTGTAGTGGGGCTTAGGCTGGAAGCAAGGGAGATAAACGCATCATTCTGTGTGGTGGGGCTTAGGCTGGGGGCAAGGGAGATAAATGCATCATTCTGTGTGGTGGGGCTTAGGCTGGAAGCATGGGAGATAAACGCATCATTCTGTGTGGTGGGGCTTAGGCTGGAAGCAAGGGAGATAAACGCTTCATTCTGTGTGGTGGGGCTTAGGCTGGAAGCAAGGGAGATAAACGCATCATTCTGTGTGGTGGGGCTTAGGCTGGGGGAAGGGAGATAAATGCATCATTATGTGGTGGGGCTTAGGCTGGAGGCAAGGGAGATAAACGCATCATTCTGTGTGGTGGGGCTTAGGCTGGAAGCAAGGGAGATAAACGCTTCATTCTGTGTGGTGGGGCTTAGGCTGGAAGCAAGGGAGATAAACGTCATTCTGTGTGGTGGTGGCTTAGGCTGGAGGCAAGGGAGATAAACACATTCTATGTGGTGGGGCTTAGGCTGGGGGCAAGGGAGATAAACGCATCATTCTGTGTGGTGGGGCTTAGGCTGGGGGAAGGGAGATAAACGCATCATTCTGTGTGGTTGGGCTTAGGCTGGAGGCAAGGGAGATAAACATATCATTATGTGTGGTGGGGCTTAGGCTGGGGGCAAGGGAGAATAAACGCATCATTATGTGTGGTGTGGCTTAGGTGGAGGCAAGGGAGATAAACACATCATTATGTGTGGTGTGGCTTAGGCTGGGGGCAAGGAAGAAAACACATTCTGTGTGGTGGGGCTTAGGCTGGGGAAGGGAGACAAAACATATTCTGTGTGGTGGGGCTTAGGCTGGGGGAAGGGAAACAAATGCATCATTCTGTGTGGTGGGGCTTAGGCTGGGGAAGGGAGACAAATGCATCATTCTGTGTGGTGGGGCTTAGGCTGGGGAAGGGAGACAAATGCATCATTCTGTGTGGTGGGGCTCAGGCTGGAGGAAGGGAGACAAATGCATCATTCTGTGTGGTGGGGCTTAGGCTGGGGGAAGGGAGACAAATGCATCATTCTGTGTGGTGGGGCTTAGGCTGGGGGAAGGGAGACAAATGCATCATTCTGTGTGGTGGGGCTTAGACTGGGGAAGAGAGACAAACACATCATTCTGGAGTTCACATCACCAACAACTGGAGGACAATTACATGGATTAAACTTTAAATAACCATTTGAATGGGTTCAGTCATATTTGAGCAGTGTAACAACGCCTACCTTGCACCGAATTCGACAAAGATAAGAGACTGCTTGTTCTCCATTTTCATTGTCCCCGAGTGTTGTTTAGCTTACCTGAAGAAGACCTTAGAAGTCGAAAGGCGTCGTGTTTTGTTTCATGATTCATTTGTCCACGTTGTTTGGTGGAGTCGTAATAATTACTTAAAAAATTTTCAATAACCATCCACATGCATTTGCCTGTAAAGGTGACTCTAAATTTGTTTCCACTGAGGTTACTTGGGAAGTGTGGAGTGCACAGACGCAGCGTCAGAAGCTGGTCATCTAATTCTTGTGGGCACTGTTTGGATGGACCCCAGGACAACTGAAAACGTTCCTTTCCTACCTTGTACTGAAAGTGACAGACTGAAAGCGTCGATGACCGAGACAGTAAACCAGAACAGCTTAGATGTTAGGGTACACAACACAAATGTGACTGAACCCATTCAAATTTACCTGACAATGACAAAGGTCATCCATATGGAATGAGTCAGATGTGCAGTCTCATAGAACAATGAGGAGAGTAATCATCACTGTCTGTTATCATAATCGTCAATACACAAACAGTACCTGCATGCCAAAGCACAACCTTAACTCAATTTTCATGTGAAACATGATCAGTTCAGACTTGCTGGGTGGGGGAATATGTGTTGTTTTTTTTTTCTTTCTTTCTTTGTCTAGAAAATCTATCCAGCAGATTCACACATTTTTTTGTGTGCTCAAAACAATTCGGCAGCTTTAATTGATAAATCATGTTCGGGAGAGGCATGAAAGTAGACACACATGCGGAACTTCAGCCACACATGTGCGCACACACGCACACAAACACACATGCACGCACACACACACACATATGCACACACACACACACACACATACATGCACACAAACATACACACACACCACACATGCGCACGCACAGTGACACACATACGCGCACACACACACACCGCACACACACACGCAGGCATGAGCGCACACACACACGCACACACTCACACACACAAAAGCAGTCTTACCAGGTCCAGATCCTCTTTCTCCACAGTCTGGATGGAGGCGATTTTCCCAGAGAACTTTCTGGTGAGGAAAGACGCCACCTCTCGCTGGGAATCCTTCTTGGTGGCAATGTAGAAATATGGCTGGAAGGGAAGCGTCACCTGAACCAACGCAGTAAGGCAGAATTGGAATTTTTGCTCTGACCAGTCTTTTTCTGAACACAATACAAAATGCATGCTTAGGAGACTTTCTTCTCATTCTTTTCTTTACATTGTTTTAGACTGTGTATTTTCAGTTACCTTCTTGAGGGTGTCTCAGGTTTTGAGCATGTGTATGCATGATTTTTGGCAACAGTATTTTCTCGTCAACATCTCTTCTGTTGAACAGGGAGGGAGGGATTTCCTTTATTTTCTGACAGGCAACCAAAGTCTGAGCATTTCTGCTGCACAGACCAAGCAGTTTCAAACAAGGTTTGTATAAGTTTTTCATGAGAGTAACAATACCTACCTGTTCATGTTGCTTACAACCCAGACGACGAAATGTGCAACATTAGGGATGTCGCCTCGTTGAAGTCAACTCTCAATGTAGATTTGAAGAACACACACAGACATACACACGATTTCTTAAATGAGGGACATAGAAAATGATGGTGACCTTGAACCTGCTCCCGTCGTCCTCCAGGAAGTAGTAGTCCACAGCACTGACCAGACGTTTGTCCTCGTCCAGAATGTCCGTCTGCCCACACAGTAAAGACAGCGCTCCATACCTGGTCACCCCACAACGTCACAACAACAGTACTAATCTTCCTTCATATGTCTACTAAAACAATATGTCAAGAACCTTTTTGCTAAAGTTCTATTCTATTACAGACATATCAACAGTACTGAAACTATATAAAATCCATACAGAAACTTTTCTGACCTAAAATATGACAATTTAAAAAGGAGGATATAAAATCCATACAGAAACTTTTCTGACCTAAAATATGACAATTTCAAAGTGATAAGTTATCAATGAATCTGTTTTAACTGTACAAGGAAATAGCTATACTCTCCAACCAAACTCTCTCTCAGGAATGTGGGGTTTTTTGTTTGCATCAGAGCAGATAGACCACATTTAATTCAAGTAAATGGGTTGAGGTCTGTAGCCTACAGCTGAATGGGGACGTGAAACATTAGAGATCTACCATGTCCAGGGCATGGTATTACAGAAGGCTGAGCCCATCCCTCTTATTCTGCTGCCCAAATCTTCCCTGACCTGAATGTGGTAGCTGGTTACAGCCACGTGGACAGAGAGGATTTCCAAGTCATACACTACTTCATTCTTCCACACTAAGACTACACATGTACACATAACAAAAATGATCAACAACATTTAACCCGAAGAGTGCCTATAAGCCGTCAGCTGACGCCGAAGTAAAAATGCTTTCCCAGTGCCTATGGGCCGTCCACTGACGTCATGCATTTTTCTTCAATTTTCATTCGTTACTATTTCTATTAACGGACTTAAATAGAGTGTGCGTAGTAAGCCTTATATGTCTGTAGTATTAAAATGATATGCAAATGACCACACGTGAGGGGAAAGCCCATTTATTCTCATCACTGACTGGATGACCAGCCAGCACTTCGTCTCGCTTGCAAAGATGGCGGCGCAACCTTCGACAAGCGTAGTGACCAAATCAACGTATTTACACAGCTGAGCAGGCTTTGCTAATCATTTTTGACAAAGACAATAATCTTTTATTCAACGACTTACTCGAGCATGAAGGTGAGATGATGATTGTGATGGAATTGCCGACCGTATTTGTCAGTTATTGAGTCGGGCTGTGTGACCTCAGTGTGTGTTCAGCTGACTGGTTTGCCAGCGTCGAACGAGCTCGCCTAGTGTGTACTCTGCACTGTGTGCCAGTGGCCGTGATGTGATAGTCAGCGCGAGAGGGGAGCGTGGCCTGCTCACGGCATGACACGGGGCAGAGGGAAAGGTAGGAGAAGAGGAGGAGTGAAAGAGAGGGTTGAAGTCCAGCAAGGGGGCGTGGTGGGGGGAGGGGGGCGTGGTCGTGGACTGACCTGTCTGCATAGAGTGTGAGCATCTTGATAGACTTCTAAACTGTTTTACTTTCATTTACATGTGTAGTGTGACAATACAAACTTTATTTTCAACTTTTTTGCTTTGTGTTCTTTTTTGGATGTGAAGCTGTAGTGGTAAATACATGTTTTTGATCGTGCAAAAAATTCTATCCAAATCTAAATGCCTAAATATTTTTTTATTATCAAAATTAAAACAAAAGAAGCCCAGATTCAAAATCTTCATTCAATTTCCTTCAAAACTCATATATATTTCATTGTTATATCTTTTGTAGTTTCTGAGCTAGAATTTTTTGTTAATTATTACCCCCCAATCATTAGATTTCCCTGGCACTGGGAAAGCCTTTGTTTGTAACATTTTCAAGCAGTGAACGGGTCAAGTGCCACAAAAATACATTAATCATAAATCAAAGTCCAGTGGGCAACAAGACACCACAGAATGGGCAACTAGTCCACTCTAGACTGAAGCTGCAGTCTCAGGACCAAGTTGCCACACATTACAACTAAAAAAACCCTGATATGTTGTATTTTGTAACAGAAAAACTCTAAAGACGTGAGCGTACGCCACACAGTGTTTGTAACAGAAAAACTCTAAAGACGTGAGCGTACGCCACACAGTGTTTGTAACAGAAAAACTCTAAAGACGTGAGCGTACGCCACACAGTGTTTGTAACAGAAAAACTCTAAAGACGTGAGCGTACGCCACACAGTGTTTGTAACAGAAAAACTCTAAAGACGTGAGCGTATGCCACACAGTGTTTGTAACAGAAAAACTGTAAAGACGTGAGCGTACGCCACACAGTGTTTGTAACAGAAAAACTGTAAAGACGTGAGCGTACGCCACACAGTGTTTGTAACAGAAAAACTGTAAAGACGTGAGCGTACGCCACACAGTGTTTGTAACAGAAAAACTCTAAAGACGTGAGCGTACGCCACACAGTGTTTGTAACAGAAAAACTCTAAAGACGTGAGCGTACGCCACACAGTGTTTGTAACAGAAAAACTCTAAAGACGTGAGCGTACGCCACACAGTGTTTGTAACAGAAAAACTGTAAAGACGTGAGCGTACGCCACACAGTGTTTGTAACAGAAAAACTGTAAAGACGTGAGCGTACGCCACACAGTGTTTGTAACAGAAAAACTATAAAGACGTGAGCGTACGCCACACAGTGTTTGTAACAGAAAAACTATAAAGACGTGAGCGTACGCCACACAGTGTTTGTAACAGAAAAACTGTAAAGACGTGAGCGTACGCCACACAGTGTTTGACAGTAAATACTGATAGTAAGTAACAGGGAAAATTCTGAGGAAGTTGAAGACAGGGACAACAAAGAGCAAATAACAGGCACTTAACTTCCAACAGGCGTGCAAACTGTTCACACTGAAACAGTCCCTGCATCCCCCACAGGGAATTGAACTCCAACTTTGGAGGATTTGGGGGATATTGTTGCCCACAGCTTCATTGTCCAGACTGCTTTATAATTTACATGCACACACACACACACACACCCTAACAATCTCTCTCTCTCTCTCTCTTTCTTGGTTACAGGGGTAAAATAAGAAACTAACAACCTGCATTACAATGGCCTAACAAACACAAGCCAACAAGGCGAATAATTTCAATCTCATCATTTCCATTCAGTTTTAATCCACGACACACACACTGACCGGGTGCATGTTGATGAGCCACCCTGTGCGCTCTTGGGGATCCTTGTAGCGGTTGAAGCCAAAGCGGACGTCAATTTCATCGTTCAGGTTCGCCCGCTGAAGTCTCTTCTCTGTGGAATCTTCACGTCTGGTTGACACAAAAAAGACAAATGTGCAGCAGTTTGGCAACTTAGTGGGCTATGAATATCTTACAAGTTGAATTATAAAGGATTAAAAAAATAACACGAAAAAGAAGGAAAACATTACAACAATACAAGCCTCTGTTACCTAAGTTACAGTCATACTGGGGCCGGAATAGCTCAGTTGGTAGAGCGCCGGACTCGTGATCCTGGGGTTGCGGGTTCGAATTTTGGTATAGGGGGATTTTTCCCTCAGAGTTAACATTGGTTCTGACTCCATTCCCCATACAGTCCTTCGAGGAAGACTATAAACCGAGGTTCCATGTGTGAACGCACGCACAACATCTTGCACACATGTAAAATCCCATCACCAACTTTCGGAAGAGACGGTGTGTCGGAATGAGCGGCATGAGTACACTGCCTCTGAGGTGGCGCAGAGGTTGGGACAGAAAAAAAAAAAAAACTTTCAGAAGAGAAGGCCAGTTTGGCCGTTGGTATGGATGACACGTTACACAGCGCATGCACCTTCCCCGAAGATGGAGTATGGCTGCCTTAATGGCGGGATAAAAAACGGTCATACACACAAAACTCCACTGCCTGTCTATACAGGCAGTGTCCGCAGGGGTATCAGCCTGTGCATGCAGAAAGAAAGAAAGACAGTCATACTTATTTAAAATTCATTTCAGCAATAGGCACCAACACTTTTTTTTCCTGTCTCATTGCTTGTGCCCTCTGGTCGACGCTATGTCCATGCTGCTCATTCCAGATCTATCATCCATAGCCACATTCAGCCTCACCCAGTAGTCCACAGACACAGTATGTTCTAGTAGTCATCAGGCAACCTGCCAGCGGAGACACTCCACTGTTACCATATCACTCCCTGTATTCAGTGGGGCCTGTACTGATCCAACACACACAGGACACGTCCTACTAAGCCCTCTGCTTTTGAGATGAACAGCACCAAGAAAACTGATGACCGTCTCAGTGTCTGTCTGGGACTGGGCCAAGCTGCTTCATGAAATATCTGATAGACACTGTTCCCCGTGGTACGTCAGGCGCTGGGCTACTACTTAAAATTACAAGCTCTCTGAATACCTATAGACACTGTTCCGTGGAGTCAGGCCTGGCTACTACTAACACTCTGTGTGCGGTGACTGTCAACATGCTGACGTGTGTCTCAATCCAAGATTCCTCATTAGCCAATGAAGTAAAAAAAAAAAAAATGAATATTTTGTTTCAGTTTTACAATGTCTCATACATAAACACATACTGCATGCACATGGAGAGTGACAAGATTTACTACAAACAACTCATTTGTATCAAGGGAGTTGAAAGAAGTAAAGCTGAAGAACATGTCAATGAACAAATGTTAAACTGAAGAAAATACACCCACACATGCATGTATGCACACACACACACACTCACTCTCTCTCTCACATCAAACAACATTCTACCAAGTGACTGCCATTATACTGCAGCAGAGTCTGAAGCACATATGGAAGAGGAAAAGTAAAACCAACAGAAGTCAATGGATCTCATGTCTCACTGTAGCAATATCACTAAGAGGAAAAGCAACCAGAACTCTTGTGCACCAGACAGCACTGTCCAAATTGAACCAGTAATCAGCTCTGCCTGCTTCTTTTCTTCTGTTTCTTCATCCTCTTCCACTCGTGTCCAGCTTTCAGAATCAACAATTATTGACATGTATTCATAATTTGTGCAATATGGGTAGAGGGAAATGGGTGAAATGAGTATAATGTTTTTCCTTTGTCAGCATTCTCAACTAAAACACCAACCACTCTGAAAGTTTTGGAGAGTTCAGCTGGCATACCCCCCCCCCCCCCACCCCACATGCACACACCCACACCCCATCCAACACCACTCTTCCCATGCCCCAGAAAAATTTAGATACCTGAATTCAAAGTTTAATTCAATATATGTCATACTCTCGTATCTTTCTTACAATGTAACGTTACAATGGCAGATTGGTGGCTTGAAACAATCATTGTTAGTATGTTCCTCAACCTATTTTCATGATCCTTGTACTTGAGGATGTATGAACATGTTTCACACTCAGACACTTTTAAGTACAATTCAACTTGTTCTTTTGTAGCTGTCAAACAACAAACTAAAACCCGTCCTCTCAGATGTGCGATCGAGATCTATAGTTTTCGTAACATTAAATGTGCGTGCGTGCAGCGCGCGCGCGCGCGTGTGTGTGTGTGTGTGAGAGAGAGAGAGAGAGAGAGAGAGAGAGAGAGGGGAGGGAGAGAGTTTCACTTTTAGTTTCTGATGGTGGTGTTTATTTTATGATCTGGTAAAAGGTTTTGGGGGATCACGTCCCTAGTTGAAAGGGGTCTCTAAACTAAAACTTGGTCCTCTTCTCTTACCCTGACGATTCTCCTCCTCCCTGGTCCTTGTCGGTCTTAAACCGTCCGCTGTTCTGAAGCACCATTTCTACTGACCGACGGAATCGATTGTTTCGACTCTAGACGTGCGTTATTGCAGACGTTCTTTGCCAACAATTCATTTCTGGCGCGAACTGTATAGGAATATTTTCTGCGAAAGTTTCGATGTGGAGTTGAACTGTTTGCGAATAAGTGATTATAAAAGCAGCAGCTTGGTTTTGTCTGTGTAAGGCTACCTGGGTCGCTCGGTTGGTCAGAGAATTAAGTTTGTGGTCATATGTCGCAAATTTGCATCACGCGGGCACCCGACATTGAAAATGGCGAATTTTTGCAACCCATGCATTCAACCTCCTCCGTGTACAGGGTGGGTTGAGGGACTGGTGCCAGTCATGTCTCCTAATAAGTTCCTGGTTACCTCTAAAAGTAACGAGAGAATTGTTCACGCAAAGACTTATCCACATTGTGTGACTGACAGTTTAGCAGAAACATCAGCGTTTTTGACAGCAACAGAAGTTTCAAAGTAACAAGCAGCATCACAGATCAGTATAAATATTAACCCTTTGTATAAACAACATGTGTTTTGGAACTATTATAGGCGAAACCCTCTTCAGCTAACGAAGGATCAGCTGCAGTGGCTGAGATTCCACGCACTCCCCTCCCACCGTCACCAAGCCAGTAAATTGGTATGAACAGAGTACCAGTCAAGATCAAGATCATAATGTGTTGTCGTTCTGGTGGTAGGTGTAGCACATTGCAGCCCCTACCCCCCCCCCCCTCCCGGTGTACACATTGCAGCCCCTTCCCCTCCCCTCCCCCCCTCCGTGTAGCACATTGCAGCCCCTCCCCCCTCCCCCTGCCTCCTCTTCTCCGATTCCTCTGGAATGGTTATTCTAACGTTATCTGTATCTGCCATGTCACTGTATGTAGATGTGGATGCAAACTGAATGTAACTAACTTGTCTCCGTAGCGTCAGGATGCCTCCTTCTCCCTCAACTACGTGGGCAATTGTTGGGGCAGAACTGACTGTTCGTTCATCCTTTCTTTCCATTGTTTCGAATGTTGTTTGTACTGCCTAAAGAAGACCCAAAAGGTCGAAATACGCTCTGTCTGTTTTGTAATTTGTTTGTTCCTTCGTTCAGTAGCTCGGTAATTCTATTTTTCCTTTCAGGGTACATTGGGGACAATTTTTTTTTTTTTTTTTTTTTGTGGGGGGGGGGGGAGGATGGGTACAAAATCCTTGTACGTAATGTGAAAAAAAAAACAAAAACTATAAGGGATTGAGAAAAATGAATGTCATGCTAGCATCCGATTTAAAATAAGAAAAACGAACAAACGGGAAAAAAAGGAAAGAAAGAAAGATGCTGTCGTCTAAATTTTGTCTCCTAGATGTATACCAAATCCCACAACACTTTACTGTGATTATATTTTGCTTGGTTTGCAATATTCTCAATTTGTTAGATGTGCCTGGTTTTGTACCTTTTGAAGCTTCCGGACCGTCTAGAGTTCCTGAAAAAATGGCTGCCATAAGCAAGGAAGAATACTTGAAACGTTATCTGTCAAGTGATACAAACAAGGAGAAGAAAAAGAAGAAGAAAGTTAAGCGTGTGAAGCAATCGAAGTAAGTCGCATTTATTTGTCACGTTGACTTACAGAGTGATAGAATGAGATTGTCACTCAGACACTGAGTTGTTTGCCGTAAACCGAAAATAGCATCTAACTAATGCCGGCACGGATAATTTGCCAATTGCATCTGGCTACTCAAATCTGTCTTTCTAATTAACGAAGGCAAGTAGAAATTTGACGGAACAGATAGATTCTTTTATCTTCATGTTCCCAGGACAACTAGAAAATTTCTCACCCTGGTGTGTGTGTGTGTGTGTGTGTGTGTGTGTGTGTGCTTCTTCTTCTTCTTCTTCAGTTTAACGTCCTTCCACTAAAAGTGTGTGTGTGTGTGTGTGTGTGTGTGTGTGTGTGTGTGTGAGAGAGAGAGAGAGAGAGAGAGAGAGAGAGAGAGAGAGTGAGTGTGTGTTTGTGTCTGTGTGTGTGTGTGTGTGGTGTCTCCATTGCATTGGAATGGAGGAGAGGGCTGAATAACTATGATGTATGTCACCCATTCTCAGTAAGAATGGCACATTGGACCTCAGCAAGATGTAAATTTTTATTTTTAGATTTTCCCTCTTAAAAGAGGCTTTTCAGATAAACTGACCATTACCACAGAAGAAAAACTGGGTGCCCTCAAGTTAAGCCAACTGCATTCCCATGCATTATAAAAAATATCTGAGGTTAAAAGAGACAGTCGGAAAGCACTGTGAAAAAAATACTGAAGACATCAAGCTTCAGACATGCATGTTACTTTTTTTTTTTTTTTTTTTTTTTTTTTAATACATATTTTATTACAAAACATAAGAACAAATTACAAGTAAGGATTACAAAACGCATACTTATCGCAGTATGCATGTTACTTTCAGTAACGTAACTGTTGTGCTTTTTTAGATCTGTCGCATCCAAGGAAAAGTGAAAACTAAAGGTTTGTTAGATCTGACGTACTCTTTGACGTCACTTACACTGATAAAGACGGTCAGGCCTAAAGAAAAATTTCTAAGTAGATTGAGCTACTTTTTAGATGTAGTCACCCCCTTTGAAGTAACTATGACGAGGAATAAAAGCCAATAATCCTACTTACTGTGAACAGATGCTCTTTCTGCAAAATGGTGGGGCTTGAAAGAGGTCATGTGAGCCTGCAGCAAGTGTTTCTAGTGACGTCTCGGTTAGGTTTGTAAAATGCGCATCACGTACATGTTGGTAACGCCTATGTTGGGGCACCAGCATTTTATTGTATGGCAAAGGCTGAAACCAATCTGTGGCAATGTCAATATCTTTTCCTGCCTTGGTTTTCTCTTGTGCACAGCACAGCTGAAGAGCTTTGATGCTGGTCATTTTCCTGCTGAGAAAAATGGTAGTAACGTACATGTTGCTGGTGGTGAACCACACACATTCAGGTTAACTATCCTGCTGTGGTCTTCAGTAATGTCTCAGTTGAAAACCCATTATTTACCTAACTAGGGGGTTCAGTTAACTGTCATTTAACGACCTTTGTGGATTATTTTATGGGAACTGTAATATGGTAGGGCTTCATGAACAACAGGCCTACTTTTTCTTATCCTCGGGAACAGGTGGTTATAGGTCGATTTACTGGAGACAATGCAGCTCATGCATAAATGAGGTAGTGGAACATGATTAAAAAGGATGATTACTCATCATACAACTCATAAAAGCATATCATGAGTTCGATTTTGTATTTTTCTTCCACTGCTGAAGCTGTGGAAACTCAGCGGGAACAGTCACGTACATGTTGTTTTGAGTGACAAGTCATTTAGTTCCCTCATACACAGGAATACCGGTCCCACAGAGGACTAATACCTGTCTGTTGTAGGCCCTTGGCTATGCAGTCTCACAATGTATGGCTGCAAGCAATTACTGTTTTAAAATAAATGGAGGACAGTGGAACCTGTAAAACAGTTCTTGTGCCATTCTTATTGAGAATGAGCGATGTATGTGTGATCAAATGCTCTGTGCGTGCGTCTCTCTTCACTCCCTGAATTTTTCCCAAACTTAACTGCCAGCCCTTCCATCACTCTTGCTTAAGTACTGGAAGACAGACTGCTATTTGTTGACAAGATTAAAATTGAAAGAAACATTAATGTATTACCAAACAAAAGAATAAACAAAGTACAAAACAAACAAGATGGTCTTCTTTGGGCATGACGAACAATATTCCAGACAATGAAAAATGAAGGAGGAACAGTCAGTCACTTATCTCCTCAAACTGGGCACAAAATGGATGTGGAATGGAGATGAAGCTGCTGGGAAGGAAGACCATATGTGTTAAATTAATAACAATGATAGTGATAATAAAATGAAGAGAATATTACTACCACCTCTTTTAGTTTTAAGAACGATGGTAATATGAAGTCATCAATATCTAAAACAAAAAGCTGTCTGTAAAATAATAATGAAATTCAGTTTAAATTCACCATTTTAGATCTGATCATATGTATGCATGCACAGTTTATGTTGACCATTTCATTTTCATTTTAAATGAAAAACATTTTGGGTGTTCAGTTTTTTTTTTTTTTTATTTTTTTTTTTTATGCAGTCTGGGTTTTGATGAGTGTCTGCAATATTGGTCAGTGTAAATGGAAATTTATATTCAGCAAATCTAATCAAAAGAAGAAAAAAGTGAAAAGAAAAAGAAGAAAGAGTAATGCTTTCAGATTTTTTTGAAAGACAGATCTTTCTTCTTTCTTCTTCATTGTCAGAAAAGTTCAGAAAAGAACCTTGCACAGCCATGTAAAATTCGCAGCGTTTTCATTTTTAAAACTGGAAAGTTTGCTGATAGTGTGCGGATCATTGATGATGATGTGGACATCAAGACCATCACCACAACGGCATCCCGGAATGAGGACAACGACCTTGAAGACGAGGCGCCCACTGTTGCGGAGATTGTGGATGAACGACCGGAGCATGTCCAACGACTGGAGGCATACCGCAAAAACCAGCGCTGGAAAGTGGTTGGGAAAGATAAAGAGGAAGACGGTGAGTATGGGGGAGGAGAGGAAGAAGAGGACAGGTTGCAGGTTGGGGTTGCAGAAGAATGGAATTTGGGCGGCAGTTTCATAATTGTGCGGAAAAGTTCTTAGAGCCCAAACCAAGAAAGTTTTATTCTTGCCAACCCTGCATTTTTACTAAAAATTTTCTAACAAAAAAAAACTTATGCTGTGGTGTTAGGACTACACAATGCATAGAATAGAGAATTACATCACAACGTTTTAGGTGGGAAAAAAATCTATTTCATCCATAAAATTTTTCCCCCTAAATCATAGTGATGTGCATTCTCTCTTCTATTTTATCCATAAATTTCACTGAAGTTGGAGTAAGGCTGCTTTAATGGGATGAAAAAAGGTCATACACACAAAACTCCACTCCAGTTGTTGGGTGGGATTAATCCTTGCCTGTCTATGCAGGGAGTGTCCGCATGAGTATCAACCTGCATACACAGAAACTATAAAGAAAGAAAGAAAATCCATAAAAAGGGCACATTGAAGGAAAAGACATTAAATTATTCTGCCAGTGGGCTGTTGTATGGATGATATGTACTAGACATATATCTCAGCATAAGCCTGTTTTGGCACAGCTGAATGCCAAAACTGAAGTGTGTACAGGACTCTTTGGAACATAGCATACTGTGGTCAGATGAGAGGAATAAGTGTTGCCTTGGTTCATGACTGTAGTCCAGAAATTACTGTTGTGTCATTGTGGTTTAGTTTAGAAAACGATAATTTGATTTTTCAATCACAGTCAATGAAATCAGTTTAAAAAAAAAAAAAAAAAGACAAAGTGGTAAAATATTTTCCCAAACAAAAATGTCTATAACATTTTATCCTGTTGAGACTGTGAGGTGAAGAAAGATACAGCGATCATTTTTGTTTTCGTTTGAAGATGGGATAAAATGTGGTAACTTTGCCAGTTTTCTGTGGATTTTCCTTCTTGTGTGTGCGTGTGTGTGTGTGTGTGTGTGTGTGTGTGTGTGTGTGTGTGTGTGTTTTTCCATTTTCACATTTTTTAGAAGAAAACACAAGTAGGGTGAAAAAAAGGTTTCTCATTGCCCATTGCACCCTTCATCCCTTCTCTCTCCCCCCCCCCCCCCCCCCCCCCACACACACACTTTTCCGCCCAGTGCCATGACTGTCGCACCACTCATTTTTAGCTCTCCAACTCACAACCACACCATGGCCTATAGCCATCACAGCCCTGGCATTGCAGCCTTTAAGGAACAGCCCACATCACGTTTCCACCAGGATACCCACCAGAGGAGACACTGCATTGTGTTCAGATCAGTCTGTTCTGATCCAACATGCTAAGAACACGATGATGACAATAATTGTACAGTCAGCAAGTCAGCGATGTAAGCGAGCAGCCTACGCCACTACATTCGTCAAGTGAAGGTCTTCACAGAGATGCCTGAACAGAAACTTTGATGCAAAGTCATCAGGCATGAGGGTGGAGAGGAAATCAGAGCTGAGGTCACCAGAAGAGCAGGCCAAGAAGGGCTAAGGAATTTGAGACTGGTTTTGTAATGAAAGATCAACAAGGATGAGGATGAAGCTGTGGCGTTGCATTCTGGTCTGAGACAACATGACAGGGTTGTACTGTATGTTTCCCGCCATTTATACTGGTATTGTCCAGTTCAGCGAGATGCAGACACCTGAAGTATTAGTCAAGAAACTTAACACTTTCAGAAACGCATCCATGAAGTGGATGAAATTCGGCTGTGTGCGTGTCACTCTTCCAGTTTGAGCTTAAAGCAGACTCAGCTTTGGGTAGAAGCTGGTCAAGGCCAACCCTCTGCCCCCAAAATAAACTCCTCTGATGAGAATCAAACCCCTGACCCTCCAGCCCCCAAGTCCACCATCCTGACCATTTCACCCTGGCAGCTGGTTTTAATGGTGCCTGGTTTCTTTTTTCTTTTTTTTTCGTAAAATTTTGTACCTTTCACTTCCCCTCCCTTTTCATCATCCCCCATCACTCCACACCCGGTTTCCTTTCCTCCCTCAGCCCCTGTAAACCCGCTCCCCAGCTATTAGATGTTCCTGCCAGCAGATATTTGAGATACCTGATACTGAATTGTTTTGTGGATACCACAGTTACCTCTAAATCTGTCTCTTCCTTTCAGAGACAACTTCAGCAGACTATGGGGTGATAGCCACCGGAGCTGACCAGAAGAAGAATCCTTCCCGACGCCGCCACGACTCCGATTCAGATGGCTCACCCCCTCGCAGAAAACGACACGATTCTGATTCCGATGCAGCAAAGTCTCCACCAAGGAAGCGTCGTCATGATTCCGACTCTGATGCTTCTCCTGTGAGGAGACCGCGCCATGACAGCGACTCAGACATTGACACTCCTCGCAAGAGGAAAACGTCAGCGGCAAGTCCAGGGCAGAAGCATGGATCTCAAAGGTCAAGGTCTCCTCACAATGACTCCAAAGCGAGGAGAAAAAGGCACGACAGTGATTCTGATCAGTCTCCCGCTCGAAGAAGAGAAGCTGGTCATGGCTTGGACCAATCGCCTCCGAGGAAACAAAGACATGACAGTGATTCTGACCAATCCCCTCAGAGGAGGAGACAGGACCAAGGAAGAAAAAGCGACCAATCTCCTCCTAGAAAGAAAAGACAGGACAGTGACTCGGATCAGTCCCCACCCCGAAGACACTCTCGTGCCAAAGAAGAAGCCAAGCAGTCACCGCCTCCAAGGAAAAGAAGACATGACAGCGATTCCGACCAGTCACCGCCCAGGAGAAGAAAAGGGGGTGGAGACTCCAACGATCTATCACCGCCGAGGAAAAGCAAATCTGACAGCAAAAAACTTGATCAGTCTCCACCTCGGCGCAAGAGGCACAACAGTGATTCTGATCAATCGCCACCAAGGAAAAGAAAGCCGGGAAAAGATGATGACGATTGCTCTCCCCCAAGACGCTCCAAGAAGAAGGAGGAAGATACTGTGCGACCAGAGAGGACGCTGGGTGGGGCTAAAGCGGGGCTTTCTTCAGCGGCAGAAATGAGGCAAGAAGCGGAGAAGCTGAAGAAGAAGGAAGACATGATGTTCTCCAAGGTAAGCGGAAGAGATGTGCGAAAAAGAAGCACAGCGACCAGCATAGAAAAGTACAGGGTTGTGTGTATGTGTGTGTGTGTTGTGTGCGTGTGTGTGTGTCTTGTGTGTATGTGTGTTACTCTGTGTGTGCGTGTGTCACTGTGTGTATGTATGTGTGTCTTTTGTGTGTGTGTGTATGTGTGTGTGTGTGTGTGTGTCTCTTGTGTGTATGTGTGTGTTGTGTGTGTGTCGTGTGTTTGTATGTATATATATATGTGTGTGCGTCTTTTGTGTGTGTGTGTGTATGTATGTGTGTGTCTTGTGTGTGTGTGTCTTGTGTGTATATGTATGTGTGTATGTCTTGTGTGTGTGCGTGTATGTATGTATGTGTGTGTGTGTCTTTTGTGTGTGTGTGTGTGTGTGTGTCTTGTGTGTGTGTGTATGTGTGTGTGTGTGATGTGTGTGTGCATGTATGTATGTATGTGTGTGTATGTATGTGTGTATGTATGTGTGTGTGTGTATGTGTGTGTCTTGTGTGTGTGCTGTCTTACTGCCATGTTTCCACAGTGGTATTGCTGTCATGCTGTTCACTTTGGC
This sequence comes from Conus canariensis, assembly GCA_033310375.1. NCBI lineage: Eukaryota > Metazoa > Mollusca > Gastropoda > Neogastropoda > Conidae > Conus > Conus canariensis. The sequence continues at coordinate 3,779,558 of CM065743.1, forward strand.
TCACACCATACACAGCCTCACCCATGTTCATCTTGTCACAGCCCCAGCACCAGCAATCCACATGGAGCAGTCAGTGTCAGGTCATCTTGAGGCAACCCACTGGTGGAGACATTGCACTGCTGCTGAGTTGTGTTGATTCCTGATCTGATCCAACATACCCATGTAGTTTAGTCTGTACCCAGAACATTCTTGCTGGAGATATGATTAATTATCCCTTTATCTTTTTTTTTTTTTTTTTTTTTTAGGAAAGGGTGTGAATGCACCTTGCTCTGAGATTGATCTTAAATACTGAATCACCACAACACAACACTCATACTCATAGCTGCCGACCCTTAGAGGGTAGGGAGGGTAATGTTGCTTAGACTTAGAGCCCAGCCAACCACGAAGGGCCATATCAGGGTTGTCACCATGTTGAAGACAACTCACATGTCATTATCTAACACAAAAAACCCCATCATTCACACAACCCATTAAAACATACCTTCCAGAAACACGCTGGAAATTTTGTTAAAAATCTTTCCCCTGTAAAATCTTAGATCAGATGAAAAATGTTAATCTCTTTAAGAAATTCAAAGATCACGGCAGGTGGGACATTTTTTAACAAGGTTTTCATGGAGTCTGCTGTAAAGTGATTATGTCTCACATCATGCAGGTCCCAACACCGTAAAAGAATCTGTTTCTCTGCGAGTGGTACATAACATGGAATGCACCATGGAGCTTTTTCTTTTAAAAGATAAGAATGGGTGTAAAAGGAGTGGCCTGTATGCTAACGGCACAAAACTGTTTCTTCTGTATGGCCGCCCCAGGAACATGGTAGAATCTGTCAGGTTTGTATGGAGTTTGAATAGTTTGTTATCCATCTAGAAACCTGAGAGTCTTATTCTCTGATCAGTGCAGTGTTCTGTACGTCTGTTCTCACCTTGTTCCTCAGTTGTTATTTAAACCTTTTAGTTCTACTTCAGCCTCATTAGAATTTTTATTCTGATTTCAAATGATAAAAAAAAGCATGATAAAGTTGTTTTTTTTCCACCCCAGCATGTTTTGCTGTGTAGATCGACAAGGACGCACTGGGTCGGGATGCCAGAACGGTATTCCGCGACAGGAAGTCGGGCAAGAGGCGAAACTTGGCGGCGGAGCAGAAAGAGGAGGAGGAGGAAGCGAAGAAGAAAGCGGAGGAGGACAAGAAATACCAGGAGTGGGGGCAGGGGTGAGCTATATGTAGCACTGCTACTCTGTGTGTGTGTGTGTGTGTGTGTGTGTGTGTGTGTGTGTGCGCATGTGTGTGTGTGTGCGCGCGTGTGCATGTATGTGTGTGTGTGTGTGATGATTGTATGTGTTTGCGTTTGTGTGTGTGCGTGTGCATGTGTGTGCTGGTAGAGAGGGCTGCTGTGTATACCTGTGCAAAGGTGGAGAGGTATGCCCCCGTAAATTCACTATATAGGAGATTGTTTACAGCCTTGTGAAAAGAAGTGTGAATGGATTAGGATAGTAGATATCAGTGGTTTCAAAACAGAGAGAGGGGGTGGTTTTCATATGTCTGTCACAGCAGGATACAGTATGGAACTCTTGCATGCTGTCCAACATGCGCTTGACTGTTAACACAGAGGACTTTTGTGTGTGTGTGTGTGTGTGTGTGTGTGTGTGTGTGTGTGTGTGTGTGTGTGTGTGTGTGTGTGTGTGTGAGTGAGTGAGTGAGTGCATGCATGCGTGCATGCATGAAAGGAAACCAAAAAGTAGTGGCTGACCATAATTAGAAAAACAAACAAAAAAACTTCACTCTTTTAGCTGTAACCAGTGAAGACAAGATTAATCTTGTGTGTATAAAATATGGAGTGGATTTTAAACAGAAAGAAGTTGAATTAGAAACCTAAACATTTAAACTTCTTTTTTTTTTTCATCTCGCTTTTATTAATACATACTGATTCACCAAATTATGCAAGTCCTTGCAACTGATAGGGAGAACCATCCAGCATCATCTGTGGTACGTATGACTCTGAAGGGATTTGAACCCACAACCCTGTGTCTCTGTCCTCCCCCAGACTGAAGCAGAAGGAGCTGAGGGAACAAGCTATGGAGGACTTCCAGCACGAGGTCGCCAAGCCCCTGGCGCGCTACAAAGACGACGAGGACCTGGACCGCATGATGCGCGACATGGACCGGGAGGGCGACCCCATGGCCATGTTCCTGAAGAAAAAGAAGACCAAGAACGAGGATTCGGCCAACGGTGGGTTTTGGACTTTGTTTAGGTCACAGTGGAGTTTTTAGAGCTTGCATGTACCCAGGACAGCATTTTTTTTTTTTTTTTGGTGATCATCCCAGGGGATTATGTTATATCAGCAAGATTTGATTTTTCAATGCCTTGTAGTCCTGTCACTTGTCAAGACATGTTAGTCCTTTGAATGAGACTATAAACCAAGGTTTTGTGTGTGAATACACACATAGCATCTTGCACACACACGTAAAATCCCATCACCAGCTTTCGGAAGAGAAGGCCAGTTTGGCCATTGGTAGTGGATGACACCGTTACACATAGCATGCACCCTGCATAAGAAATAAAGAGAATGAAGGAAGTAAGGAAATTGAGTGAATGATATTGAATGATATGGACTGGATGACACGTGAAACGACTGAATGAAGCGCCAGCTAGCAGCTCTTCAGTCGGCTCTACCCAGGTAGGCAGCCCGTTGTGTTTACGGATGTGGATTGTAAAGCACTTAGGGCTTGGTCTCTGGCTGAGAATAGGTGTTATATAAGTATTCATTATAATGATATAAATGCTGATTTCCAACATGTCTGTGTGTCTTTTAGAGCAGATAGAACATATTGTTCCCACAGAATTTATTACATTCTTACTTAACTGTTAAAGAGTCAGCTGTACTCGGTATTGGGATTCCTCAGCTTGCAAGCAGTTCTCTCTGACTGTTTTAGCTGTTTTTACAGGGTTTCTTCTCTCTTGACTGTTTTAGCCGTTTTTACAGGGTTTCTTGTCTGACTGTTTTAGCTGTTTTTACAGGGTTTCTTCTCTTTGACTGTTTTAGCAGTTTTTACAGGGTTTCTTCTCTTTGACTGTTTTAGCTGTTTTTACAGGGTTTCTTCTCCTTTGACTGTTTTAGCTGTTTTTACAGGGTTTCTTGTCTACGACTGTTTTAGCTGTTTTTACAGGGTTTCTTGTCTATGACTGTTTTAGCTGTTTTTATAGGGTTTCTTCTCTTTGACTGTTTTTACAGGGTTTCTTCTCTTGACTGTTTTAGCTGTTTTTACAGGGTTTCTTCTCTTTGACTGTTTAAGCTGTTTTTACAGGGTTTCGTCTCCTTTGACTGTTTTAGCTGTTTTTACAGGGTTTCTTCTCTTTGACTGTTTTAGATGTTTTTACAGGGTTTCTTCTCTTTGACTGTTTTAGCCGTTTCTACAGGGTTTCTTCTATTTGACTGTCCGTCTGTTTTAGCATTATTTTACAGGGTTTCTTGTCTATGACTGTTTTAGCGTTTTTACAGGGTTTCTTCTCCTTTGACTGTTTTAGCCGTTTTTTTTACAGGGTTTCTTGTCTATGACTGTTTTAGCCGTTTTTACAGGGTTTCTTCTCCTTTGACTGTTTTAGCTGATGGTACAGGGTTTCTTCTCCTTTGACTGTTTTAGCTGTTTTTACAGGGTTTCTTCTCTTTGACTGTTTTAGCTGTTTGTACAGGGTTTCTTCTCCTTTGACTGTTGTAGCCGTTTTTACAGGGTTTCTTCTCTTTGACTGTTTTAGCTGTTTTTACAGGGTTTCTTGTCTATGACTGTTTTAGCTGTTTTACAGGGTTTCTTCTCTTTGTGTTTAGCCGGGTTTTTTTTTACAGGGTTTCTTGTCTATGACTTTTAGCTGTTTTACAGGGTTTCTTCTCCTTTGACTGTTTTAGCTGATGGTACAGGGTTTCTTCTCCTTTGACTGTTTTAGCTGTTTTTACAGGGTTTCTTCTCTTTGACTGTTTTAGCTGTTTGTACAGGGTTTCTTCTCTTTGACTGTTTTAGCTGTTTTTACAGGGTTTCTTCTCCTTTGGCTTCTGCATTCCTGAACATGTTAAACACAGCAGGTGTGAAGTTCTTGGCAGGACCTCACTGATCCTTGCCGTTTGTCCTGGAGCTTCAGCTTCATCAGACCAGGTGTGATGCCTCAGGGCATAGACCATAGCAGAGGCGTGCGTTTTGTGCACTAGGGTCTATGGACCAGTGCTACACAGGCATCTTCTGTGAAGGAGGTGTGGTTCAGCAAAGAGGGGAGATGATTGGCCATGTCCTGACCCTGAAGATAGGTATGCAGAACGTGGTGCCACCTACCATGTCTTCTGCTGATGACTACGACTGCTCAGTCACAAAGGCAGTATAACTAGTACTATAAGTTCTGCTTTTTTCACCGAGAGGTTGTGAGTGTGCCAACTGTTTATATGAATTTGCCGATACTGGTAACCCTGACAGAATCAAACCAAGGCCATAGACGTGGAGAGGACATAGAAACTGAGGTCACCTTGAGAGCTGGGCGTGAAGGGCCACAGAATTTGAAACTTGTTTTTTTTATGCTGATTGGTGAGAATGAGGATGATGATGTTACAGATTTCCATTCAGGTCTGAGACAGCATGACAGGGCTGTACTCTACGCTTACTTTCATGCTATATCCCATGGTCAACCAGGTCCAAGAGATACAAACACTGGCAGTGGTGGTCAGGAAATTTGAGCAACACTCTCATTAAGTGGATGAAACTCAAGTGTGTGGTCCCAGTCTTCCCACTTGAGCCTGCAGCAAACTCAGCTCAGGGTAGGAGACGGTCAGGGCAAAAGAATCCCACGTGGCTCCGATGGGAATCGAACCCACAACCTGGAGTCTGCAACGCTAACCACTTGGTCATGGCGGCTGGCACAACAACGCAGAGTTGACAGGGAAAACGTTTGAAGAGACCCAAACCCTGGCCCACAATCAACAGAACTAGAGGAAGCTGGTGAACTGTTCTTCAGAGTGGTGACCTAGTACCTCCCTGTGGATTTTTAAGAAAAAGAGAAGTGAGAAGATTTTAGGTGTGGATGAAAGTTACTGCTTGATGATGACATAGTGACCGGATGTGACGGTTTCTCTTTGCCCCAACAGTAGTGAAAAGTAGTAAGTCCAAGGGCGTCTTGTCAGTTGCACCCATCTCTGTAGACCTGTGGTCTTGAGCTGATGAACTGAGTTACATGCTGCTGTATCAATGTATGTGTTCTGTTCAGTCCATTTCTTTCTCAAGAGTTGACAAACACACACGAGTCGATGAACATTTAAGACTTTCATTTGATTATTTTCTTTGGTCCAGTCTTCCTGCAAGTTACAGAGAAACACTGTAATAAGTGACACCTACGAAAAAAAAAAATTGTATTTCTTTACTGGTGTTTTTGACATTAGTTTTTCTCTTTTGTTTTCATCTGAAGAAACCCCAGTTTGGAAGAAAAATGACTCTCCAAACTGTTTTATTTATTCAATCTTTTTTTTTTTTTAAACGGAGAACTCAACGTACATGCAAAGGAAACCCATTCCCATATCCCTTCGCCCCTACCCAAAGTTTTTTGTTGCTGTTCATCTTTCTGTAAATGACTCCCAGCCTGAAGGATTCTTGTATCTCATTAATCACTTTGTTGATGTCTTTTTACAGAGAAGCCCTGACACCTTATAGGATTGTCATCAATCACCTTTTTTTTTCCAACAGAGAAACCCCGCTACAGAGGACCCCCTCCACCCCCGAACCGCTTCGGAATCATGCCAGGGTATCGCTGGGACGGCGTGGACCGCTCCAACGGCTTTGAGAAGCAGATCTTCACCAAAATGTCTGAGCAGAAGGCCATCAAAGAGCACGCCTACAAATGGAGCACCGAGGACATGTAACCATGTGCCAGGAGAGATTTCCTTGTGATGCTGGCTACAGGCAGTGACTGTGACATGTAGCCGTGGGCCAGGAGAGGTTTCCTTGTGATGCTGGCTACAGGCAGTGACTGTGACATGTAACCATGTGCCAGGAGAGGTTTCCTTGTGATGCTGGCTACAGGCAGTGACTGTGACATGTAGCCGTGGGCCAGGAGAGGTTTCCTTGTGATGCTGGCTACGGGCAGTGACTGTGTTACGTAGCCGTGTGCCAGGAGAGATTTCCTTGTGATGCTGGCTACAGGCAGTGACTGTGTTACGTAGCCATGGGCCAGGAGAGGTTTCCTTGTGATGCTGGCTACAGGCAGTGACTGTGACATGTAGCTGTGGGCCAGGAGAGGTTTCCTTGTGATGCTGGCTACGGGCAGTGACTGTGACATGTAGCCGTGGGCCAGGAGAGGTTTCCTTGTGATGCTGGCTACGGGCAGTGACTGTGACATGTAGCCGTGGGCCAGGAGAGGTTTCCTTGTGATGCTGGCTACGGGCAGTGACTGTGTTACGTAGCCATGGGCCAGGAGAGGTTTCCTTGTGATGCTGGCTACGGGCAGTGACTGTGACATGTAGCCGTGGGCCAGGAGAGGTTTCCTTGTGATGCTGGCTACGGGCAGTGACTGTGACATGTAGCCGTGGGCCAGGAGAGGTTTCCTTGTGATGCTGGCTACGGGCAGTGACTGTTACGTAGCCGTGTGCCAGGAGAGATTTCCTTGTGATGCTGGCTACAGGCAGTGACTGTGACATGTAGCCATGGGCCAGGAGAGGTTTCCTTGTGATGCTGGCTACAGGCAGTGACTGTGACATGTAGCCGTGGGCCAGGAGAGGTTTCCTTGTGATGCTGGCTACGGGCAGTGACTGTGACATGTAGCCATGGGCCGGGAGAGGTTTCCTTGTGATGCTGGCTACAGGCAGTGACTGTGACATGTAGCCATATCCCAGGAGAGGTTTCCTTGTGATGCTGGCTACAGGTGATGACTGTGTTATGTAGCAGTGGGCCTAAAGCAACTTCCATGTGATGCTAGCTGCTACTACTGTACTAGTATTAGCAGCGACTGCGTCATCTGCTGTGGTGACTGTCTGTGTGTCAGTCTGTCCGACTGTGTGTGCAGACCGATAATATGTGTGGATAAACACAGATGTGGAGAGATTATCTGTGCATCATTTATGGTATGGTGTGGAAGAAGAAGAGCTTCAGAAATTCTGCATCTCCAACAAGGAACAGATAACGACTGTGTCAATCAGCGTCAACACATACACTGGCAGACGTGAATGTTTCCTCGTACTTATCATTGCCGTAAGCTTGCCTGATACAGGCTGGCATCTCAGCACGACTCCCTATCCAAGACCATTCTATGGTACAGTGGAGAAGGGACATCTAGGGGGTGTGTTCTGGTTGTTTTCATCTGTTCCATAGTCTGTGGAAAGTGACAATTAGAAAATGCTGCATGCATAGGCTAAGAGCGTTTGTTGACATTTATTTCAAACGGTGAAAATTTATGAAGCTAGGTGTTGGTGTGCATGCAGTGAATTTCAGGTTAAAGTGACAAAATGTGTTCCAGTGTGTGCGAGTGAATGATTTCAGGAAAAAATGACAACATACAGAATGCTATGAGTGTGTGTGCTTAATGTTGAAAAGTGACTTCAAACGTCATACCTGTGTGTACAGAATGATTTCTGTGAGGAGAAAAAAAAAAGACAAACAAAAAATGTAAATATCCTGATACTGCTCATGTATGTAGAGAATTTCCAGCCAAAGTGACAATAAACCAAAACGTTCTGCCACTGTCACTGTGTGCATGTGTGGAAAAAGTTACAACATAAATAGACCAAAATAGTCTCTGTGTGTATGCATGTGTGTGTGTGTGTGTGTGTGTGTGTGTGTGTGTACACAAAGGTAAAAAGGAGAGGGGAGAAGTGTCTTCACCTTTTGTTCTGTTAGAGGTCCATTATGTTGAAGGCATTCACAGGCCTGTTCATCCATACCATTTTGCCTTATTTTGTACACATTTGGCAAATATGATGAAGTTTTAAAGAAAGTCCAGAAAGTTTAAAGAAAAAAAAAGAAAATCTAGACATGATGTTTTGGTGTGGTATTTGCACCTGTGGAGTGTAATCATGGTGTCTAGGTGTGCCAGTGTCGGTGCTTTGACCACAGTTGCTAACTCTTGCACACAAATTTGTGTCTGGCCATGTCTGCTTTTGCAACAATAAGTCGATGCATCGGTGAAAAATGGTCACACATGTAATGTTCTCATCCCTAGCTGATGCGTTTGTTGCATAGTTTTCAAGTACTTTGGCTGTTCGGATGATCCCTGGAGTCTTTAAGCCAGGGTATGACAACAACATTGGGATAACAGCAGCGTCTATAGGCCCTGAAATATCTCTTGCAGGCTACACACCAGGACAGTGGTGTCCAGAGGTGGAAAGTGGGCCTGCGCAACAGGACTCCAACAAAGGGACATAGTGGGAAAGTGAGACAAGGCACTCATCCTGTCCCCTCCTGGTCTGGGGTGCGCAGGGAAAGTGACCACTTCATCATTCATGTCACCACACAAACTTCACACAAACACCAGCACCGATCCACACACCCAAATCACACATTTTCCACACTGCTGCCAGGAGAGAAATACTTCAAAACCTTTTATTTTGTGTACTGTCGAGTGATACTCCATTATATAAACAAGACTGTTTCACACCACGAGAAGTTTGGATAAAAATATTCATGGTTGCAAACACATTAACACACAAACACCTGTCCCCCCTCCCCCCCCCCCCAACCCCCTGCAACTCTTTTGTCATCCCACCATCCCTTCTCAATACCAAGCATTCAGACCATCACAACATTCATTGTTTTATACTAAAAACAAACCATGAGCAAGGAACTTTACAGTATTTTGCCAGTAACTACCACTCCCTTGTTGCCTAGGGCCGTTTAACAAGCAGTGAACAGTTCACTGGCACTTTGGTTCACTGTCTCTTTAACTACTATCATCAACACCAGGTAGTGAGTGAGAGGAAAACAAAAGATGCTGGTATAAAAGAAATGACTCTTAAGTCCCACTGACTTGCGGGTATCTGATCTACTCATCTCTTGGAAGAGTACTTCACCCATTTGACCACCACATGGTTCCAAACACTGACACACAGGTCAGGTACACACCAATTCATCACATGCTACCTCTAGTACCCGATCCATTCTCTGGGCAGCACACGACATGGTCTTCAGTCAACTACACTTGGGACACATACACACTCCTTAAAACACGGCAAGGTGTGATCAGTCGTATGTCTTGGTGACGTCGATGTACTCTCCATCTGGAGGCTCGTATCCTTTGAGGGGAGGGGTGGCGGTGGGGCCTTTGAATTCCAGAGGGACCAACGTGTCGTCTCTCTGCACACATGCACAGGAAGCTATCAGATCGTGAAAACAAAACACATGCAGACGATAAGCACACTTCACGAGGTGATTTGACAGGGGTCACTTGAAAGCCAGTCCACCCTCTTCTTCATGGAACAGCATAGCTGCCATTGCCGGGTTTCTTGAATGAAAAATCAAGAACTGTGGGGCAAGGGTCTGGAGTGAAGTGAGAAGCTGGCTTTTGAACTGAAAGCATTATGAACCAACCAAGCTCTTTTTATCAACCTCGAGGACATTCAAAGACTGTTGTAATCCCATGACCTCGACACATGAACTAACAGTATGATAATGATTAACCTCGAGGACATTCAAAGACTGTTGTAATCCCATGACCTCGACACATGAACTAACAGTATGATAATGATTAACCTCGAGGACATTCAAAGACTGTTGTAATCCCATGACCTCGACACATGAACTAACAGTATGATAATGATTAACCTCGAGGACATTCAAAGACTGTGTAATCCATGACCTCGATATGAACTAGCAGTCTACTTCACCACAGCTGACAGGCAAGCCAAAGGTTTGTTTTGACCAGACTCATACTGTCCTGACCACCCTCACCCCCCCCCCCCCCCCCCTTCTCCCTGGCATCATAACACACACCTGAATCGCCATCTGGTACAACTCCTCAGACTCAAACTGCAGCTCCTCCAGAGCCCTCTGCTGGGCGCTGATCACCCGTGCCCACACCAGGCTTTCCTGCTTGTGTTCACGCATTTTCGTGCGCGCCCAGTCTTTGTGCAGCAGAGCGCGTCGTTCCCTCTCTTCAAATGCCAGCTCCACTGCTGGCCTGCTTCTCATTCTGTTAAAAAAAAAAAAAAGACGAAGTGAACTGAAGAACATTCATACAGTTTGTTTTTAAAGTTCAACTGCAGCCAAGTTAAGCATTCCACTTGGCAATGTCCAGAACATGCAAAGGAACTGGTATACATACATTTTTCTAATTTTACAAAAGTTCACAGTCATGCAGGTGCCCACACACACTAATATGATTGTGAGTAAATTTGCTGCAATGCTCCCGTACAATATCATTGTATAGTCTCTTTAATCTAGGTATGAAGCAATATTCTGAAATGATTTCTATGAAAAGGTGAATTCTATACTATTGAAGATACAGCTGAAAATCATCCTTCACATGTTGAAGCCCTTTACAACTTTGTGACATTTTCATGCAGAGGATATACATGTGGAAAGGTCTCATCAACATTTATCATTGTGCCGAGTTTGGTTGGGCCAGGAAATGCAACTGCAGAGAAAAAGCCAATGTTAAAGTTTGCCATGGACACACCATGCATAACGCACAAATCTGCATGCACACATACATGTACACACATACAAGAAAAACTAAAACAGGGTGATTGCATGGACTGACTTTGTTTTACACTTGCAATTTGGTGGGAGGGGCAGGGGGTGGAGAAGTTCTAGGGTAGCACAGGGGTGAGGGTTGAGAGTTGGGTTCCAGGTACTGAAAGGGTCCTATGAACATTCTTTTTTTTTTTTTTTTTTTAATGCTGATCGATGAGAATGAGGATGATTAAGATGATGCTACGGATTTCCATTTCGGTCTGAGACTACATGACAGGTCTGTACTCTACGCTTCCTTTTCATAATATATCCCGGTGTCAACCAGGTCCGAGAGATACAGGCACCTGCAGTGTTGGTCAGGAAATTTGAGCAACACTCTCAGAAACACATCCATTGAGTGGATGAAACTCAACTGTGTGGTCCCAGTCTTCCCAACTGAGTCCACAGCAAACTCAACTCCGGGAAAGAGCCCGTCGGGGCAGAAAAACCCACATGACTCTGATGAGATGGGAGTCCGTGACGCTAACCACTTCGCCACGTCGGCTGGTCCTATGAACATTCTTGGTGTCTTTCTGTCCCATCACCTCTCTGAGTTCAGTTTTACTAAAAAATATCACCTCAGTTACAATCTTTTTACAGTGAAGAAAGGAGGAGAGGACTGAAGAGGGTGAGAGCAGGAGGTGAGAGCTTAGTACAGGAAGGTCAGCATCTATTACCACTTTCATTCTCCATCTGTTCTACAGCTTCACAAAAGTGTGTGTGTGTGCCTATTTTGTGTGTGCATACACGTGTGTGTGTGTGTGTGTGCGTGTGCGTGTGCGTGTGTGAGTATGTGCGTGCGAACACATGCTTGTGTGTGTGTGTGTGTGTGTGGTTTGTTGACCAGAGGAGAGTGCAGTAATTCAGTGGGGATGGTGAATGCTGATTAGCGTTTTCATATATGCATTTGATGGGGGTGAATGTATTCATGTGTTTGAATGTTGATTTGATTGCTGATTTTACTTCCCCCATTTTTGTTTTTTGTACTCCCACAGTTCTTATAGAACAGGGAGTACTTTACAATGGGAACGAAGAAATGCTCTGTGTGAGTGTGTGTGTGAGTGTGTGTGTGTGTGTGTGTGTGTGTCTGTCCGTGGTCAAAAGACAAAACTACTGGGCTGATCTTTCTGAAATTTGTAGGTATGTTCATTATGGGTCACTGATCATGCCCGATGTGTTATTTTACTAACGGCTATAACGGTTTTTCTTTTTTATGGAATATCTCAGAAAGTACTAGGCTGATCTTTCTGAAAATTTGTATGTATGTTCATTATGGGTCACGGATGATGCCTGATGTGTTATTTTACTATTATAGCCATTACTAATGGTCCATAACGGTTTTCCTTCTTTATGGAATATCTGAGAAAGTACCCGGCCGATCTTTCTGAAAATTTGTATGTTCATTATGGGTCACAGATGATGCCCGATGTGTTATTTTAACCGTAATATCCGTTACTAACGGCTATAATGGTTTTTCTTCTTTATGGAATATCTCAGAAAGTACTTGGCCGATCTTTCTGAAAATTTGTAGGTATGTCCATTATGGGTCACGGACGATCCCTGATGTTTTATTTTACCGTTATAGCCATTACTATTTATGGATTACCTCATGCGTATTCAAGATAAACTGGGAGTATGTTTATATGCTTTGCATCTTGTTCTGTTTTCTTTTTTTCTTTAAAGCAACCTCAGTTCAGCACCTATGGGGCACATACACCAAATCTTCATTTAACATCATCATCATTATCATTTATTATGATTCTTACTCAAGCTCTCGACGAATCTTTATGTCTCCTTCGATCTCCTCGACAGGCTTCAAGCGGCGGCCCAACTTTTCCAACCGTTTCATCTGCTTTTCAATCTTCTTCTTGCGCTTGTTCTCCCTGGCCAGCAGCACAGCAGGATCCACCTTCTTCTTCTTTTTCAGCGGAGTGCTCCTGTCAATGGAGAAGATGTGAGGGATACAGGGAAGTGTGGAAGATGGGCCAAGCTCACGGTAACCGCAGATTAATCCAAACCTCTCCACTGACAGACTACTACCTGTAACCAACTTCAACCTCATGAAACTACATCATCTCTTTTTTTTTTCTTTTCTTTTCAACATAGCCCAACACTGAAAATATTTCTTGTAGATTCCATCATTACCTGAAAGACTCTCCAGTCGGTCATAAACACAAGTCCAACAAGAAGAAAAAATATGGGATAAAAAAGACTGCAACGTGAATGCTATTAGTGGTGTAAATCGTTTTAAACTGGATTCTATACACGATTGTCCAAAATGTTAAACAACACTGTTTACCAACCAGTTTCATTGCAATAGGAGATCCATTTATCACTTGTATGAAATGATGTCAAGATGGCAAGGGAACGTCTTGAAAATTGGTTTGTTGTATAATTTTCCATCATTTTTTCATTCTTAATTAAAAAAAACAACAGTCAATACGATGTGAATTAAACACACACAAAGAAATGTTGGCAATGTCCTAGATTAGAGCCCCCATTTTATATATCTCATTGATTCATACTCTTGTGAAGAGAACCAAGTCTGTCCTTGCGACTAATGCAAGTGCCAATCAATGATGTCTACACAAAAAGGGCTTCTTAACCATGATTTTACCCAAATATTATATTGTTGCTATTCTGGTTTGCTTATTAAACTCCAAACCCAAAAAAGGTTCAAAAGCATTACATTCATCTTCAAGTGTGTGAGTGTTGTGTGTGTCTGTATGTGTATTTGTGTATGTGTGCACGGGGAAAACCGAGTGGAAATGATCACATAAAAAAAATAAAGAACTAACTCAACAAATAAATAACACTGGGTGCACTTTACCATAGCAAATCCGTAACATGAAACAGCAGGGGAGAGCTCTGTGTATGAATACACTGGGCACAGCGTAGAGCACTGGACGCTGTTCCTGTTGCTACATTTGGCCCCAATGTTAATCTGGAAAAAAGATGACAAGTTTTATTAAGTAGTCTACAACATCAATTTAACAAACAATTAAAACATCTTTTGTTGCCACATGCTTCGCTAAAACAAGAGAAACGTCTTCATGATAGCTAAGCCTGCGGGATTCATCTGAGTGCAATTACATCGGCACCTAAATAACTGCTCTTAAAAATGACCAACTTGTTCGCAATGAAACTGGCTACTCGTTCTCACTATTTTCCCCTAAATCAGATCTTCCTGCATATGCTGTAAAAAAGTCCTCTGGAGCACACTTCCTCCCAGCAGAGTTGAGCTGGCACTGTAACAAATAGACTGGTCATCAGTGTCCGGTTTAAAGTAGCATCCACATTCACCCATCACAGTGCCAGTGATTTATTTGTCATAACAGTATTATCATACAAGAAATGTGTCATGCTGAAATTCATGACTGCTATGATAAGGTTGGTCCATGTTGAATGCTGCACTGATTGACATTTTTCGTCAGCAGATTACATTCTCTTTGCTTCTGCAATGGTGGTTTACTTCACTGATCTAAGGTACAACGGACAAGTAAAATAATTTCACACTCTGAATCGTTTCTGGGAATTATACAAGTGATCCTTTCTTCTTCTTCTTCTTCTGTTGTGTGGCCACAATCAACACTCTGATTATTTTGCCACAGAATAGGTCTCCTTGAACCGGCTGCCCGACTTAAAAAAAAAACAACAAACAAAAAAAAAACTTTTTTTTTTTCCTTTTCTTTTCCCTGTGTAGACTTGAAATACCTCTTCAAATTGCATATATATAAGTAGATACTAAATCACAACATTTACTCCAGATCACATTTGAACACTCCCTGCCCACTAACTGGATTGGAGGGGACGAGAAGTGACGGGCAGGCATCCTAGAGACGGCCCCCGGCACCCCCCGTTGCAGCGGCCCTCCTACCAGCACACCCCCTACCCACTACCTACCTAACCTTGCAGTCTCACATTCATACAGGACAGTTTGTGTTTGCATTCGTTTTAATCTTACTCCTGAAGTTTCGCAGCAGCAAGACTGTCAGGAGTGTCAGCACTGAGGTGGGAGGTGATTCTATTTTTAAAACTGTCAGGAGAGTCTGCCTCTATAATGTGTGCTGGGAGTTCATCCCACTCACGGATGGCTCGGGGGAAAAAAGAGAAGAGCCTATATTGCTGCTTATGATTTACCAAGTGTTTAAACTGTTGGTCATGTGACCTGTCTCTTACAATTGTTTTTTTTTCAGTCCTGATACTTTTATTGATCTGCTTTCTCGTTTTACGTCAATCAGATTGATTCTGTGTCAGTCATAATGTGAGAGTCACTAGTATTAGAGTGATCAAAATTTAAGTGTGGTTGTCTAATCATGATAGTCTTTAAATGACTTGTTAGCTGAAGCCTTGGCTTTTTTTTTTTGCTTTTTTCCTCCTGAAATTTGTCTAGGACGTGAGTGACTTTACCCTCACAATTTAGAAAGAGAGGGTGTTAGTTACCGCCAATGACATTGACAAACAAAGCACATGACAAGACACGATGCATTTCAACCACTTGGGTCTTCTTCAGGCGAAAAAATAAATCACATTTAACATTTAAGACAGTACAAACAAAGAACGAAAATGACTCATCTCCCCACCACATGGACTAACAACAGATGAGTCATTTTCGTTCTTTGTTTGTACTGTCTTAAATGTTAAATGTGATTTATTATTTTTTCGCCTGAAGAAGACCCAAGTGGTTGAAATGCATCGTGTCTTGTCATGTGCTTTGTTTGTCAATGTCATTGGCGGTAACTAACACCCTCTCTTTCTAAATTTTGCTTCGTTCTCCGCCGTCAGTCACTCCATTTTGAAACTTTACCCTCACACTTCAGTGCAATATTTGAATACGTTAGCAGATTGGCATTTGGCACATATAACTGCCATGCCTGCAGCATAGTTTCACGTACGATTAAAGTAAATCATACCTTGATATTCTGCTAACCAAGGCCGCAACTGGCGTCCGAAACGCCATGGTTTCTCGTCATGATTCGAAGGTTAAACGTTGTTGTCTCCTCTTGGTTGATTGCCGAAAATCTATTCACCATAAATTACACAATTAATCAGAGAGAGAGAGAGAGAGAGAGAGAGAGCCTTTAACCTTTCCTGAACTGAATCATTTATTGCTGGGGGACAGACAGAGTTTTGAAGCCCCTACAATCCGACACCTGCAATGCAAGAAGAATGCCTATCTATCTCTTATCAGACTAGCCCTTGAGTATGGCTCCATCATTTGGAGTCCTTACCTCAAACAAGACATCGACAAACTTGAAAGAGTGCAGCGCCTATCCGCCCGGTTCATAACGGGCGATTACA
The DNA here is from genome assembly GCA_033310375.1 of Conus canariensis. Classification (NCBI taxonomy): domain Eukaryota; kingdom Metazoa; phylum Mollusca; class Gastropoda; order Neogastropoda; family Conidae; genus Conus; species Conus canariensis. The sequence goes on from CM065743.1 coordinate 3,795,542, forward strand.
ATTCCAGGACGATCACATGATTTTATACAACTTCGCATCAAGTTGAAAGAAGTGAAACATAAAAAGACGCATTCTCTCTTTTCATTACAAATGCAATACCACCGTCTCCTAATTGTGATTTTAGTTTATTCATACAAAAAGACACAGATTTGGTTTTTCTAATATGTTGTGGTAAAACGACGTTACTCTTCTTCACATTGTAGCGAAAATGGCGTCGATTAGCGAGCAACGTTTAAGAGAAATGGAAGCGGAGATGAACCGGTTAGTAATTTTTTTTTGTATGTATGCAATATTATGTTGTGATATATTACAAATCATTCTGTCCGTGGAGCCATGTAAAGCTTCAGACCAGACCAATGATGTTGTGATATACCACAAACCATTTTATCTATGGGGACATGGTAAAGCTTGGGACCTCTTCTTCTTCAGGGTATACGGCCACAATCATCCAATTGATTTTTACGCCGTTTTGTGGGGGTTGCGATGAAAGAAAAACAAATTATAGAAAGCGATAGACCTAAAAGTGAGGATAAAAACCTAGTCCTGCTCTAAGTGGGTTCTCCGGCAGGCTACTGTTACTTCACTTTTCGCCCTTCCGAGCTAGCCGGTCCCATGCTGATCTAAAACAGCAGGGCCCCAAAAATAAAGAACAAAACAAAAAGCTATTGGGGTAAGAGTGGGGAGGGGGATGGGGGGGGGGGAGGGCCCTATTATCTAACTAACTACTGACTGGGGGGCACCCTAGACTTAAAGGTGTCCAAGATGTCCGCGGCCACAGCTGTTTCAGGCAGGTTGTTCCAGTCACGTATTGTTCTGGGGAAGAAGGAAGCTTGTCGATATTGGGTTTTACACAGAATCTGGTTGAGCTGGCGGGAGTGCTTCCTTCTTTGTCTGGGAGGGGCTGGCACGATGCAGCTTTTGTCGACGATCGCCTCTCCGTTCATTATTTTCCGTAGCATGACAAGCCTAGCTACCTTGCGTCTGTGCTGCAGAATCGGCCATTGCAGTTTGTCGATCATCGCGGTGATACTAGATGTGTTGTGGTACCGGTTGACCACAAACCGTGCTGCTCGTCTCTGAACAGCTTCAATCTTATTGATGTTGCCTTGGGTATGTGGGTCCCATACAGTGCACGAAACTCCAAGATCGGTCTGACAAAAGTCTTATAGGCTGTTTCTTTGAGGCGCACGCTGGGATCTTCAGGTTTCTTCTAAGGAAGCCGAGGGTCTTGTTGGCTTTAGCACAGATGGCGTTGATGTGCAGGTCCCAGCTTAGGTCACTTGTGATGGTAATGTCTAGATACTTGGAGGTAGAGACAGTTTCTAGAATATGGTTGTGGAGGGTGTAGTTGGATTTTGCAGGAGAAGATGATTTTGTAACTGGGAGAGTAGTACATTTTCCAGGATGGAATGCCATGTCCCAGCTGTGCTCCCATGCTTCTGACTTCTTGAAGTCTTCCTGAAGTAAGCTTTGGTCGGTTTTTGAGGCCTTCAGACGGTAGACAGCTGTGTCATCAGCAAACAGGTGTGTCAGTGAGGAGAGTTCTTCTGGCAAGTCATTAATGTACGCCAAGAACAGCGCCGGCCCTAAAACAGAGCCTTGTGGGACCCCAGACTGCACACTGACCCGGCTAGAAGCTGCGCCATCCACTACCACCAATTGTTGCTGGTCTTTCAAGAATGCTCCTATCCATTTGTTGATCTTGGCCTGTGACCTGGCCTGTGTAGTATCAGTATCACTTTCTATGGATACGTGTAGTGTATCGAAAAGTCCTATTTTGTTATGAAATATCACAAACCATTGTATCTGTGGAGGTGTGTAAGGCTCAGGACCAGACATCTGTTATCAGCCAACAGGCCTTTGCCACAAGTACGAGGGTCAGGTTGTCACAATGTCGGCATTTCGGCAGGTATGACAGAAAAAATTTCCATGGATCTGAATGCAGTTTACACCAATGAAAAGCGGAAAAAACAAACAAAAGAAAAAACAAAAACGTAGCAAAACATCACACTTAGCTTTTTATTTTTGTTGTTTTTTTTTGTGTGTGTGTGTGTCTACAGGCAAGTGAGTAGGTAAGGTAGGGGTGGGGGGTGGGGAGTGTCACTCAGTGGTATTTATTATATATATGAGTAATCTTGTGCTAAAGAAATAGGAAGCAGAATTTTTTTTTTTTTTTTTTTTTTAAAGCAGATCCCCAGTTTCACAGTCTCATAATAATCAGCCTGTTGATTGTGGAGACTTTACAAAAGAAGAAGAAACAAAACAAAAAAAAAACAACCAACCAAACAAACAAAAAAAAAAACCACACTGTCCACGATGCTGAATTTGAATAATTTGATAAAATGTAACAAAAGTTACAAATTTTCACGTCATTAAATTGTCACAACAGTGAATATGAACAAGATCATAAAAAAGAGGAAGTCGGTCATTTTGATATATTCTGTATAGCTAGTCTCTTATTGAAGCGTGAAGGTCAGAAGTCAGCAAGGTTTCTATTTGTTTGTTGTTGTTTTTTTTTTTTAAGCCTGATTAGACTCTTCCTGCTGTGGTCTTCATAATTTTTTGTTTTGTTTTTTGAATTAAACATACCATCTCACTGGGCTTCAGGATCAAGCTTTTGCATTAACATCAGTGGTTGATCAGTGCCCAAAGAAAGGGAGACTTCTTCCTGCAACACTGAACACAACCAATCACTAAAAGACAGGACAGGCGTTCATTTCATTTAACGGCGCTGTTGCCAAGTTCCTGTAAGGGAAAAGTTATTTGTGCTCCCCCCACGCACTCACAGTTTGTGTGTGTGTGTGTGTGTGTGTGTGTGTGTGTGTGTGTGTGTGTGTGTGTGTGTGCTTGACATCCTTGTGGTTTCAAGTCTTGTAACAATCTACTGCACACTGCATGCAAAGAATGCAGACATTCACACCAGCACATCACGTAGCCATGCGTGCACACACTCACAGTCACACACACACACACACACACACACACACACACACACAACGCACACACAGAATAATGTAGGATGAAATAGATTTAGTTGCTTTGGGAAAAAGTAGAGATATATTGACTAAGTGCAGCTTTGAATGATGACATGCACATGACAGACAGGAAAAGGGAGTTCTAATCCATGTGTATGTCAGTAAACTTTGGCATTTTCTCAGTTGACAGGGGGGTACCCCCCTCTCCTCCATTCAACTGTCCTTTCTTTTTTTATTTATTTATTTATTTTTTAAAGTTCAGACCGTTTGCAAAACATTTCCATCGCTTGTGTGACTTGCAGAGCTCTATACTAAGTGACATTCATTTCATGCGGAGTTATTTCCCATTTTTATCTGACTCCAGCTTTGAGCAGGAGATTGCTCCGCCGGATGGGGGAGGTCCGGGGACCATGATCATTGGTTCCAGCACCTTCAATACGGTGGAGGCCCAGCTCAAACAGATCCGGAACGAGACGTCGGCCAAACCAGCGTCGGTGGCGCCACCTCCGCCCCCACCACCACCACCACCACCACCTCCTGCATCCCAGGGAAACAACCTGAGCAGTCAGCTGGATCTGCCGTTGTCAGGTGGGTGTCTGCGGTGTAGGGCTTGGGTGGGGAGTAGGGGGAGGGGGCATGACTGAAAAAAAAGGAAGATATCCCCTTCCCATACCCTTCTCAAGCATGCCCTATATTTATGCCTGCATGCAGATATCACATGCACACACATGCATGCATGCATGTACACACGCACACATGCACACACACATACACACATACACACACACACACACACACACACAACACACACACACACACACGTACACATGCTCACACAAACAAGACATGTATACACATGCACATGCATATGGACACATGCACAACACACCCATAGAAGAAAATAAACAGGTAAGCTGAAAATATCCCCTCCCACATCTCACACTCCTCCTGCCCACAAAACACAACAACAACAACAACAGCAACAACAAGAAGTTGAAGAACAACAACTGATTCTGCAGATGATCTCTTTGTTAAATTGGTTTTCAATCAGTTGTTTGTTAGAGAGAGAGAGAGAGTGTGTGTGTGTGTGTGTGTCTCGTGTGTATGTTGTGTGTGTGTGGGGTGTGTGTGTGTGTGTGTGTGTGTGATCATGTGCTTGTGTGTGCGTGCGCGTGCGTGTGTGTGTGTTTGTATGCGTTTGTATGTGTGTGTGTGTGTGTGTGTGTATATGTGTGTGTGTGTGCTTGCATGCATGCGTGCGTGTGTGTGTGTGTGTGTGTGTGTGTGTGTGTGTGTGTGTGTGTGTGTGTGTAAAGCTATAGTCACAGAATGATTGTATGTAGTTATTGTGGTTCTTGGTTGAAGGCAGATTCTCTGAATTCACGCAGAATGACACACAATTGTCAGTAAATAAACTAGCTTAGAGATAGTGTATGAGATTAGATATCCAAGCAACAAACAGAAAGATACACTTTCTTTGGTATTGTTAACGTTGTTTTGAATTGAAGTTAAATATGCGACTACAAAGTTTCATCTAATGCGTCTTGTACCAAACTCCATGTTACTTTTTCAGATTGTCTGATAAATGTTTGAAACCGAGTTGTATTTCAAGAAGATGAAGAAAAAAAGGAAAAGAAAAAAGAGGCTATTTCAAGAAGCTGTAGGTAAAAAAAAAAAGAAGAAAAAAACCCCACTGCAAATTGAAACTGCATGAAGTTTTGTATAAAATCCTGCTTGTTTGTGTACGTTGATTCATGTCTCTGTGCAGTGTTGATGGGTCATATAACTGACCAGTGTGATCACATGTGTCGTGTGTGATGTTGATGGCTCATGTAAGTGACCAGTGTGATCACATGTGTGTGTGTGGTGTTGATGGGTCATAATCTCATATAACTGACCAGTGTGATCACATGGGTCTGTGTGTTGTTGATGGGTCATATAACTGACCAGTGTGATCACATGTGTCTGTGTGATGTTGATGGGTCATGTAACTGACCAGTGTGATCACATGTGTCTGTGTGGTGTTGATGGGTCATGTAACTGACCAGTGTCAGTGTGATCACGTGTGTGTGATGTTGATGGGTCATATAACTGACCAGTGTCAGTGTGATCACATTGTGTGTGTGTGATGTTGATGGGTCATATAACTGACCGGTGTGATCACATGTACACGTGTGTGTGGTGTTGATGGGTCATGTAACTGACTAGTAGTGTTATCACATGTGTCTGTGTGGTGTTGATGGGTCATGTAACTGACCAGTGTCAGTGTGATCATGTGTGTGCGATGTTGATGGGTCATATAACTGACCAGTGTCGGTGTGATCACATTGTGTGTGTGTGGTGTTGATGGGTCATGTAACTGACCGGTGTGATCACATGTGTGTGTGTGGTGTTGATGGGTCATGTAAGTTCGGACAGTAACTGACCACTGTGATCACATGTGTGTGTGTGGTGTTGATGGGTCATGTAACTGACCAGTGTGATCACATGTGTCTGTGTGATGTTGATGGGTCATGTAACTGACCAGTGTGATCACATGTGTCTGTGTGGTGTTGATGGGTCATGTAACTGACCAGTGTGATCACATGTATCTGTGTGATGCTGATGGGTCATATAACTGACCAGTGTGATCACATGTGTCTGTGTGGTGTTGATGGGTCATATAACTGACCAGTGTGATCACATGTGGCTGTGTGGTGTTGATGGGTCATATAACTGACCAGTGTGATCACATGTGGCTGTGTGGTGTTGATGGGTCATATAACTGACCAGTGTGATCACATGTGCTGTGTGGTGTTGATGGGTCATATAACTGACCAGTGTGATCACATGTGTCTGTGTGGTGTTGATGGGTCATATAACTGACCAGTGTGATCACATGTGGCTGTGTGGTGTTGATGGGTCATATAACTGACCAGTGTGATCACATGTGGCTGTGTGGTGTTGCTGGGTAATGACCAGTGTGATCACATGTGGCTGTGTGGTGTTGATGGGTCATATAACTGACCAGTGTGATCACATGTGTCTGTGTGGTGTTGATGGGTCATATAACTGACCAGTGTGATCACATGTGGCTGTGTGGTGTTGCTGGAGTAATGACCAGTGTGATCACATGTGGCTGTGTGGTGTTGATGGGTCATATAACTGACCAGTGTGATCACATGTGGCTGTGTGGTGTTGATGGGTCATATAACTGACCAGTGTGATCACATGTGGCTGTGTGGTGTTGATGGGTCATATAACTGACCAGTGTGATCACATGTGTCTGTGTGGTGTTGATGGGTCATATAACTGACCAGTGTGATCACATGTGGCTGTGTGGTGTTGCTGGAGTAATGACCAGTGTGATCACATGTGGCTGTGTGGTGTTGATGGGTCATATAACTGACCAGTGTGATCACATGTGGCTGTGTGGTGTTGATGGGTCATATAACTGACCAGTGTGATCACATGTGGCTGTGCGGTGTTGATGGGTCATATAACTGACCAGTGTGATCACATGTGGCTGTGTGGTGTTGATGGGTCATATAACTGACCAGTGTGATCACATGTGGCTGTGTGGTGTTGATGGGTCATATAACTGACCAGTGTGATCACATGTGGCTGTGTGATGTTGATGGCTCATGTAACTGACCAGTGTGATCACATGTGTCTGTGTGGTGTTGATGGAGTAATGACCAGTGTAGTCACACTGTAGCCACTGCACCGCTGTTACCACAACACAAAAGATTCTCTGTACACACCCAGCTAAGATCAGTTTTTAATTGTGAATTGTCTGAGAAAACCTAAAGCTGACAGTGTCGTTATTTATGCACTTTTGTAGCTTAGTCTCTTATCTTTCCACGATATATGTTTGAGGGTCAAAATAGGTAAACATGTGTTGTTTGTTTAAAGGAGTTGGAAAAATTTAAGAATTTTAGGATTGGAAATACCAACTATGCATCCCCTGAATGCTGCTGCATGCTGCATCCTGACTTTTGGTTCTGTGTTGGCAGCGCTGGCCCCTCCTCCCCCGCCGCCACCTGAGCCTGCCCCTGAGCAGAACGACCCACCCCCGCTCCTGCCACCACCTCCTCCTCCCCCACCCCTTCTGAACCGCCCAGCCTTCGTGCCCCCACAGCTGCGACATCGGGCCCCACCCCCGAGGCCTCCGCCCATGCATCCTTCTCACCCACCTAACCCGCCGCACATGGGACCTGGTCCTCACCCGCAAGCATTCCGCGGCCCACCAGGGCACATGGGTCCCATGGGCCCGGGGCCTTTCAACCAACCCATGATGGGCCCGCCACGGCCCATGGGGCCAGGCCCAATGGCCAGACCCCCTATGGGCCATCCCATGATGCAGCAACAGCAGCAGCAGCAGCAGCAGCAAGGAATGAGGTTCCATTCCCAAGGACCCCAGGGGCCCTTTCCACCACAGCAGGGGTTTCCCATGATGGGTGGAGGGGGAGATAACTCGGCGACCCAGGAGGCGCCTACAGAAACGGGTGAGGCTGCTAACCCAGCCGTCATCGAGGCCAAGCCCAAGGTGATCTACTCGGCACCCCCGGTGCGGAACGTGCCAAAGAAATCCAAGAAGGGGAAAGAGGAAGGGGGGAAGAGGAAGGGGGACGAGCCTGCCGCTGACGGATCATCAGCAGGCATGGTGGGCGTTGATTCCGGAGTTGCCACGGGAGTTGGAGGGATGGATGGGGGAGACGATGTCGGGGGTCCCAGCGCCCTGCAGGACGACTCGGCCATGGTGGACATGGAGCTGGACATGGAGGAGGTGGCGGCGGCGGTGCCGACCAAGAAGGAGAAGAAGGAGAAGAAGAAGAAGTTCCTTCGCACGGCTGCCAGTACGGTGTGGGAGGATCCCACCCTGGCCGAATGGGAAAATGGTGAGAGTGGTGTATGTGACTGTGTGCGTGTGTTCTTGTAGTGTAAAAAATCTCCTAAAAAGGTATTGTCAGGTGGTGTGGTCCATCTATCTGACACGGATAGGGAAACGCGCGCCTGATGTCAGTGTGCAGGCCCTTCCCTGTGTCGGATCATCATGTGCATGCGTTCATGTGTGTGTACTGTAAAGTTCGGACTATAAGCCGTGACTTTTTTTTCCTCAGCTTTAAACCCTGTGGCTTAAACAACGATGCGGTTTATTTGCGGATTTTTCTGATTCCAGGAACATTACACCCTTGTCTATTCTTAGCTTCTCTGTAACTCACCATATTGTGTTTACTGCTCATGAATTTTTCGGTGAACTCCATGTTAAAGTGTTAACTGTTCACATTGTTACAGTGTTAACTGCTCACATTTTTAAATCAAAGCCTCACACATTGAAACATTCAGACCGTTATCAATGGTTTTCGCAAGGCTGGACTGTGTGCTGCAGCAGACGACAGTGCAAGTGACGGAGCAGCAGCGACCTCCACCTTGCCTCAAGAGAAAAGCGACAGTGAAAACAAGGCTGAAGTCAGTAACAAGATGGCGGAGAAAGCGCTACTATTTCTGTTCAACTCCAACACCAAAGAAGAAGACTTCAGCAGATTCAGTGGACAGGACGATGATGACACTAAACAAATTTTATTTTTGTTGAATATACCTGGGGATTATAAACCAGTGCGGCTTTTTTGTGAAAAAAGTTCAGATTAAAAAAAAATTTAGTGGGTGCGGCTTATATGCAGGTGCACTCAATAGACCGAACTTTACGGTATGTGTTTTGGTGCACATGGAAGAGCGGGGGTTGGGGGTGATGGTGGTTAGGAATAAGATGAAATGTAAGGATTGATGGTTTGCAGTTGGACCCTTTTTTTCTGCTTCTTGTTTCTTCCAGTTGTAAGTCTTTCAATACTCCTTTAGTTTAGCTAGGAGGTAAGGGTCTTTTGAAGCCTTCATTTGCACTTTTTTTTTAACGCATATGTGTGTGATTGTATGGTTAAGGTGATACGCAGATGTTGTGTTTACATTGAGAGTTTTGAATCGCATGCTGATGGGGATATTAGGATTGGAAATCATGTGTACAGGGAAAATATTCAAGGATGTGAATAATAAAGGGTATGTCTTCGTCTTCAGGTTGGTGTCATGGCTCTATCTAAACTTAAAGGGAATGTGTTCTTCAGATTGGCTTTATAGCTCAGTTTTAACTGAGTAAGAATTCATTATTCTATCAGACATTGTGTGAGGATGTTAGATCTGAAATGTCAGGTACACATTTTTTATTTGCGATCGCTGATGACCTTATTGCGGCCAAAACAAAATGTGGCTATGTTGAAAAGAATAACTATTGTTTGCAGATGACCTTATTGCGGCCAAAACAAAATGTGGCTGTGTTGAAAAGAATAACTATTGTTTGCAGATGACCTTATTGCAGCCAAAACAAAATGTGGCTGTGTTGAAAAGAATAACTATTGTTTGCAGATGACCTTATTGTGGCCAAAACAAAATGTGGCTGTGTTGAAAAGAATAACTATTGTTTGCAGATGACCTTATTGCGGCCAAAACTAAATGTGGCTGCATTGAAAAGAATAACTATTGTTTGCAGATGACCTTATTGCGGCCAAAACTAAATGTGGCTGCGTTGAAAAGAATAACTATTGTTTGCAGATGACCTTATTGCGGCCAAAACTAAATGTGGCTATGTTGAAAAGAATAACTGTTGTTTGCAGATGACCTTATTGCGGCCAAAACTAAATGTGGCTATGTTGAAAAGAATAACTGTTGTTTGCAGATGACCTTATTGTGGCCAAAACAAAATGTGGCTGTGTTGAAAAGAATAACTATTGTTTGCAGATGACCTTATTGCAGCAAAACAAAATGTGGCTATGTGAAAAGAATAACTGTTGTTTGCAGATCGATGCGGATCAGGGGATGAAAGTTGAGACTTTCATGGGATCATGTGTATTTTGTGTTTAGGTATTACATTCCATCTACCCTCACCCCCCACCTCCCACCCCCTCTCTCCTTCGCCATCTGTCTTCATTGCTGCTCTTCTGCTCCCTCAACGATACACACACAACACTGTTAACACAGAACATGCTCAGTCTGACATAATCTGAAGTACACATATACACACACACACATTCACATGCAAAAGTACACACTCGCATACACACACACACTCATACACACAGCAGAGACAGATGGGATCTTTCAGGAATTGGTGATGGGAGAAGGGGGGGGGGGGGGGGGGCAGATAGCTATCAATTTATCTTTCAGATCAACTGATGAACAAGCTGTTTCTCAGTCAACTCGATCCTTTTTTTGGGAGGGGGTATGGAATGGGGTGTAACTTCTACACACAGACACACACAGACACAGACACACACACACTCACACTCACAGACACACACACACACACACACACACACACACACACACACATATACATTACCTCTCCCATGCTTTCTGTTGTTTTGCACACAAATTACACACACACACACACACACACACACACACACACACACACACACACACACACACACACACACATATACATTACCTCTCCCATGCTTTCTGTTGTTTTGCACACAAATTACACACACACACACACACACACACACACACACACACACACACACACACACACACACACGCACACAAAACACCATTTACTTCTCATTACACATTCAGAATGAATTTACAAAGAAGAAAACATTCATTGTCAAACTTGCCTCCTCATATTTTTGGCAAAACCTTTTTACCAACTCGGTCAATTCTCTGTCTGGTCCAGATGATTTCCGCATGTTCTGCGGTGACCTGGGCAACGAGGTGACTGACGAGACCTTGCAGCGGGCGTTTGGCAAGTTCCCATCCTTCATCAAGGCCAAGGTGGTGCGGGACCGGCGCACCAACAAGACCAAAGGCTATGGGTTCGTCAGCTTCCGCGACCCCCTGGACTTCACCCGCGCTATGAGGGAGATGAACGGTGAGCTAAGATGGGTGTGGGTGGGGAAGAGGTGGGGGTCTGGTGATGGGACTTGCTCTGTCTTTCTGTCTGTTGTTCGTTCAGTCGGGGAGCGTTTGAATGTGTGGGACACCGGCTTGTTTATGGGAATGGTGATGGAGGGGGTACGTTTATTCAAACAGAAGATTTTGTGTCTTTTGTTTTGCTCTATCTTTCTGTCTGTTGTTCACCCAGTCAGGGAGCATTGGATATGTGGGACACTAGCTTGTCTGCTGTAACAGTTCTGGCACCAATCTGCTGTGCCAACCCCACCTTCTGTCATTGAGGTCTGTGTGTGGAGTTTGCAAGCAGATTGTCGTTAAGTCTGTTCCTTGTCTTTTCTAATCAGGTGAAGTGTTTTTTCCCCACATCGAACTTGTAGCAGTAGCAACTGTTGTTTACCCCCCTCCCTCCCTTCTCACTTTTCAGTTTGGGTCTCACTTTTCTTGTGATCTTCTAGTGTTCAAAATATTTTTTTTTATGGAGACACTTGAAGATGACATTACTTAAGTTATGTTGGCTTAGATCAAAACATTGTACTGTTTGAAATGTGATGCAGGATAACACACATCCTCTCATGATCCATCAAAACATTGTACTGTTTGAAATGTGATGCAGGATAGCACACATCCTCTCATGATCCATCAAAACATTGTACTGTTTGAAATGTGATGCAGGATAACACACATCCTCTCATGATCCTGACTTGACCCCAAACTTATAATGTTAACAGTTGTGTCAGTTTACAGAAGAAGGATCAGATCAATCTGTTGAAGGCCAGATGTGTCACTCAGATGCGCATCAGCAAGACGGTGAAAGTAAAACAGATTGACAATCGCTGCAGGAACACAACATAACAGTTCTGGTTGTCGTGCATGAAGTGTTGTTGATGCACTACGCCATGCTCAAGATTTGCACCATTTTGATAGCAAGTTTATGTTGTTTGTTTTTTGGTTTTTTTTGGTGGGGGGGGGGGGGGGGGGGGGGGGGGGGGGGCGGCCGTTGGGGGGGGGGGAGGGGGGACGTGAGGATGTTGACCAGTACCCAATTAGAATTTCACTGATGTTTGCTTTTCTTGAGTAGGACCCCAGATTAAAAGTAAAGAAAGGGGTTGTAGGGAGAGAGAGGGCTGCACTTTCTCTTAACAGTGTAACCTGGGAAAAAATATATATATAGCTTATGAGTTGGTCGTTCGCTGTTTTGAAAATGGAAGAGTTCGACATTGATGGAAAATAGCAACACGAGATCTGTCATAGACTTGGTGATGGCTATGAGGAGGGAGTTGGTGTACAGAGTGGTTGATAGAGGGGTTCTGCTGTCTTTGTGTGTGTTGCACCATCAGTCTCATAGGGTTGATGTCATTCCCTTCAAAAGGGCTGGTTTGATGGCGGAGGTTTAGGATCCCACATATATCAACAAATTTGCTTTTTCCTTTGTACTCAGATGCTGTGTGCATTGTTCTGTGCATGTATATTTGATCTCAGTGCACTGAAGGATGGGTCGTGTGTAGAAATTGACACCCAGTCTTTCTGTTTGCAGGGAAGTACGTGGGCAATCGACCCATCAAACTGCGTAAGAGCACCTGGAAGGACCGGAACATCGAAATTGTGCGCAAGAAAGAGAAGGAAAAGAAACGCCTAGGATTGAGATGATGCTGTGTGTGGTGCATAGACTTTGGACACTGAGCAGCATGGTCATGAAGGAGAGGTGTGCGTAGACTTTGGACACTAAGTCATGATCATGAAGGAGAGGGAATATGGAGGTGGTGGAGACACTGAGGTTGACAGCAACATGAGGCTGTGCTTGTGATGGGATCTAGAGTTTGTGCCAGGTGTGCATGATTGTGATGGAGAGAGACATGTTCAGAGGCTGCAGAATGGGAACGGGAGTTTGATGAATGAAAGGATCTTGAAAGTGAGGGAGACTTGCATGCATGTGTGGCCCCACAACATGCATGTTTGGTCCTTGGGAATGTGAAAGAGGGGATTCAGTGATCCTGAAAGTGTTCTGAGCAAAAGGTTCAGTGAACTGTTAGCTTGATTTTCTACAAGTGCTTGATAAACTGGGATACTGCATTGCAGAACAGCTTGCCAGCTTTTTTCTCACCCACCTTCCATGCAGTTAAGAATAGCAACTGATGATTGTACAAACATCCAGTGGTGGATGTTGCTTCAGCATTGTGATGTTGATCTGTTTGACTGACCATCATGGTCACTCATCCGCACTGCCGAGACTCGACGTATCCACGCTGACTCACCATACCTGGCTTGGCTACATTATCATCGTCATTTAACCTTTAGGAAGCCACGTTCGTGAGCGGTAACTTCTGCCTGCAACCATATTCTTTTTGGGTGACTGAAAAAATCTGCACACCTACCTTCTTCAAATTGCTGTCATTTCTTTTCTATTGTTTGTGCAGTTATGGAGTTTGGAGTGAATGTAGAGGAATGAATAAAGAACATGCCAATACCAACTATTATGTGCTTTGTGTATGCTTTGATTATGAAAAAAAGAATGACATGCATAATGGGTGTTTACGAGTCATGGAGCCCTGGAGTGCACAGGGTCATGCTATCGTCTCTCAGTTCCCCTCACCTGCATCAGCCCATTCCCACTCTGCCACAACATTCTCAATATCTTCACAGTTAAACCCTTAAAAAAACTCTTCATTAGAGTCTGAGTCGAAAAACACCTCATGCAAGAATTGCTGATCGCCAGTGTCCATGTTGAAATTTTACACGAAAACTTCAAAAAAGTTTGAAAATTTACAGTAAACAAACCACATGGAAAATGGCGCTCACACAGGAAGGCAAAGGAAGTTGAAAGCCTGGTGCATTATGGGATTGCTTAATTCTGATCGGTTCTTTTCAACCAGTCGAGTACAAGCTTACTGATTACACTACCCCTCAATGGGCGCATGAGTGCACTTGCGGCTGTCTCGGCCTACAATGGCAGCTCAACGCACCAGTAGGCCAATGGCATCCTAAAGGTTAATGTAATCCAAGACCGGGTCAGCGGCAGTTCAATTTGCATATATTCTTCACTACCATCGGAGCTTGTAGCTTCAAAGGCATACGCAGGGCCACAGAAAATATCTACAGTTCATCTTGGTAGTGATGCGCATAAGGAGTGGACCACAGCTGTTTGTTCTGCTGTGTTGATATGCTGTTATGTAATCTCAGTGGCACCTTCAGGTTTTCCAAGTATTTAAGATCTGAGTGTGAAGAATCAAAAGTGGAAGGGGGGCCGGAATAGCTCAGTGGTAGAATGTTGTACTCGTTATCTTGGTGATCCTGGGGTTGTGGGTTCGAATCTCCGCTGGGCCTTGTCGGTACAGTGGGATTTTTCCCTCGGAGTTAACATTAGTTCTGACAACATTTCCCATACAGTCCTGTGAATGAGACTATAAACCGAGGTTCCGTGTGTAAACGCGTGCATATAACATCTTGCACACTCATAAAAAATCCTATCACCAACTTTCAAAAGAGAAGGCCAGTTTGGCTGTTGGTATGAATGACACATTACACATAGCATGCACCTTCCCCGAAGCTGGAGTATGGCTGCCTTAATGGCGGGATAAAAAATGGTCATACACACAAAACTCCACTCCCTTTGTTGGATAGATGGGATTAATCCTTGCCTGTCTATACAGGGAGTTTCCGCAGGAGTATTAGCCTACGTATACAGAGAAAAAAAAATCAAAAGTGGAAGGATAAGCGCCTTCAGCACAGCTTAGTGTTGTCAGCCTAAAGGATGTCAGGTGTTTAGTTGTCATGTTATTAATTGTTGTACATATTTCACAGCTTTTCCTGTTTGTGCATGGTTGCTTTCAGAACAGGTTTGTATTTTCAAATCTGTTTGTTGTGACCCCACCCCTGAAAGGGCCCCATGTGGTCGATGGAGGTAGAATAACTCGGACACTGAAAGTCATACACATGACACAGACTGTGCTGTCTCTGACTTGGTGGTGTGGTGTTGTGGCCAGTCACACATGATTAAAAGTGAACAAAAATGTGTGAAAATTCATTAAACCTGATTTGAAGGAAATGGAAACAGATACCACAGGAAAGCTAGTTTCCCTGGTTGAAAATAGTGAGTTTTGATGCTGATCTCTTCCCAGAAAACCTGTATGATAATGGAAAACAAGAGAGTGTAGGATGGACAGAACAGGCTGGACTGGTAGTATGAACAGATGGGCAATATTCGGGATGGGAGCAGTTGATTGAATGATCGTTTAAAGGTTAATTGGATGGTACATATATGTGAAAAAAAATCTGTTAAGAGTTGTGGAATTCAACGTACTGTTTTCTTTTGTGAAAATTTGAAGAATTTGGTACATTTTATCTCCATTTCTAAGCAAGTAAGTGACTGTGTATACACTGCAAAGGCAACTAAGTCGTGTCATTAACTGTATTGTGGATGAATTCTGAACAAATGGAGGAAAAAAGTATGCTTTCTCTGAGGAAATGCACTATTCATTGCACACTGTTTCCTATTGAGTGGTCATAGTTTTACTCCCTAATCGGTGCTAGCATACTTGTCAAAGCATTGATTCCAGGGAAGAATGAGGAAGGGAAATAATTTTGTCTCTTTAGGGTTTGTGTTTTGCAGTTACTGTTCTTTGACCAACAACAAGAGAGGAGTGGAGGTGCAGGCAAAGTTTGACCCAATAATCTGTCACTGTATTACTGCTGAGTAACCAGAATAGTTTTCAGAGTGTGCATGGTGACGTTGTATTACTTTTTGTTGTCATGTCGAGTCATGTCATGCCACCATGCAAAAGAATTTGTGAAAAATCGTGTACTATGTATACATGTGAGAGAGAGAGAGAGAGGGAGTGTGTCTGTGTGTGTGTGTGTGTGTGTGTGATACGAGAACAGCCTGAGATGATCATTGATGTAAAAGAATAAAGTGTTGAATGATATGGAATCATGAGGGCCTTTTCTGGGTTTTGTTGGAATGTGCCTGCAGATAGACAGATGAAATCACACACACACACACACACACACACACACACACACACTTGCACTCACACACACACACACACACACACACACACACACACATGTATACACAGACACACACATACCCACACTTACACTCTTGCATGTGTGGATATGCTCTCGCACATACAAGTGCATGTTCTGCACATCACATCGCACAATGTCCTCTGTTCTCTCGTCATTATGCAGTGCAGGAGAGCAAGTCTTCCAGGTTGTGCCAGAAAACCAAATCAGAAAAACTTTGAAGATTTAGTCACTTTAATGGCAAATTGTGTTTGTTTGTACTGTCTCCGGTCCAGCGAGATTTTGTTAAGGTACTTTCTGGTGCCTAGGTATTTTGGAAAAGAAATGTTTTTGATTCATCTGGTATATACTATATTTTGTCATGCTTATTTAAATACAGTGTCTGTACATTTCAAAGGTGTTTGAAATAGCTCTGCCAGTTAAAAAATAGCTCTGCCAGTTAATGTAGACAAATGAATTACAAGACAAAACATGACGCATTTCAATCTCTTAGGTGCTCTTCAGGCAAGGTAAACAACACTCAGGACAACAGAAATGAAGAACTAGCAACTGCTTATCTTGTCAAAATTTGGCGCAAGATTGGCCCTTCAAAGAATCACCAAAACCCATTGAAAATGGGGGGAAAAGCCTCTATAGAATCACTGAAGCCTCTTAAAAATGTAAAAAGCCATCCCTTTTGAAGAATCACTAAAACCTCTTGAAAATAAAGAAATCCATCACCTTTGAAGAGTCAGTGATTCCCCTTGAAAATGGAATATGATTTTTCAAGAATCTCCAAAACCCTTTGAAAATGGGAACCCCCCCCCCCCCCCCCCCTCCCTTCCATGTAGAATCTCTAAATCACTATGAAAATGGGGAAAAAGGTCCCTTTTAAAGAATCACCCCAAACCCTTGAAAACAGGAAAATCTGTCCCCATTGACCAATCATTAATTCTCCTTGAAAAGGGGGTGGGGGGGATGCATCGCCTCTGAGAACCTCAGAAAGAACAAAAAAGAAGTCACTCTCTCCTTCCTTTGAGGAACTGCTTGAAATGAAGAGAAGTCCACCTGCTTTGAATAACCGTGAAACTGTTTGAAATGAAGAGAAGTCCACCTGCTTTGAATAACCCTGGGAACTGTTTGAAGTGAAGAGAAGTCCACCTGCTTTGAATAGCCCTAGGAACTGTTTGAAATGAAGAGAAGTCCACCTGCTTTGAATAGCCCTGGGAACTGTTTGAAATGAAGAGAAGTCCACCTGCTTTGAATAGCCCTGGGAACTGTTTGAAATGAAGAGAAGTCCACCTGCTTTGAATAGCCCTGGGAACTGTTTGAAATGAAGAGAAGTCCACCAGCTTTGAATAACCCTGGGAACTGTTTCTTCTTCTTCTGCGTTCCCTGGTCATGCTGGTCAGATAAAAAGTCCGGTGGCTTGGGTAAAGTCAGCGGTCCATCGGAGTGAGTCCGCCGTTCCCCACAGCTTTTCTTGGAGTTCCACTGCACCGGGCCAAAACTCACGCCGCAGGTTGTCGAACGTGGGACAGGACTGAAGTACGTGGGCTGGGTTTTGTGGGCCAGTGCCACATGGGCACTCATCTGTGTGCGATATGTTCAGGCGATGGAGATGGGAGAGCAACTGACAATGTCCAGTTCTTAGCCTGAAGATGGCGACTTGTTGGGCACGCTCAAGATGGTGAATATCATCCTTCTCTACCTCCACCTGTAGTCTTTCTCTCCATGCTGTCCTGAAATGGCTGCGGATGATGGTCTTCGCTTCTCTGTAGGATACACCATCGGCTATTTGGTCTTGCTGGCTGTCCGCCTTGGAGAGTCTGTCCGCCTCTTCAGTTCCTGCAATACCACAGTTGGAGGGAATCCACTACAGGACTGGTGTTGTTTTCCTGCTCAAGGTGTGCAGTTCCTGTATGATTTCCTGTAGGATCTGCTCTCTTTCTCTCCTCTGGAGGCTTTGAAGGATGGCTGGACAATCTGTAAGGAACACCGTGTGAGTCGGTAAGATGTCCCTTTCATTTAGTAACTGTACAGCAGTAAGAAGGGCACATGTTTCTGCTCTGTAGTTAGTTGAGAAGCTACCGGTGGCTACAGACTTGCTGATGGAACTGCCATCTGGGAACTTGATGAAAACACCGCCTTCCCCGTTTCTTACAGCTTTCTCCGCAGAGCCATCTGTGTAGACTCGGGGCCCAAGTAGTGCTTGGGTAGTCCCTGGCTAGGGTCTCAAGAGTCCTGGACTTGAGTTCTGTTTCGCTGTGGTCTTCTTTAGCCCCAATGCCAAGAATGTCAAGGCTGATGAGGGGAGTATCAGCTGTCCACTCTACTCAGTCTTGGAGCATTTCCATTGGATGGTCTGCTGTTGGTAGCAATTTTCTGTACTTTTCCTGAAGTGCCTTGCTTAGATGGTTGGGGCTCTGGCGCTTGAGTCTGTTCTTTGTTGGAACATGGAGTTTGGTGTGCAGTGGATGGGATGGGAGTATTTTCATCTTTTCACTTTGTCTTAGTGGGAACTGTTTGAAATGAAGAGAAATCACCTGCTTTGAATAACCCTGGGAACTGTTTGAAATGAAGAGAAGTCCACCTGCTTTGAATAACCCTGGGAACTGTTTGAAATGAAGAGAAGTCCACCTGCTTTGAATAACCCTGGGAACTGTTTGAAATGAAGAGAAGTCCACCTGCTTTGAATAACCCTGGAACTGTTTGAAATGAAGAGAAGTGCACCTGCTTTGAATAACCTGAACGAAAGTGAAAGACACGCATCCCCTTTGGAGAACTGTTGTTGAATGAAAATGATGGACATCCATCTCTTTTGAGGAACCTTTAAATGAAAATGAGAGAAATATTCTTCCTCGAGGGAACCCTGCGATGAACATGTGAGATGTCCACCTAAGGCTACCCGTGTCTTTTTTTTGTAAGAAAAAAACTTTGTTTTTGGTCTTCCTCTCTGTCTTCGCCCCTCTACAGCTCTCCTGAAGCTTGTTTGAGCAAGCCAGAAGTCACTAAAATGCGCACATGCACAGGGGTGGGCGTACTATTTACAAAAGTATGTTTAAGTACACTTCTCTAGCTCCTCAGAAATTGCAATCACAGCATGTAGGGTAAAATGGCATCCAGGAAAAAGGATTTTTTTTAGAATTAAAAACTATATGTCGGTACCAAAACGAAAAAAGAACTTGAACTGGTCGAAGGGAAAGGGGCGACTTCTGTGTTGCTGAGGAAAGGAAAGGAGAAGACTGAACAAACCGTGGAGGTATTATGCGTAGACTCGATCTCCAAAAGTAGCTAAGAATGTGAATGTGTGTGTTGATCAGTGGGTAATTTGATATACCCCCGTAACCCAAGGTTGATGTTTATAGATGAAACAAAAACGGCACAAAGGCTTGGGCTTCAGGGAATTTACCCCCTGACGTCCACCTGGGGCCTTGACTCAGGATCCCA
>CM065743.1:3819893-3842393 GCA_033310375.1 Conus canariensis
AGGTTGGAGAATTTAAAGAAGAGGGTCTCGCCTTGGCAGGAATGTTGATAACAAATATACATTTTTCACCACACCACTCTTCCCCCATTTGATGGGATGGTTCAACAGCTATTTAACGCTGGTGGACAGCAGAGATTTTGTTGGGGTCTTTTATTTTTTTTTTTTTTTTTTTAAAATAATTTTTTAATGTTATCATCTCAAAAGTGTCGCGAAAATCTCTCGTCACATGAACGAAAATCAAGTGTCGCAAATGTGTTGCACCCATTGATATGGGCACGTGGTGTGTGTTGTGTGTGTGTGTGTGTGTGTGTGTGTGTGTGTGTGTGTGTGTGTGTGTGTGTGTGTGTGTGTATGTGTATGTGTGTGTGTGTGTGTGCGCGCGCGCGCGTGCGTGCGTGCGTGCGTGCGTGCGTGTGCGTGTTGTGTGTGTGTGCGCGCGCGCGTGCGTGCGTGCGTGCGTGCGTGCGTGCATGCGTGCGTGCGTGTGTGCGTGTATGTGTGTGTGTGTGTGTGTGTGTGTGTGTGTGTGTGTGTGTGTGTGTGTGTGTGTGTGTGATTGCGTTGTCTTGGCTTAACAAAGAGACAAGTCAACCAACAGAGCGGATAAAAGATACCACCTCCTCGGTGAGGTCACCTCACAATCATCTGCAGTGCTATGTGTGGGCGTGCTATGTGTGGGCAGCGTCATCAGCAGTGCTATGTGAGGGCAGCGTCATCAGCAGTGCTATGTGTGGGCAGTGCTATGTGTGGGCAGCGTCATCAGCAGTGCTATGTGAGGGCAGCGTCATCAGCAGTGCTATGTGTGGGCAGTGCTATGTGTGGGCAGCGCTATGTGTGGGCAGTGCTATGTGTGGGCAGTGCTATGTGTGGCAGTGCTATGTGTGGGCAGTGCTATGTGTGGGCACGTCATCAGCAGTGCTATGTGAGGGCAGCGTCATCGCAGTGCTATGTGTGGGCAGTGCTATGTGTGGGCAGGCGCTATGTGTGGGCAGTGCTATGTGTGGGCAGCGTCATCTGCAGTGCTATGTGTGGGCAGCGCTAGTGTGGGCAGTGCTATGTGTGGGCAGCGTCATCTGCAGTGCTATGTGTGGGCAGTGCTATGTGTGGGCAGCGTCATCTGCAGTGCTATGTGTGGGCAGTGCTATGTGTGGGCAGCGTCATCTGCAGTGCTATGTGTGGGCATGCTATGTGTGGGCAGTGCTATGTGTGGGCAGCGTCATCTGCAGTGCTATGTGTGGGCAGTGCTATGTGTGGGCAGCGTCATTGCATGCTATGGTGGGCAGTGCTATGTGTGGGCAGCGTCATCAGCAGTGCTATGTGTGGGCAGTGCCATGTGTGGGCAGCGTCATCTGCAGTGCTATGTGTGGGCAGTGCTATGTGTAGGCAGTGCTATGTGTGGGCAGTGCTATGTGTGGGCAGCGTCATCTGCAGCGCTATGTGTGGCAGTTCTATGTGTGGGCAGCGTCATCTGCAGTGCTATGTGTGGGCAGCGTCATCAGCAGTGCTATGTGTGGGCAGTGCTATGTGTGGCAGTGCTAGTGTGGCAGTGCTATGTGTGGGCAGCGTCATCTGCAGTGCTATGTGAGGGCAGCGTCATCAGCAGTGCTATGTGTGGGCAGTGCTATGTGTGGGCAGTGCTATGTGTGGGCAGTGCTATGTGTGGGCAGCGTCATCTGCAGTGCTATGTGTGGGCAGTGCTATGTGTGGGCAGTGCTATGTGTGGGCAGCGTCATCTGCAGTGCTATGTGAGGGCAGCGTCATCAGCAGTGCTATGTGTGGGCAGTGCTATGTGTTAGCAGTGCTATGTGTGGGCAGTGCTATTGTGTGGGCAGCGTCATCTGCAGTGCTATGTGTGGGCAGTACTATGTGTGGGCAGGATCATCTGCAGTGCTATGTGTGGGTAGCGTCATCTGCAGTGCTATGTGTGGGCAGTGCTATGTGTGGGCAGTGCTATGTGTGGGCAGCGTCATCAGCAGTGCTATGTGAGGGCAGGATCATCTGCAGTGCTATGTGAGGGCAGGGTCATCTGCAGTGCTATGTGTGGGCAGTGTCATCTGCAGTGCTATGTGTGGGCAGGATCATCTGCAGTGCTATGTGTGGGCAGGGTCATCTGCAGTGCTATGTGGGGCAGGATCATCTGCAGTGCTATGTGTGGGCAGGGTCATCTGCAGTGCTATGTGTGGGCAGGGTCATCTGCAGTGCTATGTGTGGGCAGGGTCATCTGCAGTGCTATGTGTGGGCAGTGCTATGTGTGGGCAGGGTCATCTGCAGTGCTATGTGAGGGCAGGATCATCTGCAGTGCTATGTGAGGGCAGGGTCATCTGCAGTGCTATGTGTGGGCAGTGCTATGTGTGGGCAGGGTCATCTGCAGTGCTATGTGTGGGCAGTGCTATGTTTGGGCAGGGTGATCTGCAATGCTATGTGTGGGCAGTGCTATGTGTGGGCAGTGCTATGTGTGGGCAGTGTCATCTGCAGTGCTATGTGAGGGCAGCGTCATCTGCAGTGCTATGTGTGGGCAGTGCTATGTGTGGGCAGTGCTATGTGTGGGCAGGGTCATCTGCAGTGCTATGTGTGGGCAGTGCTATGTGTGGGCAGCGTCATCTGCAGCGCTATGTGTTGGCAGTGCTATGTGTGGGCAGGATCATCTGCAGTGCTATGTGTGGGTAGCGTCATCTGCAGTGCTATGTGTGTGCAGCGTCATCTGCAGTGCTATGTGTGGGCAGTGCTATGTGTGGGCAGGGTCATCTGCAGTGCTATGTGTGGGCAGGGTCATCTGCAGTGCTATGTGTGGGCAGTGCTATGTGTGGGCAGGGTCATCTGCAGTGCTATGTGTGGGCAGTGCTATGTGTGAGCAGTGTCATCTGCAATGCTATGTGTGGGCAAGGTCATCTGCAATGCTATGTGTGGGCAGGGTCATCTGCAGTGCTATGTGTGGGCAGGGTCAATCTGCAGTGCTATGTGTGGGCAGCGTCATCTGCAATGCTATGTGTGGGCAGCGGTCATCTGCAGTGCCATGTGTGGGCAGGGTCATCTGCAGTGCTATGTGTGGGCAGGGTCATCTGCAGTGCTATGTGTGGGCAGGGTCATCTGCAGTGCTATGTGTGGGCAGCTTCTATGTGTGGGCAGGGTCATCTGCAGTGCTATGTGTGGGCAGTTCTATGTGTGGGCAGGGTCATGTGCAGTGCTATATGTGGGCAGCGTCATCTGCAGTGCTATGTGTGGGCAGTGCTATGTGTGTGCAGGGTCATCTGCTGTGCTATGTGTGAGCAGTGCTATGTGTGGGCAGTGCTAGGTGTAGCCAGGATCATCTGCAGTGCTATGTATGGGCAGTGCTAGGTGTAGGCAGGATCATCTGCAGTGCTATGTGTGGGCAGTGCTAGGTGTAGGCAGGATCATCTTTAGTGCTATGTGTGGGCAGTGCTAGGTGTAGGCAGGATCATCTGCAGTGTTATGTGTGGGCAGGGTCATCTGCAAGTGCTATGTGTGGGCAGGGTCATCTGCAGTGCTATATGTGAGCAGGGTCATCTGCATGCTATGTGTAGGCAGGATCATCTGCAGTGTTATGTGTGGGCAGGATCATCTGCAGTGTTATGTGTGAACAGGATCATCTGCAGTGCTATGTGTGGGCAGGGTCATCTGCAGTGCTATATGTGGGCAGGGTCATCTGCAGTGCTATATGTGGGCAGGGTCATCTGAATCCGGCCCTCAAGACAATATCACCGTCTTCGGAGCGGGCGGGACGTCCAGCTCTGTGTGGTCCCACACTGCCTTTGCCGTCGGCTTGAGTTTTATCGGCCTTTTCCTTGTCCTCGTTGCAGCCACCACGGGTCAGTAGGGGAGACCAGTTGGGCTTAGGGATGAGTGAGAGGTGGTGGTTATCGCGCCTGAATGAGAGAGGGGGCAGTTGTTGTTTTATTGTAATACATTTGTGTTTGCTTGTTCGTTTGTTTTCAATATATTTGTTCCGTGTCTTTCTTTTATTTCATCTTTAACTTTTCGATCTTTCTTCTGTGTTTTTCTTCTTTTCTCATTTTCTGTCTCCCCTGTGGGCTTCCATTTTTTTTTTACTTCATTTTTTTTCCTCGTCCGTTTTCCTCCTTATTCTTCTTTCTTTCGTCCTGTCTGATTTTCTTTCGTTTGATAGTTTTTCCTTTTAGATATCTTATCACTTTACATCAGGCTGAACGCACAGTACGCTCTTTTGAAATTGATATGTCAGCTTGTCCAGATGCTCCAATCAAAGAAGTTTTTGAATTCTTAGTTGTCTTAGTGGTGTAAAGCCTGACTGCTAATTTTTGTTCTTTGTTTTTAAACGAATTAGCATTGTCTTGAGAAAGCAAAGGGAAACGTGGTATTTAAATCATTCCAAATGTGATCGAATTTTTTTTTTTTTTTTTTTTTTTAATTGCTTGCTATTATTCTGGTTTCTGACACTTGTTGTACTACAAACCTGGATGCAGATTGTTTAGGTTTGACGGTCTGTCTTTAAAAAAAAAAGAAGAAGAAAATCTCATGGTGTTTATGCCATTTTATTTGGTACGGGAGTTCATTTCTGTGTCCTGGAGAAATAGTTCTATGCAAATATCGACTTAAGAATCGTGAAGTTTTCATAAACAGTTAGGTCTATTATTTACTAATAAGTTTTGGCTCAAATTAACCTGAAAGGAAACCTGCTGAAAAGGCAAGAAAGGTGTCCTGGAAATTCTTAAAACGCATGGAAAGCCGAATTCATCAATAGCGTAAATGTTCTCACGTCCTTTTCAATTGTGTTCTGAAGGTATGTGTATGGGTTGCAATGTACACTGGTAAATGAAGACTAAATTCCAAGGTTTGCAATGTGCCCTGGTAAGTGAAGGTTAAATCTAAGACTTGAATTTTCCATTCGCAAGTGAAGGCTAAATTTTAAGGTTTGCAATGTGCTCTGGTATGTGAAGGCTAAATTTTAAGGTTTGCAATGTGCTCTGGTATGTGAAGGCTAAATTTTAAGGTTTGCAATGTGCTCTGGTATGTGAAGGCTAAATTTTAAGGTTTGCAATGTGCTCTGGTATGTGAAGGCTAAATTTTAAGGTTTGCAATGTGCTCTGGTATGTGAAGGCTAAATTTTAAGGTTTGCAATGTGCTCTGGTATGTGAAGGCTAAATTTTAAGGTTTGCAATGTGCTCTGGTATGTGAAGGCTAAATTTTAAGGTTTGCAATGTGCTCTGGTATGTGAAGGCTAAATTTTAAGGTTTGCAATGTGCTCTGGTATGTGAAGGCTAAATTTTAAGGTTTGCAATGTGCTCTGGTATGTGAAGGCTAAATTTTAAGGTTTGCAATGTGCTCTGGTATGTGAAGGCTAAATTTTAAGGTTTGCAATGTGCTCTGGTATGTGAAGGCTAAATTTTAAGGTTTGCAATGTGCTCTGGTATGTGAAGGCTAAATTTTAAGGTTTGCAATGTGCTCTGGTAAGTGAAGGCTAAATTTTAAGGTTTGCAATGTGCTCTGGTAAGTGAAGGCTAAATTTTAAGGTTTGCAATGTGCTCTGGTAAGTGAAGGCTAAATTTTAAGGTTTGCAATGTGCTCTGGTAAGTGAAGGCTAAATTTTAAGGTTTGCAATGTGCTCTGGTATGTGAAGGCTAAATTTTAAGGTTTGCAATGTGCTCTGGTAAGTGAAGGCTAAATTTTAAGGTTTGCAATGTGCTCTGGTATGTGAAGGCTAAATTTTAAGGTTTGCAATGTGCTCTGGTATGTGAAGGCTAAATTTTAAGGTTTGCAATGTGCTCTGGTATGTGAAGGCTAAATTTTAAGGTTTGCAATGTGCTCTGGTATGTGAAGGCTAAATTTTAAGGTTTGCAATGTGCTCTGGTAGTGAAGGCTAAATTTTAAGGTTTGCAATGTGCTCTGGTATGTGAAGGCTAAATTTTAAGGTTTGCAATGTGCTCTGGTATGTGAAGGCTAAATTTTAAGGTTTGCAATGTGCTCTGGTATGTGAAGGCTAAATTTTAAGGTTTGCAATGTGCTCTGGTATGTGAAGGCTAAATTTTAAGGTTTGCAATGTGCTCTGGTATGTGAAGGCTAAATTTTAAGGTTTGCAATGTGCTCTGGTAAGTGAAGGCTAAATTTTAAGGTTTGCAATGTGCTCTGGTATGTGAAGGCTAAATTTTAAGGTTTGCAATGTGCTCTGGTATGTGAAGGCTAAATTTTAAGGTTTGCAATGTGCTCTGGTATGTGAAGGCTAAATTTTAAGGTTTGCAATGTGCTCTGGTATGTGAAGGCTAAATTTTAAGGTTTGCAATGTGCTCTGGTATGTGAAGGCTAAATTTTAAGGTTTGCAATGTGCTCTGGTATGTGAAGGCTAAATTTTAAGGTTTGCAATGTGCTCTGGTATGTGAAGGCTAAATTTTAAGGTTTGCAATGTGCTCTGGTATGTGAAGGCTAAATTTTAAGTGATTTTGAGCAAATGTGCTCTGGTATGTGAAGGCTAAATTTTAAGGTTTGCAATGTGCTCTGGTATGTGAAGGCTAAATTTTAAGGTTTGCAATGTGCTCTGGTATGTGAAGGCTAAATTTTAAGGTTTGCAATGTGCTCTGGTAATGTGAAGGCTAAATTTAAGGTTTGCAATGTGCTCTGGTATGTGAAGGCTAAATTTTAAGGTTTGCAATGTGCTCTGGTATGTGAAGGCTAAATTTTAAGGTTTGCAATGTGCTCTGGTATGTGAAGGCTAAATTTTAAGGTTTGCAATGTGCTCTGGTATGTGAAGGCTAAATTTTAAGGTTTGCAATGTGCTCTGGTATGTGAAGGCTAAATTTATAAGGTTTGCAATGTGCTCTGGTATGTGAAGGCTAAATTTTAAGGTTTGCAATGTGCTCTGGTATGTGAAGGCTAAATTTAAGGTTTGCAATGTGCTCTGGTATGTGAAGGCTAAATTTTAAGGTTTGCAATGTGCTCTGGTATGTGAAGGCTAAATTTTAAGGTTTGCAATGTGCTCTGGTATGTGAAGGCTAAATTTTAAGGTTTGCAATGTGCTCTGGTATGTGAAGGCTAAATTTTAAGGTTTGCAATGTGCTCTGGTAGTGAAGGCTAAATTTTAAGGTTTGCAATGTGCTCTGGTAAGTGAAGGCTAAATTTATTTAAGGTTTGCAAATTGTTGAAAGTCTCTGGTAAGTGAAGGCTAAATTTTAAGGTTTGCAATGTGCTCTGGTAGTGAAGGCTAAATTTTAAGGTTTGCAATGTGCTCTGGTAAGTGAAGGCTAAATTTTAAGGTTTGCAATGTGCTCTGGTATGTGAAGGCTAAATTTTAAGGTTTGCAATGTGCTCTGGTATGTGAAGGCTAAATTTTAAGGTTGCAATGTGTCTGGTAGTGAGGCAAATTTTAGGTTTGCAATGTGCTCTGGTATGTGAAGGCTAAATTTTAAGGTTTGCAATGTGACTCTGGTAATGTGAAGGCTAAATTTTAAGGTTTGCAATGTGCTCTGGTAAGTGAAGGCTAAATTTTAAGGTTTGCAATGTGCTCTGGTATGTGAAGGCTAAATTTTAAGGTTTGCAATGTGCTCTGGTAAGTGAAGGCTAAATTTTAAGGTTTGCAATGTGCTCTGGTAAGTGAAGGCTAAATTTTAAGGTTTGCAATGTGCTCTGGTAAGTGAAGGCTAAATTTTAAGGTTTGCAATGTGCTCTGGTAAGTGAAGGCTAAATTTTAAGGTTTGCAATGTGCTCTGGTATGTGAAGGCTAAATTTTAAGGTTTGCAATGTGCTCTGGTAAGTGAAGGCTAAATTTTAAGGTTTGCAATGTGCTCTGGTATGTGAAGGCTAAATTTTAAGGTTTGCAATGTGCTCTGGTATGTGAAGGCTAAATTTTAAGGTTTGCAATGTGCTCTGGTATGTGAAGGCTAAATTTTAAGGTTTGCAATGTGCTCTGGTATGTGAAGGCTAAATTTTAAGGTTTGCAATGTGCTCTGGTATGTGAAGGCTAAATTTTAAGGTTTGCAATGTGCTCTGGTATGTGAAGGCTAAATTTTAAGGTTTGCAATGTGCTCTGGTATGTGAAGGCTAAATTTTAAGGTTTGCAATGTGCTCTGGTATGTGAAGGCTAAATTTTAAGGTTTGCAATGTGCTCTGGTAAGTGAAGGCTAAATTTTAAGGTTTGCAATGTGCTCTGGTATGTGAAGGCTAAATTTTAAGGTTTGCAATGTGCTCTGGTAAGTGAAGGCTAAATTTTAAGGTTTGCAATGTGCTCTGGTATGTGAAGGCTAAATTTTAAGGTTTGCAATGTGCTCTGGTATGTGAAGGCTAAATTTTAAGGTTTGCAATGTGCTCTGGTAAGTGAAGGCTAAATTTTAAGGTTTGCAATGTGCTCTGGTAAGTGAAGGCTAAATTTTAAGGTTTGCAATGTGCTCTGGTATGTGAAGGCTAAATTTTAAGGTTTGCAATGTGCTCTGGTAAGTGAAGGCTAAATTTTAAGGTTTGCAATGTGCTCTGGTAAGTGAAGGCTAAATTTTAAGGTTTGCAATGTGCTCTGGTAAGTGAAGGCTAAATTTTAAGGTTTGCAATGTGCTCTGGTAAGTGAAGGCTAAATTTTAAGGTTTGCAATGTGCTCTGGTAAGTGAAGGCTAAATTTTAAGGTTTGCAATGTGCTCTGGTAAGTGAAGGCTAAATTTTAAGGTTTGCAATGTGCTCTGGTATGTGAAGGCTAAATTTTAAGGTTTGCAATGTGCTCTGGTAAGTGAAGGCTAAATTTTAAGGTTTGCAATGTGCTCTGGTAAGTGAAGGCTAAATTTTAAGGTTTGCAATGTGCTCTGGTAAGTGAAGGCTAAATTTTAAGGTTTGCAATGTGCTCTGGTAAGTGAAGGCTAAATTTTAAGGTTTGCAATGTGCTCTGGTATGTGAAGGCTAAATTTTAAGGTTTGCAATGTGCTCTGGTAAGTGAAGGCTAAATTTTAAGATTTGCAATGTGCTCTGGTAAGTGAAGGCTAAATTTTAAGGTTTGCAATGTGCTCTGGTAAGTGAAGGCTAAATTTTAAGGTTTGCAATGTGCTGTGGTATGTGAAGGCTAAATTTTAAGGTTTGCAATGTGCTCTGGTATGTGAAGGCTAAATTTTAAGGTTTGCAATGTGCTCTGGTATGTGAAGGCTAAATTTTAAGGTTTGCAATGTGCTCTGGTATGTGAAGGCTAAATTTTAAGGTTTGCAATGTGCTGTGGTATGTGAAGGCTAAATTTTAAGGTTTGCAATGTGCTGTGGTATGTGAAGGCTAAATTTTAAGGTTTGCAATGTGCTCTGGTATGTGAAGGCTAAATTTTAAGGTTTGCAATGTGCTCTGGTATGTGAAGGCTAAATTTTAAGGTTTGCAATGTGCTCTGGTATGTGAAGGCTAAATTTTAAGGTTTGCAATGTGCTCTGGTAAGTGAAGGCTAAATTTTAAGGTTTGCAATGTGCTCTGGTAAGTGAAGGCTAAATTTTAAGGTTTGCAATGTGCTCTGGTATGTGAAGGCTACGTTTTTACCAGCTGATATGAAATATGCATCCATGACAAAGAAATATTTAATTGGAAATGAAATGAGGCAGGGAACAGTAAACAATAAACAGTAAACAAGTGGGGTAACGTTTGCTCCCATAAGAACACCTAACACAGAGTAACTTTTATTCAAGACTGGCACAGCCTTTTAAACTTGAATAAAGTCAGACATATACAAAGGCGAACAATCGAATGACTTACTTGACTTATTCCCGTTGGCTCCTAGTGGAGCATAGGTCATCCACGAGCCTTCTCCATCTCTGCCTGTCCCGGGCGGCGACTTCCAGCTGGCTCCAGGAATAGCCCAGTCGATTTGTCTCCGCCTCCGTTGATCTTCTCCAGGTGGTGCGCGGTCGGCCTCTCTTGCGTCTTCCCTGTGGGTTCCATCGCAAGGCATGGCGGACAACGCTGGAAGCCGGTTTTCTGAGGGTATGGTCAAGCCAGCCCCACTTCCTGCGCTTAATTTGATCTTCAGTGGGCTCTTGTCCGGCTCTTCTCCACAAGTCTTCGTTTGTGACCATGTCCTGCCACCTGATGCGATAGATGTACCTCAAGCATCTGTTCACAAAGGTCTGCAGGCGGTGTGTCGATGACTTGGTGGTGCGCCACGTTTCACAGGCATAGAGAAGCACAGACTTCACATTTGTGTTGAAGATGCGGATCTTGGTTTTTGCAGAGATGGTGTGTGAGGTCCAGACAGGTCGGAGCATCTTGAAAGCTGCGGATGCCTTCCCTATTCTTGTTTGGATGTCTTTGTCTGTGCCCCCGTCCTTGCTGACAATGCTGCCGAGGTATGTGAAGCTGTCGACGTTCTCCAGGTCTTCTCCGTCGAGTACAATATTGTTGTCGTTGGCCTCATTGATCCTCATCACCCTGGTTTTGCCTTACTGATCTTCAGTCCTGTCCGTGCGGCAGTACTGTCCAGGGCAGCGGTTTTCTCCTGCATGTGGCTGTGATGGTGGGACAGGAGGGCAACATCATCGGCAAAGTCAATGTCTTCCAGCCGGGAGGTCTGGGTCCACTGGATGCCTCGTTGTTGGTCTTGTATCGTTCTCTCCATGATCCAGTCGATGGCAATCAGGAACAGGAACGGTGAGAGTAGGCAGCCCTGACGAACACCGCTCAAGATGTCAAAGGGTTCCGTCAGGGATCCACCGTGTACCACTTGGCGTGTTGATGGTTCATATGCTGCTCGGATGAGGTTTATGAACTTCTCTGGTACGCCATGGTGGGAAAGAAGCTTCCAGAGGGTTGGTCTGTCGATACTATCAAAGGCCTTCTCAAAGTCGACGAAGGTGACATACAGGGAGGAGTTCCATTCCAGTGACTGCTCGATGATGATACGGAGAGCAGCTATCTGGTCTGTGCATGATCTTTCACTGCGGAATCCAGCCTGTTCTTTTCTCAGCCTCTTGTCGATGTTGTCCTTCAGCCGCTCGAGGATGATTCTGTTGAAGACCTTCCTGGGGATGCTGAGCAGTGTAATGCCTCTCCAGTTCTTGCACTCTTTCAGGTTCCCTTTCTTAGGGAGCTTAATAAGGTAGCCGTGCTTCCAGTCTCGGGGTAGTTCTTCGGTCTCCCAAACTTTCTGGAAGAGTTCATGAAGCATATTGATGGTTGCTTCGCTGCCAGTCTTGATTGCTTCCGGTGGGGATATTGTCGGGGCCTGGTGCTTTGTTGTTCTTGAGGTGTCGGATGGCCTTCCGGATCTCTTCCTTGGTAGGGGGGTTGGTGTTGATGTCTAGTGGTGTCTCGGAGGGTGGTATGTCCGGTGGATCTGGTGGTGCTGGCCGGTTGAGGAGCTCCTGGAAGTGTTCTTTCCAGCGGTGCAACTGGGCATCTGGGTTGGTGAGCGTGTTCCCGTCCTTGTCCTTCACAGGTGCCTCTGTCACTCGTCGACTCCCTACTAACTTCCGTGTTATGTCGTACAGCTCCTTCATGTTCTTCTGTCCGGCTGCCTTTTCTGCTTCTTCTGCCAGGTTCTCCGCATAGTTTCTCTTGTCCTGTCTTATGCTTCTCCTCACTTCTTTGTGTGCTTCTGTGTGCAGTTTCTGCGCCTCTGCCTTACTTGCTCTGGTCTTGCTAATGTTGACTGCTGCTTTCCTATCTTTTCTCTCTTTCACTTTCCTCAGTGTCTCTGCTGACATCCAGGCTTGTGAACTCTTGTCTTCCTTCCCAGAATCTTCTCACATGTTTCACTAAGCACTGCCTTTGAATGTGTCAAATCTGTTGGAAAGTTCCACATTGAAGCTGTCTTTTGTCTGCAGGTCTTTTAGCATGTCCACGTTGAATCTGTTCCCTGGCTTGTTGGTCTTCCTGGCATGTCTCTTCAGCTTGAACTTGAACTTCCCCACAACAAGGTGATGGTCCGATCCAACATCTGCCCCTCGCATTGCTCTGACATCCAGTAGTAACCTCCTAAAGCTGTTGCCGATACAAATGTGGTCAATCTGGTTTTCTGTGTGGTTGTCCGGTGAAACCCAGGTAGCTTTGTGGATGGTCTTGTGAGGGAACAAGCTACCGCCAATTGTCAATCCATTGAAGACGCAGAAGTCACATAACAGTTCTCCGTTTTCATTCATGCCTCCAAGGCCTTCCTTTCCCATGCTTTGTTCCCTATCACTATTGTCATTTCCGATCTTGGCATTGATGCCACCCATCAAGATCAGTAGATCTCATTTCTTCTGGTTGATGGTGGAGCAGGCCAACAACTCAACTGTCTTCATTAGTAATGACTTGGCAAAGATTAGGACTTAACGGCGGAGGGGGGGGGGGGGGGGGGGGGAGGGGGGGTGTGGTTACGATGGTTCCCTCATGCAGCTAATGAATAGTTTTCATATCTATAATATATTTTCTTAATTTCATTTTCCCAGTTTCTTCATCTTCAACCCCCCCCCCCCCACCCCACCCGTTAAGTCCTAATCTTTGCCAAGTCATTACTATGAAGACAGTTGAGTTGTTGGCCTGCGCTTGTTTTTTTTCCCCCACTATTAGATTGTTCGTCTTTGTATTTGTCTGACTTTATTCAAGTTTAAAAGGCTGTGCCATTCTTGAATAAAGTTACTCTGTGTTAGGTGTTCTTATGGGAGCAAAAGTTACCCTACTTGTTTACTGTTTAAGAAATATTTAATCATAATCAAATAAAACACTAGGACGCATTACAAGATTTTTCACGATTGTGACTATATATTACAAATGCACCGAGACTGATACACGCGTGCACAGCCTCCTCCCCATCTCGTTAACTACCCAGCCAGCACACACACGCGCAAACACGTACATAGAATTGATTTGATTTTTTAGGAAACCAATTCACAATTGAAAAATAATGTTGAGCTTGGAGCCAGCCATCTTTTCCTTGTAGACCTCGTTGAACTCTTCGTTCTGTTGCTCTGTGAACCAGTTAGTCCAGTCCCCCACCTGGCCTGTAAGACACAGATCAAGGAGAGATTTCATGCCAGTCTGGCCTGTAAGACACAGATCAAGGAGAGATTTCATGCCAGTCTGGCCTGTAAGACACAGATCAAGGAGAAATTTTAATGCCAGTGTGGCCTGCAAGACACAGATCAAGGAGAGATTTCATGCCAGTCTGGCCTGTAAGACACAGATCAAGGAGAGATTTATAGCCAGTCTGGCCTGTAAGACACAGATCAAGGAGAGATTTCACGCCAGTCTGGCCTGTAAGACACAGATCAAGGAGAGATTTATGCCAGTCTGGCCTGTAAGACACAGATCAAGGAGAGATTTCATGCCAGTCTGGCCTGTAAGACACAGATCAAGGAGAGATTTTAATGCCAGTGTGGCCTGTAAGACACAGATCAAGGAGAGATTTCATGCCAGTCTGGCCTGTAAGACACAGATCAAGGAGAGATTCATGCCAGTGTGGCCTGTAAGACACAGATCAAGGAGAGATTTTAATGCCAGTGTGGCCTGTAAGACACAGATCAAAGTTAGATGTCATGCCAGTGTGGCCTGTAAGACACAGATCAAAGTTAGATTCATGCCAGTGTGGCCTGTAAGACACAGATCAAAGTTAGATGTCATGCCAGTCTGGCCTGTAAGACACAGATCAAGGAGAGATTTCATGCCAGTCTGACCTCTTCCCGGTCTCTGCTTAAGGTCACTGTCAGCTGATCAAGTGCCATGCAGTATAATTGCAAGATTTCTACAGCAGGTATTCTGTCAGTGTCATCATTTCTACACTTCGTTCAATCGTAATCAAACCATAAAAAATTTTTATTGCATGTCTGAATCTTTGATATTGCAGGATGAACATTACCACACAGGCAAATCTAGATGTCATTATAGTTTTATTTACAGTAAACAGTACAAGTCCTAAAACTGAACCCTGTGGAACACCATTCAAGAGGACACAAAGCGGGTTTAATCTGATTAAAAATATCCTACAGAAAAGGGGACTGAAAATAATGTGCATTTTTTAGAACAATGTTTGGGCATTAAGTTACCTTTGGATTATGAGTACACTGGAATGAATGAAATTTAAAGCTGTGCTGAGGTCACAGAAAGAATTGTCGATGCTGTTTTGAACGTATTGTTTGTTTCCTTAACTTCCAACAACCCACAGCAATGAGATGCTTGGCATGCATGTGTGTTTGTCCGTCGAGACGACGAAGACCATCTAGTCATCCTAGAATCGGGGGTGAGTGCATAGATGGCCGGTCAGGGCGATCTGCGCCCGGAAAGACCTATCAAAGTATGGACAAGGGATGGTGGCGGCAGTTGGAGATCTGTTGACACTGGTCTTCCTGATCATCCTGCGCCGCTCAGCTGCAGCAATTCTGTTACTTTCACAGGTTTCTGCACCTTTGTGGATGTTTCGCATAGCCTCTATGTGGATTGAAAACTGTTCAAACTGATGATTATTGACCATGTGAATACACTTGGCTTGCCTTTTTCAGAGTATATGTAGCATCAATATCCGCTTGTAGGCACTACATACTATACACAGTAATGTCCCATGCTGTCTCTAAGTGGTATGCTTACTTGTTTGGTTCATGTGGCCCGCACACGACCAGAAAGTAAGAGCAATTCACAATCTATGAAAGCGTGATACCTGCAAGTACAATTTCATGATGATATGGTAAAAAGAAAAAAAAACCGGAAAAATCATAGTCACAGTCAAGTCGTAAACACACACACACACACACACACACACCACACACACACACACACACCACACACACACACACACACAAAACGAGTATGATCGTTCTTTGAACGATTTGACTGTGACCCCGATTTTTTCCTTTCTAATGACTTGCACTTGCAAAAAAACAACAACAAAAAACAAAAACCCAAACCCACAAAAAAACAAAACCAAACAAATCTCTCTCTCTCTCTCTCTCTCTCTCTCTCTCTCTCTCTCTCTATATATATATATATATATATATATATATGGACACACATACACATACATTCATAGACACACGTGTGAGCGCGCGCGCGCGTGTGTGTGTGTAAGATTTAAAAAAATCTTTTTTTTTTTTTGCTTCTGTTGAGATTTCCACTTCATTCACATACTTAAGCCCGTTTCTGTGTCTATCTGCAGGCGAACACAAAATCTACTGATCTGGTTTTCACCAAATCTTAAGGGAAGGATGAAGAGTGGCACAGGGACCAACACATTAAGTTTTCATGAGACCCATTCTTTGAATCCAGAATCAGCATCGTAAGATCATTACAAATTTTCCGCAGAAAACGATGACTGCGAAGGGACTTTTCCCTATTTGATCACTACCTATGAAGTGATATCTTTTCCTGGAATTCAACATTTTCACAGTGCTACATACGTTGACATTAATCTCTCCCCCCCCCCCCCCTCCCCCGTATTCCCTTAGAAAACTTCTTCATCTTCTTCTGCGTTCGATTGAAGCTGGATGCGTCAGACTTGTAACCCGGCCGCCATGATGAAGCCCGCCGTCTTCTCCAGGTCAGAACGGGCTCCCCAAAGCTGCGCCTGTAACTCAGCTCCTTAGAAAACAGTCTATGTTAAGTAACTATTTCGGGCCTTATTTTCTTTTATTTTCCCAGGTCGCTAGATGATTTATTAAGGTGGAGGTCTGAGCTTTGACATGCATCCATCTGTTTAAAAAAATAGCGATTACCCTATGAATGTGCACACAATAACTGAAATTATTGAACCACGTCAAATTTGGGTACAAATGTTTCCCCGAAGATGGAATATGGCTGCCTTAATGGCAGGATAAAAAACGGTCATGCACACAAAACTCCACTCCCTTTGTTGTGTAGATGGGATTAATACTTGCCTGTCGATATAGGGAGTGTCCCAGGAGTATCAGCCTGCGTACGCAGAAGAAGAAGAAGGTACAAAAGTTTGTGTTCTATGCTGATCAGAGACTCGGAAGAAGT
Source organism: Conus canariensis (assembly GCA_033310375.1). Lineage (NCBI taxonomy): Eukaryota > Metazoa > Mollusca > Gastropoda > Neogastropoda > Conidae > Conus > Conus canariensis. The sequence goes on from CM065743.1 coordinate 3,835,773, forward strand.
CTGACCTCAAGACGTGTGGCATGCAGGCCCACCAGTGTGTGGATACGCCCTGGTGTCCACGAACCAGACTCCCAGCTATGGGTCAAATAGCTTCACTGCCTTGTGGATGTCTCGGGAGAGACAAAGGCTAAAGAAGTAAACCTTGAAAGAAAATCCGGAGCTGAACCCCTAAGGCGGTTGGTAACACACTGTAACACCTTCTGGCAACTCCTGCAGCTGCGCTGGCACCATACTGTACTGGATTGTCCTTTCCGTTGGATCCTGTCAGCAAAGCCGAGAGGGGGATTCTGGCGATTGGGCACCCAGGATCTCCACACATTTCGCCCAAGCCTACGCCCTGGAGTGGCCACTCCAGTACCGCAATCCCGGCGACAGAAACAACACGTGAGACAGCAGTTACGAGTTATAAGCCCAGAGCGTATGGCGTAGGGTCGGGCGCTACGGGTTGTCTCCGACGGTAGGAGGTACCATCGCATTCCACTGGTCAGCCACCGCCCGCCTCAAGCTGGGCAGCCCCCAGCCCATAAGGTGCTGGCCTGCCACAGTCTGCCTGCTTCAGTGGGTGCTTGGAGCTCAGGGGGAAGACCGAAGAGCAGACTGTAAGCCCTGCACCAGGCAATAAAAGAAAAAAGAAATTCAAACTACCAGCCTTGCGGCTGGCAACCTGGAACGTCAGAACGATGTGCCCTGGCCTTCCTGACGATCTCCAGCAAGATGACGACGCTAGGAAAAAAGCCGTTGTCGACTGCGACCTGAAGAGGTTCAAAATCAACACTGTCACGCTGCAAGAGACAAGACTCCCCTCCAACAGCAGCCTCATGGACTGCACTAATGTTTTTGGCAAGGACGGGAGCCAGAGGAGCACCGACTGAATGGCGTCGGATTCGCAGTACGAAACTCTCCTATCCTCAGTTGAACCATCTCCCAAAGGGACAGGGCGAATCCTCCCTGTCCGGCTCACGACCTCTTCTGGATCAACAAACATCCTCAGCGTCTACGCCCTCACACTCTGCTCCACAGCCCTCACACTCTGCTTCACAGCCCTCACACTCTGCTCCACAGCCCTCACACTCTGCTCCACAGCCCTCACACTCTGCTCTACAGCCCTCACACTCTGCTCCACAGCCCTCACACTCTGCTCCACAGCCCTCACACTCTGCTCCACAGCCCTCACACTCTGCTCTACAGCCCTCACACTTGCTCCACAGCCTCACACTCTGCTCCACAGCCCTCACACTCTGCTCTACAGCCCTCACACTCTGCTCCACAGCCCTCACACTCTGCTCCACAGCCCTCACACTCTGCTCCATAGCCCTCACACTCTGCTCCACAGCCGAAGCTAAGGATGAGTTCTGTGAAGAGCTGGAAGCCAAGATCAGAGAGGTACCTGCGAAGGAACACATGTTCTTGTTCAGGGGTTTCAATGCCCGGATTGGTGCAGACTACAGCTCCGGGCCCCGCTGTACTGGCCGCTTCGGCATTGGCAAGCTCAACGAAAATGGACCGCTTTGCTCCATTCACTATCTCTGTGTCACGAACACCTTCTTCCCTACCAAGCCACACCACAGAGTGTCCTGGAGGCACCCCAGATCCTGTCACTGGCATCATTCACCTGAAGACCCTTGCTCAACCATGTGCTCGTGACCCGCAGCTATCACAGTGCTGACTGCGACACTGACCACTCCCTGGTTGGCAGCAAGGTGCGTCTTGAGCTCAAGCGAATCCACCACTCCAAACAGAAGGGACGTCATAAAATCAACACAGCCATGACGTCAGAGCCCAAACTGCCCGAGCGCTTCGCCAGAGCCATTGACAAGGCCCTAGAGGACTGCCCAACAGACAGCGCTTTATCACGGTGGAGCCACATCCGCGATGCCATCTACCAATCCACCTCAGACACCTACGGGAAGAGAGTGAGAAAGAATGAAGACTGGTTTGAAGCAGGAATCGTGGGTATGGAGCCTGCCATTGCTGCTAAGCAAGCCGCACTCCTCAGTCACAAGAGACAGCCCTCAAAGAAGATGCTAGCGGCACTCCTAAAAGCTTGCAACAACACCAAGTGGACTGCCCGTAAATGCGCCAAAGAGTACTGGCTGAACCTGTGCCAGGGCATCCAGATCTCAGCCGACTGTGGCATCATCCACGCCATGTACGAAGGCATGAAGAAAGCGTTCGGCCCTAGCGCCATCAAGATCGCTCATCTGAAATCTACCTCGGGGGAGGTCTTCACCGACTGCAGCAAACAGATGGGTGGAGCACTACAGGAGCTGTACTTCAGGGAGAACTCAGTCACCAGCCACTGAGAACACGACCACCCTGCCTGCCATGGAGGAGCTCAACACGCCACCCACGACTGAGGAACTCGGCAAGGCCATCGACTTGCTAGCGTGTGGTAAAGCTCCAGGTAGCAACGGCATTTCGGCAGAAGTCCTCAAAGCCGGCAAGGAGAATTCTCTCCTCAGTCACCTCCATGAGCTTCTGTTGAAGTGTTGGGAGGAAGGGAACGTACCCCAGGACATGCGCAATGCAAACATTATCATGCTATTCAAGAACAAAAGGGATCACAGCGACTGCAGTAACTATCGCAGAATATCCTTCCTCAGCATTGTTGGCAAAGCCTTCGCCCACGTCGTCCTGAAGAGGCTGCAGCTTCTTGCTGGAGTGTACCCCAAAACACAGTGCGGCTTCAGAGCTGCGACGTCCACGATCGACATGATATTCTCCCTGAAGCAGCTGTAAAAGAAGTGCCGCGAGCAGAGAAAACCCTTGTTCATGGCCTTCATCGACCTGACCAAGGCGTTCGACTTGGTCAGTTGCGCAGGCCTCTTCACCCTACTACACTGGATTGGATGTCCCCCCATGCTCACGTCCTTCCATGACAACATAAATGGCGCTGTCCAGTACGACGGTTCATCTTTGGACCCCTTCCCAATCAAGAGCGGTGTCAAGCGAGGGTATGTGCTTGCTCCGACACCCTTCGGCATCTTCTCCCTGCTGCCTCGCTATGCCTTCCGACACTCTGAAGATGGTATCTTCCTCCACACAGGGAATGATGGAAGCCTCTTCCACCTGGCACGCCTCCGAGCCAAGACGAAGGTGCGGAAAGTCCTCATCAGGGAGATGCTCTTCACAGACGCCGCCGCCCTCACTGCCCACTCCGAGGAAGCGCTACAACGGCTCATCACCTGCTTCGCTGATGCCCGCACCGAGTTTGACCTCACTATCGGCCTGAAGAAAACAAACATCATGGGCCAAGACGTCAGCAGCACTCCCCACATCTCCAGCGGCGATCACATTCTCGAAGTAGTCAACGACTTCACTTACCTGGGCTCCACTATCTCCAGCAACCTCTCCCTGGACGCCGAGCTGAACATGCGGATTGGCAAGGCAGCAACAGCGATGGCCCGTCTAGCGAAGAGAGTCTGGGACAACACCATGCTAACATCAAACACCAAGATGAAAGTGTACCAAGCCTGTGTGCTGAGCACTCGTCTCTACAGAAGTGAACCATGGACTCTGCACTCTTGACAAGAACGCAGACTGAACGCCTTCCACCTTCGCTGCCTCAGAAGACTCCTGGGCATCACTTGGCAGGACCGCATCAGACCAGGATGTTTAACATGTTCGCCGTGCTGACTCAGAGACGCCTGCGCTGTATTGGCCACGTCAGCCGCATGGAAGACAGTCGTATCCCAAAGGACATGCTGTACGGCGAGCTGGCTACAGACCCCAGACCCACAGAATGGCCCGCTCTAAGCTACAAAGATGTATGCAAGCACGACCTGAGGGCAGGCAACCTCGACCAAGCAGACCTGGTGACAGCAGCTTAAGACCCGGTCAGCTAGCGGTCCACCATCAAGGTCGGCATCAAACAAGCAGAGCAGAGGAGAGAGGCCCAGTGGGAAGAACAGAGGCGCTGCAGACGGCAAAGAATTGCTTCGGCAACAACAGACACTCATGACCGAGACTTCACCTGCAGCAACTGCAACAGAGTCTGCCGCTCAAAGATTGGGCTCCTCAGCCTCCGCAGGCGCTGCAACTCCACAACTGACTAATCCACAGCGCAACATCATTGTCTCTCCAGACAGACGGATGCCATCCATGTTGATCAGGATTTTACTAGAACAATTAAGTTTGAAAGTTTTTTTTCCTCAGCCCTCTTCTGTGTTTCCTCGGTGACTTCATTTCCATGGATTTGATGTTGGCTCCCTCATACATAGCCACACCAGGGACAGTCCTGTCACGTCCCCAGTGTTGACTGTTGAAAGAGCAGTCTATATCATCAAAGTCATAACAAGACAACCTGCCAGCGGAGACACTGCAGTACTGTGAAGACACTTTGGTGTTGTTGGTGTTGTGATCTTATGCAGGACACCCCTACAACACTCCCTACGTACCACAATAATTGGATAACTGGAACAATTGTTTGCTTTTTTTGTAAAGCAAGGAAAATCAAGAATGATTTTTTTTTGTTCTTTTGAGCAGTATACGTGTTCTTGCAAAATTGTGGTTTTACGTATGGTACCAAACAGATAAAGCAGTAACTGTCAAAAAGAGCGTGACGGCATAACAAAGACGATCTTTGAAAACAGTGTGGCTGCCCACGTGGCGGGGTAATCAAAAACGGTCACACACGTATGTTCTCATCCCCAGCTGATGCATTTGTACCATAGTGTTCAAGTGCTTCGGCTGTCCGGATGATCCCTGGAGTCTTGAAGCCAGGGTACGACAACAACAACAACAACAATAACAACAACGACAACAACGAACAAGAGGGAGTTTGACGTTTCAGTAATTACAGTAGGTTTAAAGTCATCATCCATATCAGGTGAAGTGCGGAATGCGGGAAAACCATCCATGGAGACTAGGGAGGGGAGCTGACAGCTAAACTGGCTGAGAACAATTAATCATTTGCTCATTGCTGCGAGAATACAAGAAACTCACGAGCGTTGTCCGAGTGGTTTTAAATAGACGATGTGTGTGTTGTGTGTGTGTGTGTGTGTGTGTGTGTGTGTGTGTGTGTGTGTGTGTGTGTGTGTGTGTGTGTGTGTGTGTAACAGGCTAAACAGGCTTCAGACAAACTGCAAACACTGTCAGAATGTTTAAAGGTTCAGTCATATATTCTGTTCAAAAAAAGTTAAGGACCAACATTTCACTGACGTATAAAAAAGAAAATTGGGAAGTGATCAATCTCCAAGTGTAACATGAATTTATTGAATATGTGAAAAGTGTGTAAAGACAATGATAAGTCCGAGGAATCAACAAACTGGAATCGAGCGCAGTACAAACACCCCCACCCCCAAATTTGAAAGTACGAGATGTTTGTTCAATGTCATGGTTAATAACGTGTGTGTCCCCCATTATTGGCAAGGCATTCAAGGCAGCGTTGTCGCATGGAGTTCACCAGTGTGCGCAGAAAGGCCTGGGGGACAGCAGCCCACTCCTGCTGGAGTGACTCAAACAGCTGACCCAGGTTAGCAGGAGGAGGACAACGCTACTGCAGTCTCCGGCCCAGCTCATCCCAAAGATGTTCGATGGGGTTCAGGTCTGGGCTGTTTGCGGGCCACTGCATTCTGTTGATACCAGCAGCTTGGAGAAACGTGTTTACTGCTCTGGTGCGATGGGGCCGTGCATTGTCTTGAAAGACTGCCTGAGGTCCAAGCTGTTGTGGGGCTGGCAGCACCAGGGGTTGCAAAATCTCTGTTTGGTAGCGAACACCATTCAAAGTTCCCTGCCACATTGTAGAGAACCGTTCTGTAGCGTGTGCTTATGCCGCCCCAAATCATAACGGATCCCCACCATAGCGGTTCCTTTCCAGGACAGCTTCTTCTGCAAAACGCTCCCCACGGCGTCTCCAGACCCTGTTCCGTCTATCGGTGGGATCCAGGCAGAACCGCGACTCGTCTGTAAACATCACGTTAGCCCACTGCTCATGTGTCCATCTCACGTGCTGCGTGCACCATACTCGGCGTGCTGCTTGTGGGCATCATCAAACGAGGTCTTATGGCTGGTCGTCGAGCACGGAGGTTAGCGGCGTGTAGGCGGTTTCGTATGGTCTGATCACTGACAACAGTGTTGGTGGCATCTCTAAGGCGACGTCTGATGTTGTTTGCACTTGCTGTTCTTTCTTGTGTGGCCTGCCTTTCAATGTATCGGTCCTCTCGTGGTGTTGTTATTCTGGGTCGACCAGAGCGTGGTCGTTCTTGCACTCTTCCTGTGTCTTGAAAGCGTTGTCTGAGTCTGATAACAACAGAGTGTGATACCCCAAGTCTCCGTGCCACTTCCCGGACTGCAACTCCTTCTTGGAGCCATCCTATTGCTCTTCCTCGATCCAGCTCGTTCAGTCTTCGACATGGAGGCATGCTGTTGCGTTGCATTTTTCGCCAGTACACTGTCTTTTAAAGACATTTGGTTGAGCATACTTTATGACCTACAGCCTGATTTAGCTCGTGCTTCACATGATTTTGATTCAGCACATGCTCCTCGGATCCCAAACACATCAGAAATTCACCCCAATTTGTTCCAAAAATGACAAGTCGCGACACGTGTTTTTCAAGGCGCGTGAGAAATGTGTGACACAAAATTGCAGTTGCCGCATTCACTATCAATTTGTGCGTGTGG
>CM065743.1:3847393-3864893 GCA_033310375.1 Conus canariensis
TGGTTGAAACTACTACATAATTATGGATATTAACAGACTGCCCAAGCAAGCATATTTAATGCAGCTCAATAAGGAAGAAAATGGAAAATTATGTTGGGCATCTAAACTAAGAAATATGCTTCAAAACTGCGGATTTGGTTTCGCTTGGCTGAACAAAGGCATCGGAAATGAACGATCTTTTCTGTCATTATCAAGAGGGCGTCTTTTAGCAAACTTCATTGATGACTGGTCCACTGCAGTTAACAGCAGTGAAAGATTTTCTCTGTATTCTTTCTTTAAGTCAGATTTCCTCAGCGAACCATATGTTGATAATATGCAAATTAAACACTTTAGAGATATTATCGCTAAATTGAGAATAGGTACCCTCCCATTGAATGGAAACGTTTTTCGATATACTCAAAATAATACCGCAGATGTATTGTGTAGTTTTTGCAGAACTGAGATAGAAAATGAAATTCACTTTGTAACTAACTGTCCATGCTACAAAGAACTACGACTTAAATATCTTGGCACAAACCGAATTAATGAGGAATTATTTGGTGACTTAATGAAATGTACTGATGTCATATCCGTGCAAAACGTTGCTCAGTTTGTGCATTATGCCATTAAAAAGCGTGAAATACTGATTGAAATTATAAATTGAATTAGTACTGTCAAGCCTGTTTCGATCGTGCAATTAAGTTGTGGGCCGTTGGCCTAAATCGAAATGTAGCGTATCGGGAAAGGGGAGGGGAGGGGGGGGGGGGTGGAGGGGAACGGTAAGGATAAAAGGGAGGGGGGGAGGGGGGGTAAAGCGCAGTGGTGATTCTGATGTTAGGAGATAGGGGTAGAGGGGTCTGGGATAGTGGGAAGGCGTAGCTGAGTTTTATTCTCTTGAGTTCAGTTCACAGCCTTGCCGTGTGTTTAACTCTCAGAAAATAGAATTTGTGTTATTTGCAGAGTCCATGCATGATGTACTTGGATTGTATGACATTGGTATTTAACGGAAATGTTAAGAGTCTAAAGACTTTCGAAGACCAAACCATCTAGAATCTGGAATCTCTCTCTCCCTCTCCCTCCCCCCCCCCCTCTCTCTCCTTCTTCCTCACCCTCTCTCTCTCTGTCCGTCTCTCTCACTTTCCCCCTTCTGTTTACTTTTCCTCTTCGTTTTCTCCATTTATTTATTTATCTATTCATTGTTCATCAAATTGATAGTGCACATGTTCATTGTTGGGTAAACTTCACTGGCTGAATGAATAAGATTTCGGTAAGGTACCCCCTCTCCTCTCACTCTCTCTTCCCCTTCGTATTTGTTCTTTATTTCGCCCAGTTAGTCATGTATATGTGAGATATTATTTAGGTTCTGACTATATGAATTTATAAGGTTTTGGTAAGTTGCTTCTCTCTCTCTCTCTCTCTCTCTCTCCTCCTCTCTCTCTTGTTCTTTTTACCACCACCCCCGTCTGACTAGTCATCAATACGTGGCATATTGCGTAGATCTTGACTATTCGAATGAACAGGGCCTTGTCTGCCCATTTTTGTGTGATTGGTCTTTCAGAAGGATTTAAGGATTTAGGAGATAAGGATGTTGTTCAGCTGCATACCTTGATTTGTGCCCCAGTCACTCTGTCATTGACCATTCTTATTGGAATCCCTCCAAGTTTAAGCTGACCCGTTGATTTCAAGGTTGCGCCCTCCTCACCCCCCCCCCCTCCACACACACACACACTCACATACCCCCTCCCACGGCAGTTACCCCAGCCCTCAAGCTTCCTCGGCTTCCGTTCCCCCCTCCCCCCCCCCCTCCCCTCCCCTCTCTCACTCTCTCTGTGTCTCTGACTCTGTCTGCCTGTCTGTCTGTCTGCCCCCCCCCCTCTCCCCTCTCTCACTCTCTCTGTGTCTCTGACTCTGTCTGCCTGTCTGTCTGTCTGCCCCCCCCCTCCCTCTCTCACTCTCTCTGTGTCTCTGACTCTATCTGCTGTCTGTCTGTCTGCCCCCCCCCCTCCCTCTCTCACTCTCCTGTGTCTCTGACTCTGTCTGCCCGTCTGTCTGTCTGCCCCCCCCCCTCCCCTCTCTCACTCTCTCTGTGTCTCTGACTCTGTCTGCCTGTCTGTCTGTCTGCCCCCCCCCCTCCCCTCTCTCACTCTCTCTGTGTCTCTGACTCTGTCTGCCTGTCTGTCTGTCTGCCCCCCCCTCCCCTCTCTCACTCTTCTGGTCTCGACTCGTCTGTCTGTCTGCCCCCCTCCCTCTCTACTCTCTGTGCTCTGACTCTGTCTGCTGTCTTCTGTCTGCCCCCCCCCCTCTCTCACCCTCTGTGTCTCTACTCTGTCTGCCTTCTGTCTGACTGCCGCCCCTCTCATCTTTCTCCCCATTTCCCCCTCTTTTTGTGTTTCTGCTTGAAAATTCCTCAACCTTGCAGCAGGAGGGGATTGCGGTGATGTTTGGTAGTGGTGGGAGATGCGGGCGGTAAGGATGTGTGACTGCATCACTTCGATGATGGCAGTAAGCGTTAGCTTATCGTGTTGTATTCTTGATGATGGCACATTTCTGTAAATGTTTCAAACTCCCATTGCATCTGTAGTTAATTATATAGTCTAGTGTGTATATCGAAACACTGAGTTATGTCTAATCCATTTTTTTTCTCGCCATCATTCTCTTTAATGCTATTTGAATGACTTCCTTGTCTTTCATTTACTCACATGTCTGATATCTGCCCAAGGAGGGTTGTCAACTTAAAATATGATTTTTTCGGTACTTTTTCATAATGTACTATGTCATTTTACATTTGTATTTATGTACGTACTTTTTTGTGTTCTTTTCTTTTGTGTTGAGCTGATAAGGGAGGAGGGAGGCCGAGCGTCTTGAATGGAAGCCTGGCCTGTGTTTCTTTACATTGTGCAGAACCTGGATTATTTGTAGTATATACAGTGTTGATGTCAGCACAAGGGTAACTCTGTTACAAGCCAATGTTGGACACAGTTAAAATAGTTTCACAAAATTGTCAAGGATTGGGAGACACACAGAAAAGAAGGGATGTTTTCATTTTTTGAGGCAAAAACAGTTCTCGATATATTGCTTACAAGATACCCACTTAGAACCTAAATTGGAAAATTATGTTTATTCGGAATGGGGGTATAACTATAAGTGCTTTTTTGCCTCATTCTAATCAAACTCCAGAAGTGTAGCGGTCATGCTTAATAACAATTTTGAATCCACGATCGATGAAGTCGTTAGAGACAACAATGGTAATTATATCATTGTACGTTTCACAACCATGAACACAAGGTAAGGTAAGGTAATGTTGCTTATAGCCCAGCCGACCGCGAAGGGCTATATTAGGGCTGTCACCACGTTAAAATCAACTCACAAAACCATGAACACAAAAATCATTCTGGTAAATGTATACGGTCCCAATAAGGATGATCCCATCTTCTATAAACATTTAACACTTCTAATTAGAAAATACAAAAACAAAAATGTGATTGCGGTTGGTGACTGGAATTTGGTTCTGCATCCGAGCATAGATTATTACAATCTCAGGAAAGTAAATAATCCTAAAGCAAAGGAACAAGTAGAAGCAATGATGTCAGAGTTAGAATAGACAGATATTTGGCGAGACGAAAACACTAACGCTAAGCGTTACACTTGGAGAAAACCCAACCCGCTTAAGCAGAGTAGACTTGATTTTTTTCTTTTGTCCGGCTACCTGATCTGGTATGTAGATAAAATAGACATTCACCCGGGTTACAGGACAGACCATTCAATGGTTTATTTGCAACTCAAGTTTGGCAAAACTAAAAAAACGAATACGTTTTGGAAGTTTAATAGTTCACTTTTAAGGGATAGTCAATATGTCAAGGAAGCTAAGGAACCCATTCATTCTGTCATAAGAGGCTATGCGTGGCAGACACGAACGAAAATATGTTTAAAAATAATTTAACATTTGATATTCAGTTTACCGTTTCGGACGAAATTTTTCTGGACTTTCTGCTGATGGAAATCCATGCCAGAACCATCGCTTTTGCTACCATGAAAAAGAAAGTTGATCAACAAAGGGAAGATATTTGTATTAAAGACATAAACGTTTAGAGAAAATCGAACGTAAAGCTGATGAAGATTTGAAATTATTAAAACATAAGAATGATGAACTTGAAGCATTGCGTAAAAAGGAAATGGAAGGAGTAATGATAAGTAGGGGAAAAGGTCACACCGTGTTTCTGTTCGCTGAGAGAAAAGGAATTATGTGAGCAACATAATGACTAATCATGTGGATAAAGATGGGAATGTATTGCTTGACCAATGTGAAAAACGAAGGGAAGTGCATTCTTTTTTTCAAACACTTTATTCAGAAAGAAAAGTGAAAGAATGTCAAATTGAGAATTTAATTAATGACGTACCCAAATTAACACCAGATGAAGCACAGTCACTGGAAGGCGACATTACAGCATTTACGTTGAAAAATATGGCAAATCATAAAAGTCCAGGGACAAATGGATTCAATGCTGAATTCATTTTAATTCTTTTGGAAAGACCTTGGCCCTTTTATTGTGAGATCACTAAATGACAGTTTGAAAGATGGCGAACTTTCCCATACTCAGAGAGAAGGAATGATAGTCTGCATACCAAAGGATCACAAACCTAAACAATAAAAAAAAAACAAAAAAACTGGAGAGAGATTTCCTTACTTAACGTTATATATAAAATTTGTTCATCCTGTGTCGCCAATAGAATTAAAGCCGTATTACCATCAATCATTCACGAGGATCAAACAGGCTTTATGGCCAGCTGTTATATTGGTGATAATGTAACGCTTATTTATGATTTAATTCACTATTAGAATACTAAATCCTTACCGGGAGTGTTGATTTGTTTAGATTTTGAAAAGGCATTTGATTCTTTAAATTGGGAATTTATGTATAAAGTTCTTAGAGCTTTTGGGTTTTGTGAGAATGGTTTAAGGTGCATCCAAACATTTTACGAAAACATAAAGTCGACTGTTATAGTTAATGAACAGGTAACAGAATGGTTGACTGTGCAACGCGGATGTAGACACAGGGACCCTATCTCCTCTTATTTATTCATCTTGTGTGCTGAGATAATGCAATAATGATTCGTGAAAACGAAGATATAAAGGTGATCTTTATTAATGAAACAAACCATAAAATTTGTCGGTTCGCTGATGACACTCAGTTAATGAACATAGGAGACAGAAAATCTTTTGAACAAAGTATGCAAACGATGGAAATATTTGGACAGCACTCTGGATTACACATCAATGTAGATACAACTCAAGCAATATGGCTAGGATCCATGAGAAAATCAACCTAAAGGTACTTACCACATCTGAAAATAAACTAGAACCCATACAGATTTTAAAATACTGGGAATTTGGCTAACAAGCGATCTAAAGCATTGCCAGGCAATTTATTATAATGACAAATTTGAAGAAGTGTGAACATTGTTTAAAATTTGGTCCAAGAGAAATATTACTCTGCTGGGAAGGGTGGCTGTTCTGAAATCTTTGATTCTTTCAAAACTGATGCACCTGTGGATTCTGTTGCCTAAACCACCCGATGATTTCATGGCAGAATTCCAGAAAGCGTGTTTCAGATCTGTGTGGAATGGAAAACAAGACAAAATTGATAGAAAAACAACAGTTAAAAGTGTAAAAGATGGTGGTTTAAATGTTCCTTAAGTTAAAACATATTAATGTCTGCTAAAATTACATGGATACGAAAACTGCATTATTCTAAGCATAACTGGAAAAGCATTTGTACCCAGTTGTATCCTGTTTTAAATAAACTGGAGATGTACGGACCATTGTGTGTTCATCATAAAAAACGGATAACTTGTTTTGGAAACATGTTCTCAGTGCATATGTTCTGGAAGAAAGTACAACCTAAAACAAGTACAGATTTACTAGCCGAACCATTTCTGTACAATGAACACTTTAAACTTGGAAACGAAGTTATTCAATCAACGAACTGGACAGATTATGGCGTTCATTGCATTGCAGATTTTGTGAATGTAGACGGAAGATTTTTGTCTTTAGCAGAATTCAATCGTCGTTTCCAGATCAGCATTGACTTTTTGACGTATGGTGGTTATCTATCATGTATTCGACAACATATGACTAAACAATACTGCTCTAGAAAATAATAGCAAGTCTGATTTTCCATACACCCTAAAAACGATTTTGTCGATTTGTAAAGGTATGAACCTTTATTATCGCATATTAAATAAACGATGGACCAGCTCCCAACTGTTGTAAAAAGTGGAGTAATAAATTGAAAGCCGAAATAGTTTGGCAAAATGTTTTCAAAAGGATACACAAAATTTCTGAGGTGAAATTGAAATGGTTTGAAATGAGGATCGTACATCGAATTCTTGCTACAAATATTATATTGAAAGAAATGGGTGTGGTTGGCGATAACTCTTGCACGTTTTGCCATACAGAAAAGGAATCTATAAGACACATATTTTGGGGATGTAATATTATCAAATCATTCTGGACTAAACTCATTAAGGAAATTAATGAAAAATGCAAAATGACGTTAAATTTGACCAAAAACTTTGTAGTAACTCTTTTTTAGGTACTGATAAACAGATTGAAAACGACGAAGCATTTGAAAGAATAGTTCTGTTTGCAAAATGGTTCATTTTTTCAAGATAAACAAAACAAATGCGTTCCAATGTGCAGTGTATTCAGGAAACGAGTATTAGGAAAGTTTAACATTGACGAATATGTAGCCAAAATCAATTACCTGACACGATTTGAAAAAAAATGGGAATCGTATATACCTTTTATTATTACAGATTAAAGGAAAGCTTCAGCATCACACACTACTTAATGCTACCAATATCTATATGTTTATATTCATCAAGACTGTCTCACTACACAGGTGTTTGGAAACTTTTCACTGGATAGGCTATGTCATCTAGGGCGGCCCCTACATCTTTCCCGGTTTCACCTCAGTTCTTTTACCCTTTTTTCTTTTCAGTGTGTGTGTGTGTGTGTGTGTGTGTGTGTGTGTGTGTGTGTGTGCGTGTGCGCGCGTGCGTGCGCGTGCGTGCGTGCGTGCGTGTGTGTGTACGCGCGCGCGCGAGTGTGTATGTGTACTGTTACTTCCTTCTTATATTGACTTGATATTGTGGTTAGTCATTCGAAAAAAAAAAGGTGTATACTTCTTGTAAGATATGTACTGGAAAAACGGGGACAAAAGGTGGAAAAATAATGCTAGTCTTCTTTTCTCTTGCTTTACTTTATGTCTTCATTCTTTATTAAATACGGCCGTGTACCAGTTAAATTTGCTCTTGTCTTGAGAATGGAGAAGTTTATAGGAGTGACTCAGAGAAGTGTTGTTATATGCCAATGTCTTTCCGCACTGTCCTTTTTTTTTTTTTTTTTTTTTTTTTTTTGCGCGCATGTCAACTCTCCATTAAGCTGATTAAAGATTGTTTGAAAACAAAAATGTTGTGAAACTCGCCGTTGTCTGGTACTGCCGACCTATCCAAGAGGACTCTCATATGGATTTCAGTCAGTCCTTCCTTCCTTCCTTTCTATATTTTTTTACCCTGTCTTTTTTTTATTTGTATCTATCCTTCTTTGTTTCTTTCCCCAGTTTCGTTCTTTCGTCCTATTTTTGTCTCTCTTTCCTTTCATTTATCTTTTCTAAATTTTAAAAAGAAATGGTATTAGTTCCGCAAGACAATACAGACAATACAGACAAACAGATTACTGAACTGACCACAATGCATTTCGACTTCCTGGGTCTTCTTCAGGCAAAAACAAACAACATTTAGGACAATGAAAACGAAGAGCGAGCAACCACTTGTTTTCTCATATTCGGCGCAATTCCCCCCCCCCCCCCTCCCCCCCCCCCCCCTTTCAACCACTTAGCCTATCTCCTCATCTTCGGCACAATTTTTTTTTTAAATTTTATTCTTTTTACTTACATTCTTCCTTTTTGTACTCCCAGTTCTTATAGAACAGGGAGTACTTTACAATGGGAACGAACAAATGCTGTCTGTGTGTCTGTGGGTCTGTCCGTGGTCAAAATATGTTCCACTCGCTCCAGACAAAACTTCTGAGCCGATCTTTCTGAAAATTTGTGGTATGTTTGTTATGGGTCACGGATGATGCCCGATGTTTTATTTTACCAGAATAGCCGTTACTAACGGCTACAACGGCCCCAAACGGTTTTTCTTCCTTATGGAATATCTCTTTATGACGCATGTTTGATTGTGACGTCAAATACATTATGACGCATGTTTGATTGTGACGTTTTTCAAGAAGATAAACTAGGAGTACGTTTATATGCTTTGCATTTTTTTTGTTTGTTTTTTCATCCGTCTGACCTTTTCTGAAAACCCTGGCGACCCGTCCCTCCAGACTCCCTTCAAGTGGTCGTCTTTGATAGTGCGGTAGGCTTCCTTCAGCTTGCTGAAGCTGCAGGCGTCAGCGATCTCCTGGCACATGTCACGTGACCTCCCCAACCCAAGGAAGTCGTTCAGCTTCATCACGTGACCCACCGGATCCTGTCCAGCAGAAAAGCACGCGGCAATGTCATCAAGAACATCCAGGTCAAATGACGCAAAGAATAACAGGATAGTAACAGGAAAAATAACAGGATAACAGATAAAATTTTATTGGTCCAAAAGATGGAAAATTCATTGGTGTATGTAAGCACTGTTGCTATTGCTGCTGCTGTTGTTGTTGATGTTGTTGTTGATGTGTGGCTGTTCCTACTACAACAACTGCTCCTGCTGTGATGGTATCACAACGGATGCTGTTTTTTACGTTGTTTGCTCGTTTTCTATAACTCTGAGACTAGCGATGTGCTGGCAGTATTTCACCTGATCCTTCTACTAACGCGATTGCTGCTGTTGTTACTGTTATTGCTGCTTCTATGAAGACTGCATGCTGCAGTTTCTATCTCTAACGCGATTGCTGCTGTTGTTACTGTTATTGCTGTTTCTATGAAGACTGCATGCTGCAGTTTCTATCTCTAACGCGATTGCTGCTGTTGTTACTGTTATTGCTGTTTCTATGAAGACTGCTCTGCAGTTTCTATCTCTAACGCGATTGCTGCTGTTGTTACTGTTATTGCTGTTTCTATGAAGACTTGCTTCTGCAGTTTCTATCTCTAACGCGATTGCTGCTGTTGTTACTGTTATTGCTGTTTCTATGAAGACTGGATGCTGAAGTTTCTATCTCCAACGCGATTGCTGCTGTTTCTGCTACTGCTTTTTCTGCTTTGACAGTTGTTTTTTTTTTCTTCACAACTTTTACTGCCGCTGTTGCTGCTGCTGCTTGCTGCTGCTGCTAATAATAATAATAATAATAATACCACCACTGTTAATACTGCTGCTTTGTCAGCCGTCACTCTCTCCATGTCTCTCCCTCTGTCTCTCTCCTCTCTCTATCTCTCTCTGTCTGTCTGTCTGTCTCTCTCTCTCTCTCTCTCTCTCTCTCTCTCTCTCTCTCTTTCCTCCATGCGCTTCTGTGTGTGTGTGTGTGTGTGTGTGTGTGTGTGTGTGTGTGTGGTGTGTGAGCGAGAGAGAGAGAGAGAGAGAGAGAGAGAGAGTGTGTGTGTGTGAGAGAGAGAGAGAGAGAGAGGGAGAGAGAGAGAGAGAGAGAGAGAGAGAGAGAGAGAGAGAGAGCAGTAGGAGGACAATGGGTAAGATTGGAGGTGGGTGAGGGAGGAGGGTATAGTGGGAAGAGGATGGAAAGTGAGCGGGGGCGGGGTGAAGGGGGGGGGGGTTTTTAAAGTGATTTCACCAAGACGATCAAACATACACCATCCGGTATCCCCACCACCCCTTTACTTCTCCCTCCCAAATTGTCTGGTAGGCTAGTGTGAAAGTTTTTATTGCTGATGGGCCAATTAAAAAATGTCATCCTCTCTCTCTCTCTCTCTCTTACACACACACACAAAACAACACACACACACACACACACACACACACACACACACACACACCGCAATACACACACGCACACAATCACGCTTGTTTGCATGCGCGCACACACATACATATCATCTCTCTCTCTCTCTCTCTCTCTCTCTCTCTCTCGTGTGTGTGTCCACACACACACACACACACACACACACACACACACACACACACACACACACACACACACACACGCACAGTGTAGTGGTGCTTCGACTGAAGACAGCGCGGCAGCCCTCTAGGACTCAAGAGTGATACAGTCGTGTACAGAAGAAAATGCCCATCGCAAGTCTTCAGAGACAGGAGACCCGAGGCATACACAGATTCGAGAGAGGAGAAGGCAAGTTATTCTACATCCCTGTCTGGTCTTTTTCTACCAACTCCCCTCAGTTTATGTTACAACCACAGAAGACACGACTGCTTTTGATACATTCCTTGGAAATGTCAATGACAGTTCTGAGCATGTAGGGAAGACACGATCCGCCGACCACTTTCACAACACTGTGTAACGCCGACCACTTTCACAACACTGTGTGTAACGCTGATCACTTTCACAACACTGTGTGTAACGCTGACCACTTTCATAACATTGTGTGTAACGCTGATCACTTTCACAACACGGTGTGTAACGCTGACCACTTTCACAACACGGTGTGTAACGCTGACCACTTTCACAACACGGTGTGTAACGCTGTCCGGCAAAAAGTGACCGAGTGAAACTGACCTGACCCTGGAGGTTAGGGCTGGTCAAAACGAACATGTCACTGCGTATTGTAATCAACTCTTGACCCTGTCTGCGACACTGACAGACCACACAGAGGGCATTTCCACAGTGCCAGACATACAGACCCACAGCGCCAGACATACAGACCACACAGAGGACATGTACACAGTGCCAGACATACAGACCACACAGAGGATATTTCCACAGTGCCAGACATACAGACCACACAGAGGACATGTACACAGTGCCAGACATACAGACCACACAGAGGACATGTACACAGTGCCAGACATACAGACCACACAGAGGATATGTCCACAGTGCCAGACATACAGACCACACAGAGGATATGTCCACAGTACCAGACATACAGACCACACAGAGGACATGTCCACAGTGCCAGACATACAGACCACACAGAGGACATGTCCACAGTGCCAGACATACAGATCTCGTGCAAAGAAAACGGGGACAGTCTCCAGTGGATTATTCAAAACAACTACAAGCTTCCGGCCTGTCGTATGAGGCATGCAGAGAAACACTCAAGTGTTGACGAGAAATATTCTTTCTTTCTTCCTTTCTGCGTACGCAGGCTGATACTCCTGCGGACACTGCCTGTATAGACAGGCAGTGGAGTTTTGTGTGTATGACCGTTTTTTTTTATCCCGCCATTAAGGCAGCCATACTCCATCTTCGGGGAAGGTGCATGCTATGTGTAACGTGTCATCCATACCAACGGCCAAACTGGCCTTCTCTTCCGAAAGTTGGTGATGGGATTTTACGTGTGTGCAAGATGTTGTGCGTGCGTTCACACACGGAACCTCGCTTTATAGTCTCATTCGAAGGACTGTATGGGAAATGGACTCAGAACCAATATTATCTCCGAGGGAAAAATCCCCCTGTAACGAAATTCGAACCCGCAACCCCAGGATCACGAGTCCGGCGCTCTACCAACTGAGCTATTCTGGCCCGCGACGAGAAATATCAGAAGAAGTGGACAGACTGCGACACGTCATCAGACGGGAGGACGACTGCATGCACAGCTGGTCAGGATGGAAATCCTGACTGACGATCCTTCGGAACTACAGCACTCCCCATATACAGCTATCGTGATGGACTGTGAAACCATCCGCGCGGCCCCCCTAGTGACCACATTGACACTTTGTCATGTCCAGCCAGCTCAATACCCGCGATCTGGATTCCATGACACGAAAAATGTGTTCTTTATTATCGTCTGAAATATCATTCGTGTTCATTTTTGTTTTGATATCTGCCCCTACCCCCACCCCCACCCCCATACACCATATTGTGTCAATGGGCCGAAAACCTGACATATTAAATCATTCGTATTCGTATTTGTATACCCTCTCTCCCCGTCTCTGTCTCTCTCTCCCCCTCTCTCTCTTCCTCTCTCTCTCTCTCTCTCTCTCCCTCTCTCGCTCTCTTTCTCCTCTGTGTGTGTGTGTGTGTGTGTGTGTGTGTGTGTGTTGTGTTGTCTGTCTGTCTGTCTGTCTGTCTGTCTCTCTCTCTCTCTCTCTCTCTCTCTCTCTCTCTCTCTCACCCTGATGGCCTCCTCATAGACAGCCGTGAAGACAGGGATATCTGGACGTGCCTCCATCTCTCTCTCCCACTCCCTCACCACATCGAACCAGATGTTGCGCCATACTGCACGCGGAGAGACAGATGCCAATTACTCTTCCTACTCCTCATTGTAATAATGACCATAATCAATATCACTATTTTCTTCTTATTATTGAAATATTACTTATTATTATTATCTCTGCTCTTTTTTCTTCTTCTTCTTCTTCTTCTTCTTCTTCTTCTTCTTCTTCTTCTTCTTCTTTCTTCTCTTCCTCCTCCTCCTCCTACTTCTTCTTCTTTACTTTCTTTTTCGTCCTTTTTTGTACTCTTACTGTATTACACTAGATGATGCCCCATTCTATTAAATAACCAGATGCTCTTCCTCTTCCTCCTTCTACTACACTACTACTACTTCTACTACTTCTTCTTCTACTACTACTACTACTACTACTACTACTACTACTACTACTACTACTACTACACACTTCGTACACTTCTAATACCACTACTGCTACCTCAACTACTACTATTTCCACAAATTACTACAATTACTAATGCCACTACTGCTGCTGCTGCTGCCGCCGTTACTACTGCGACTACAGCTACTGGTACAACAACAACGACGACTACTATTACTACTACTACTGCTTCTGCTACTGCTGTAGCAGTAGTAATAGTAGTGGTAGTAGTAGTAGCCACTACTACCACTACTATTACTACTGCTACTCCTGCATGTCTCGGGAGCTCGCAAATGGTGAAGAGACTCAAACTCAAACTGAAACTGATTTAATGTTTAGGCACATGGAGCCCATAAACATGAGGAGTTCACATATAGTAATTGCGTATGTACTGACATCTCTTCAGCTCACACAGGAGGAGAAAAAAAAGGGAAAAGAAAAGGAAAAGGAAAAGAACCACCAAACCAGACAAAAGAAAATTATGCAATGAAAGCAAAGTGCATGAATAGGAAAATCATTAAGAGGGTACGGAAAAAGAATCATACACATTGGGTTAGGACAGAGGTCTTCGGGCTATTTCAGTGTTATGGAGTAGAAACTGGGGTTGTATCACCTTGTTTAATACTAACCAATCGGGCACTGATCAGTGATCGACTCAGTTTGAATGCATAAAAGATAAACTTTGCAAGCTGGATCATAACATC
The DNA here is from genome assembly GCA_033310375.1 of Conus canariensis. NCBI lineage: Eukaryota > Metazoa > Mollusca > Gastropoda > Neogastropoda > Conidae > Conus > Conus canariensis. Next base: position 3,860,797 of record CM065743.1, read on the forward strand.
GTCGTATTCAGACTTTAGAATAAGCCTTTTGAATTTTAAAAGATCTAGATTGACTCTAGTAAGCAATTTATGTCTGAGATCATCATATACAGGGCAGAAGAAAAGAAAATGCATTTCGTCTTCAGGGGAATGTGTACATAATGGACACAATAGTGAACGGGCATCTATATGGAAAATCGTCCGCATGGTTTCAATAGAGCTACATTAGAAAATTCTTTATGATATGTATCCTACGGACATTATATCAAATAAGATTGGGATTACACAGACAAACAAAAGCATGTTTTGTGTAAATTAGGTCGATTACGTCGAACCTTCTTACATAGAATGTCAGAGTAAAAAAACTATGGACGTTTGTTGAGGACAAGATAAATGTAGAACTTAATTTGAGAATAAAGTCAGATGTTCCAGATATTTTGTTTGGTTTCCAAAGGAAAGAAGGAACAATAAACCAGGAGATAAAGTCTCCTAAATATCTAATCATTAGTTTTCATTCAACGCCCATCTTACGCCCAATTTGATGAGACAAGTGATTGTACGTTCTTCATTTTCATTGTCCTGAGTGTTGTTTGTTTTGCCTGAAGAAGACCTAGGGGGTCGGAACGCGTCGTGTTTTGTCTTGTGATTCGTTTGTTCATGTTTAGCGGACACATTACTGAAACTTTTTAAGATTTAGCTAATCATTGTTGCCAAAATGTACGTGGGCAAACTTAGATATGGAACCCCAATAAATTCAATATGTATGTTGACCCCAATGAACTTAATTTGTATGTTTGACCCCAATAAATTTACTATGTATGAGATAGAACTACAAATCACAACCAACACGAGACGGTGAATGTGAAGGAAAATGTTAGTGGCTCTGAAAAGAGTCAACAGCTGGTATTGTGAGTAGGCTGTATATGCTTTCAGATCCATCTTTTGGCTTATCTTGTTCTCCCATTTTTCCTTTTACTCCCTGCACTTGTGCGTACAGGTCCACGTTTAATCTCTCTCTCTCTCTCTCTCTCTCTCTCTCTCTCTCACGTTCACACACACACACACACACACACACACACACACACACACACACGCACACACACACGCGCGCGCGCGCGCGCGCGCGCGGGGCTCTCCTCGTGTCTTCCTTGTAGTTTCCTAGAAGGATAGCCTCCCTCGGGAAAGGGCCAGTTAGCCAGACGAGTTGTACCTCATCTTCCTGACTATAACGCCAGTGATCTTGACCATGAACTGAAGTGTCGTACTGGGAAGGCAACATCAGCATTCAATCAGCTGAACAAAATATGGAACAGCAAGAAACTCTCCCTTGGAATCAAACTGAAATGTCATAACTCCACATGAGGCAAATCAGTAGAGACACTACGCTGCTTCCCAGTCACTTGGACGGCGCACAATGGTGCATGTTCTGCCACACCACGCGTGGGATACCACCAACGAAGTAAGCCTTCTACCAGCGACAACAACTGCTAAGTCGCGGAGCCAGCATGACTGAACTTTCCCTTCGGAGGGCGCCGCTACGACCGTGACGTTGCCAATACCGGTGACCCCGACAGAACCACTTTAAGGGCAGAGACGTAGAGAGGAAATCGTCACTGAGGTCGCCATGCCAACAGGGCACGACCGGCCACAGACTTCGGGACATTTTGTATGCTGATCGATGAGTTGTTTCTTCTTGAGAGATGCTCAGTGTATGAGATGATCTGAGCTCTTCTGGCTGATCTCATCTGTATTACATTGGTCTTCGTATCAGCAACCCTTGAAGATCGAAAGATCTACTCCAATGCTATCCACTTATCTTGCAGTAGGACAAACATACTGACAAACAAACGTACAGACAGACTGGACCAGAGGTAATGCCTCTGTCTGCAGTGTTTTGCCTGTGCGCTAACTGTACCTCCGGTGTAAAGAAACAACTGGAGGTAGTCGGCCCAGGACCCAGAGTAGCCCATCACTTTAAAGTCCTTCACGTGGTTGTAGGAAGACACCGCCACGTCTTTGGGGTTTCGCAGCAGGTAGACGATTTTGGTCCGCTTCTGTACAACAAGGAAAACAACATTAGGGTTACTGTGTAGATTAGGCATCCACTGAGAAATGTCCATTGCATCCTCTTCCCAAGTGTTTTCGTTTTTGTGATTCAATATATAACCGTCTGGCTGTAAACGCGTCTGCACTATGGCTATGTGGCTTAGCAGACGTCGTGTAGCGAATATAAGCTAGTGCGCTCGCCTTCTTGACGAAACTAAAAGTCTGTGTGCGTGCGTGTGTGCGTGCGTGCGTACGCGCGCGCGCGCGTGTGCGTACGCGCGCGCGCGCGCGTGTGCGTGTGTATTTGTGTATGTTATTCAGAGTGTCCAGGCTTATTTCTCTGGTATTTTTAGACGAAGCATATCAAACACAGAATTTATTCATATTCCAAGTGTTTTTGGATAGAGCTAAAAACCTTTTATCTTTAATTACTGACTAGAAAACTTTGGGAATTTTAACTAGTGTTCGTGAAAACGTTTGTGTAGATTCAACGCCCATCTTGCGCCGAAGTGAATGAAGATAAGTGATCGCTCGTTCATTTTCATTGTCCTGAGTGTTGTGTATCTTTCCTGAAGAAGACCTAAGAGGTCAAAATGCGTCGTGTTTTGTCTTGTGATTCGTTTGTCTACGTTTTCTTGGCGGTTTGCCATTAATTACATTTAAAATGTGTTTGTTTGGCAGTTTTGTTTGACATTTTGCATAAAATAGTACATTTGCTGGCAACAAAAGCATAGAGTGGATTGTGACTGAAATATAAGCTGTGGAGCTGGTAGCTTCAGCATTTTACTTGTGAAAGTTGACACTGCCTCATGTTCCAAAGCAGCTGACCAGTGCTTCATTGAATACTTCACCAGTTCCATTCACATTGACTAGATCCTCATGAATCAAAAGTCAACGATCAGTGCTACTGAAAACTTGCACACTTCGTTGATAGGAAACAGGAACCCAATGATCGATTTGAAAAGTTCATAGACGTAAAAACGACACGTGTGGCTGGTCATCCATCTTGTTGTGTTGTGTTTGCATGCCTGAAATGGATACTAGCTGTCCACTCTGCACTGCTCTTGGCCAATATCTTTCCTCTAAGCACTTTACTTGATTGTCAAATATGATTTTGATGATTTTTGCAATGTTTCAGTGTCATAAATGATTGAAATTACTGTGTATACCTCTGTTTTTGTCCTTGATAACAGATCTCTCTCTCTCTCTCTCTCTCTCTCTCTCCCCTCTCTCTCCTCTCTCTCGCTCTCTCTCGCTCTCTCTCGTCAAAACTAAAAATCTGTGGTTTTATTTAACTTTTTAGCCTGTGTGCTCCACAATGAAACCGCAGGTGAAACATGAGAACTTTTCTTTCTGCAACTAGCCTGCGGAAAGGTTTTCTTTTGTTTGTTTATTCGTTTGCTTTCCCTCTTTCAACAGACTGTAGGTTAAGATATATTGCTGTTTTTGTCTATATCATTTTCCCTGGCCCCTCATGGCATGACTCAAGTGTGGCACCTATCGCCCAGCCCATGCAAAGCTACACCCAGGTACACTATGTCACAGTCCCAGGCACCGGCAGTCCACAGAAAGCAACGAGCATCAGGTCGCCATGACGCCAGATACTGGCCTGCTCCCCGGTCACTGCAGAAGCGTCTAGTGGTGCCTGCTCCGATCATACATAACTCTTTCATTCCTACTTTTCTATGAACCATTAATTCCTCTTGATCCTAAATTCGTATAATACGAGTATTCCCTTCATTCCTGGATTTAGAGAAAAAAAAGTGTAAAGTGAGAACTGCCACGTATGCAGTAACAAACCGGCCAGAATGGAGCGGCGACCACTTTACCACGCTGTAGGGGCCGTCTGGCATCCATTCCATTCATAAACACTGCCGCGCCAGCGACCCGGTCATGACGTGTACCGATGACAGAACCGGTTTTCCGGCTGCAGGAAGGAAAGGAGGGATTTTGTGCTGCCCGGTTTTCCGGGCTGCAGGAAGGAAGGGTAGGATTTCTGCAAACCGGAAAACCAGGTTGTAGGGATGAAAGAGTTAACTACCAAGTTACTGACCACAGTGAGTGCTTTGACA
>CM065743.1:3869893-3902393 GCA_033310375.1 Conus canariensis
ACACACGTAACGATCCATTCCCCTTCACACACACACACACACACACACACACACACACACACACACACACACACACACACACAGAGGTATTTACGCATACACATACACGCACGTTTTTGCGCGCGCGAACGCACGCGCGCGCACACACACAACAACAACAACAACAACAACAACAACAACAACAACAACGAACCGCTTTTCCCATAGCCGGTCATGATGACGTCATCGTCCCTGATGACGGTGTCCCTGATGACGTCAAGTTGGTGTCTGTAGGAGTAGGGCAGGGAAAAGGGAGGGAACCACACACCGTCCCCGTCCCCATAGTGGAATGGAACTCCCGACCTGTCCTTGATGATGCTGACCTGACTCATGGCCAACGGTTGACAGAGGGACTGTCCGACAGAACAACAACAACATGCATTTCATTGTTTTGTAAAACAAGTATATCTACTTAAGTGCAGGCACGTTATAAAGAGGGAGAACCAGCTATGGTATGCAAGGCCTGATTCAACGCCGGCCTACCTTGCGCTGAAGAGATCTAAGCTAAGTGAAAATTTCGTTCATTTTCATTGTCCTATTTGTTTGTGTCTTGCCTGAAGAAGACCTAAGAGGTCGAAACGCGTCGGTGTTTTGTCTTGTGACTCGTTTGTCCACGTTTCTCTTGGCGGTTCGCTAACATTTATTTAAGATCTTTTTTTGTGGTATGCACGCTTCGCTGGGCCTTCTGTGAACTGGCAAACACAGCTGTTTCCTCAGGCGTTCAGGACGTTTACTGCCGGTCATAAAATGTGCAGTATGGAGTGTGCTGACCATCTTGCTGGGGGTGGGAAGGAAGGGGGTGGGGGTGGGGGGCAGTAAAATAGTTGAAAATTAAGAATATAAAAACATTGATTTCAACTTAAGATCTGCTTGTGAAGTGTTGATGGTTGTTGTACTTTCAAAGTGTACCATTCTTTCGCGATTGTATTCGTGAAATTCGGACAAATGATGTGAAACGCAGTAGCGCTGAAAAGAAGTTAAAATAGAAATATGCAATCAAATACGGTGCAAAGCATCTTTTGTTTTAAAAAGACACAATGGAAAGACAGACGAGCACGTTTTCCAAACACTTGCTTTATTTCAGATAACCCTGCATTTGACCGAAGAACTGGCTGAATGTGCGACAGTTTTTTTTTCCCTTCATCAAACGTGTTCTGATTTTGGTGTTACTACACGATGCTAAACTCCGATTGCCGATGTTAAAAAATCTGTTCCTATTGGCTCATACTAACAGTGTAAGAACGACTGAGGCGCTTCCTTAGCAGACGACACTTCTTCCGAAGCGGTGCGTCTGTCCACTCAATTTCTTCCTTTGTCCTTTGTTTGCCGCCAGCTGAGTCGTGCTACAAAGAATGGCACTGAAATCCCCCCCTCCCCCTCCCCCCAAATGTCAATGTCTTGACGGCCGAAATTACGAGTATATTTCACCAACATACGCGAACCCACAGTTATCTGGAACATATTGGATGTGCATCGGGACTTTCCTGTCCCTGCTGCTGCGACCCCTGCCTCACAGGTCCTGTTTCCACTCGTGTCTACACCAAAACTACTGAACTGATTTCAACTACATTTCATTCAAATAAATTTTGTCAAGATTTTTGTAAAAAATCTAACTGCATGGAATCTAGATCCGTTTTTGAATGAGCACCTCCTTGGACCACTATCAACCTTTCAATTACTTTTTATTCATATATTTAATTACTTTTTATTCATATATTTTAATTACTTTTATTTATATATCTTAATTACTTTTTATTTATACATTTAAATTACTTTTTATTTATATATTTACTATATTTCAATTCAGATCGATCCGATAGGATTTCTGCCTAATCTTGCTCACAGACAGACAGTCCAGCTAACAGACGCAGAGGACAACATAACTTCCTCAGTGGAGGTCCTACAACAGGAAAGGGAAGGACTGTCGGCAGTGGAGGTCCTACAACAGGAAAGGGAAGGACTATCAGGAGTGGAGGTCCTACAACAGGAAAGGGAAGGACTGTCGGCAGTGGAGGTCCTACAACAGGAAAGGGAAGGACTGTCGGCAGTGGAGGTCCTACAACAGGAAAGGGATTGACTGTCGCCAGTGGAGGTCCTACAACAGGAAGGGGAAGGTCTGTCAGGAGTGGAGGTCCTACAACAGGAAAGGGAAGGACTGTCGGCAGTGGAGGTCCTACAACAGGAAAGGGAAGGACTGTCGGCAGTGGAGGTCCTACAACAGGAAAGGGAAGGACTGTCGGCAGTGGAGGTCCTACAACAGGAAAAGGAAGGACTGTCGGCAGTGGAGGTCGTACAACAGGAAGGGGAAGGACTGTCAGGAGTGGAGGTCCTACAACAGGAAAGGGAAGGACTGTCGGCGGTGGAAGTCCTACAACAGGAAGGGGAAGGTCTGTCGGCATTGGAGGTCCTACAACAGGAAAGGGAAGGACGGTCAGGAGTGGAGGTCCTACAACAGGAAAGGGAAGGACTGTCGGCAGTGGAGGTCGTACAACAGGAAAGGGAAGGACTGTCAGGAGTGGAGGTCCAACAACAGGAAAGGGAAGGACTGTTGGCAGTGGAAGTCCTACAACAGGAAAGGGAAGGACTGTCGCCAGTGGAGGTCCTACAACAGAAAAGGGAAGGACTGTCGGCAGTGGAGGTCCTACAACAGGAAGGGGAAGGTCTGTCAGGAGTGGAGGTCCTACAACAGGAAGGGGAAGGTCTGTCAGGAGTGGAGGTCCTACAACAGGAAAAGGGAAGGGACATGTCGCCAGTGGAGGTCCTACAACAGGAAAGGGAAGGACTGTCGGCAGTGGAAGTCCTACAACAGGAAAGGGAAGGACTGTCGGCAGTGGAGGTCCTACAACAGGAAAGGGAAGGACTGTCGCCAGTGGAGGTCCTACAACAGAAAAGGGAAAGATTGTCGGCAGTGGAGGTCCTACAACAGAAAAGGGAAGGACTGTCGGCAGTGGAGGTCCTACAACAGGAAGGGGAAGGTCTGTCAGGAGTGGAGGTCCTACAACAGGAAAGGGAAGGACTGTCGGCAGTGGAGGTCCTACAACAGGAAAGGGAAGGACTGTCGCCAGTGGAGGTCCTACAACAGGAAAGGGAAGGACTGTCGGCAGTGGAGGTCCTACAACAGGAACGGGCAGAGTGCAGGCCTCCACTGAGGTCGAACAGAACTTGTATCTTACGTCATCACTGGACACTCCCATAAGTTTATCATGGATTTCATCTATACCAGGAGAAGAATCGCTGCAAGAAAGTGAGGCGGATTTCAATTCATTTAAAGTGAAAGGAAGATTATACTCTTCCAAGTTGTCTGCCGAAAAATGGTAAGGTGATTTTTCTTTGAGGGCTTTGAGACTGATTTGTTAGAAGAAGAGGAATTCTTTTCAACAGTTGAAGTAAGCAAACTGAAACAGCTTTTTCTCTGTTATTAAAGAGTCAGAAAATTTGAGATGGTTTACAGCAGGGCAGGTGTTTGAGATGGTTTACAGCAGGGCAGGTGTTTGAGATGGTTTACAGCAGGGCAGGTGTTTGAGATGGTTTACAGCAGGGCAGGTGTTCTTCCCTTTGATTTTCTTGATGACTCTCCACACTTTATTCTTTGATGTTTTAGACGCAAAATTGTTTCCAAGACAACAGTTTACTGGTTTTATAGATGTGTTTGGATTTTGCTCTCAGTTTCTGATGTGCTCGGACATTGGGCATCGATGGTCTGCGGGAGACCCAACGTTGAGCTCTTTTGCGGGCTTTGTTAATTCTCTTAAATTCAGAGTTGAACCAAGGAACTTTTGGCATTAGGGGCTTCTTGGAAGATGGAGAAATGGTTGACTTTGCGCAATTCAGTATAAAATCTGAAGGACCTCCTGCCGAATCTTCACTTAGCAGGATCTTGTCCTCTTCCAGATCATTAAGAAATTTAGTGGCAAAGAGGTCCCAGTCTGCTTTGTTGAAATTGAGGCTTTCTGGTAAGGACTCACTCTTTACATTTGTATACTGAAGCAACACAGGAAAGTGGTCACTACCATGCAGGTCGTCATCAACCTCCCGAACAAAATCCAGAAACAATGAAGGATCAAAAAGAGAAAGATGCAAACAAGATTTGGTGCCATTAGAGGAGTGAAAGTGAGTTGGGGATTTCCCGTTTAAGACACACAGATCAAGCTCTGAAAACACTTCCTCTAAACGCAGACCCCTTGCTGAAGATCTCTCGCTTCCCCACAGAGAAGAGTGACCATTCAGATCGCCCAATAACAGGAAGGCTCTAGGAAGCTGCTCCAAGAGTGAAATGAGGTCCTGTTTGGTGACACAGGTATTTGAAGACAGATACAAGCTACAGATAGTTATTGTTTTTTGGAGAGATACCCGAGCTGCCATTGCCTGAAGCGGAGTCTGCAGAGCAACTGGGCTAAACAGAACAGAGTTGTGAACGAGTAAGGCTAGCCCGCCAGTAACTCCATGTTCAGCAGGTTGTGCAGGTTGATCTAGGAAGCTGTAACCAGAAAGGGAGAAAGTTTTATCAGGCCTCTGAAGAGTTTCTTGCAGTGAAACTAGCATAGGCCTAGCTTCACGACACAAAAGCTGCAATTTCTCGTAATTGGAATACAGTCCCCTGATGTGTTGTTGTACATTTTTTTTCCATTTTGGATGAGGACTCTATTTGTCCATGTCAAGGTCCTCTTCATCATAGAAAGTTTCTCTCTTCATTATACAGATTTTGCAGCCCGAGCTCAGCCTTTTTTTTATCTCTCTGGTGGTACAGATAATTTCTTCCTCTCCGGAGGGGAGGAACTCAATGACCTTTGTGACATTGGTGGAGACTTTCCTTTACACTCCACCAACGCCACTTTGCTTGGTGTCACTGTCGGGGCACCTCCCTTTGGAGGTGGTCTCGGCTTAGGGGCCTTCTCGGGGCGAACCCCTTGATGGGCAGCCCGCACAGCTGCAGGAAGTGCATCCTTTGGTGGGTTTAAGGCCCCCACCAACGGTCGTTTTGCCTTGCGATGTATTAGAAGCCGGAAGACATTTCAGCGGCTTGAGACCACATGGGTCTGTCTGAACACTGGCTTCCACCTGAGGTGCCCTAAGTGTATTTTTTTTTGACGACTGTCGAAAAAGGAGTGAGGTGCCCTTCTGTTCCTGCACCAACGTTTTAGCTTCGAAGAACGAAGTCCTTTTTTCTGTTTATACACGCTGGATTTCGCTTTCTACTCGCCAAACAGGGCAGTCTTTTGAAGAAGGGTGGTCACCATCACAGTTCACGCATTTCGCGGATTCACATCCGCCATCATGAACTGCTTTGCTGCAGTGGCACACACCTCCTCTCTTGGGCATTTTTCCTTGACATGACCGAATCGTTGACATCTGAAGCACCTCAGTGGGGACGGCACATACAGGGCTACTTTCACTCTCAGGTACCCCACCTTTATGGACTCTGGAAGAGTCGGTTTAGCAAAGGTGAGGAACAGAGTGTTGGTCGGTTTCCTCTCCACACCTTTGCGGAAAGTCGCCCTCCTGACCTCTACAACTCCTTGATCAGCCAACTCAGCCTTTATCTCTCCCTCAGATATCCCAAACAACTCTCGGCAATGGATGACACTCTTTGAAGAGTTCAGAGTTTTGTAAGGGGACACCCGGATTGGATAATCTACAAGACTTGTTGACCTTAATAAGTTGTCTGAGTGGACGTTTCGGTCAACCTTCACAAGTAGGGAACCATTTCTCAGCCTCTTCACTGATTTTGGCTCTGCGCCTGCAAGACCTTCCAGCCCCTTTGCAACAGCAATGGGACTCAGCTTGGCTTTCGGTCGCTCGCCATCCGCCGACTGGATCACCAGCCAAGAGAGCCAAACGTCTAGTATCTTCCGGACTTCTGTGTCGGAGTCGGAGTCCGTGTCGCTCGAAGGGTCGGAACCCAGTTTTCTTCTCTTTCCCCTTTTAGTGTTTTATGAGGCCATGAAGGTTTTAAATACCGGCAGAGATAAACGGTCACCCCAGGAGAGCTGCCGTGCTGAGGAAGGGACAATTAATGGCCATAGTATGGCGTCCGTGAGCCTGGTACCGTCCCGCATGAAAACCAGACAGTGCACCTTCGCGACTGAATTGGGGTCAGCCACTCAGCCCCTCGCCAGGTAACTGTAGATTGGGCTTCCCCGCTGCTTACGGCAGCGACTCAAGTATCAGAGAAAAAAGGAGAACGATATCAATCGAGTGGATTTGGAATGCCTTATACCAACAGATTACAAATTGTTTCATAACATTTTCGCTATCAGAAGTGAGAAGCAAAATAAGTCTAAATATAGACGGATGTCTATGATATTTTGAAGGGATAAACTGGGTTCTAAGTGTATCTAGGGCAGGACAGAAAAACACAAAAAGAACTTCGCTTTCACGAGCCTCTTTACACAATGGACAGACAAGTTCAATCTCTGTACACTCTTTATGATAATGATGTCGATGAACATTGATATCAGACAATCCAAATCTAAAATGTTTCATTATATACTTCAAATGACTATACATATAGGTTGGGATACGATGTAACGGGTTTAAGTGTCTATATAAATCAAATCTACTACTATCTTGTATGTGAGTATCCCAATCTTGCCATCTACAATCGATAAGCCTTGCACGCAGCATTTTCTTTTTGTTTTTAGAAAAGCAGTCTTGTTTCCAACACACTGGTTAACCCATGCATATCCTAAACCTAATTCATATAATCTGGCTTTAACTCTTGTCACCCAGTTCACCTTACCCCTACTATCCAACTCCAATAAAATCTTACTTTCTCAGAGAATCATGTATCTTCCACCTCAAGTACCATCTAACTCAAATAACATCTTACTTTCTCAGAGAATCATACATCTTCCACCTCAAGTACCATCCAACTCAAATAACATCTTACTTTCTCAGAGAATCATGTATCTTCCACCTCAAGTACCATCTAACTCAAATAACATCTTATTTTCTCAGAGAATCATATATCTTCCACCTCAGTACCATCTAACTCAAATAACATCTTACTTTCTCAGAGAATCATACATCAGAGAATCATGTATCTTCCACCTCAAGTACCATCTAACTCAAATAACATCTTACTTTCTCAGAGAATCATACATCTTCCACCTCAAGTACCATCTAACTCAAATAACATCTTACTTTCTCAGAGAATCATCATCAGAATCATTTCTTCACCTCAAGTACCATCTAACTCAAATAACATCTTACTTTCTCAGAGAATCATATAAATCTTTTTCACCTCAAGTACCATCTAACTCAAATAACATCTTAACTTTCTCAGAGAATCATATATCTTCCATCTCAAGTACTATCTAACTCAAATAACATCTTAAAGCTTTCTCAGAGAATCATATATCTTCCACCTCAAGTACCATCTAACTCAAATAACATCTTAAAAGCTTTCTCAGAGAATCATATATCTTCCACCTCAAGTACCATCTAACTCAAATAACATCTTAAAGCTTTCTCAGAGAATCATATATCTTCCACCTCAAGTACCATATAACTCAAATAACATCTTAAAGGCTTTCTCAGAGAATCATATATCTTCCACCTCAAGTACCATATAACTCAATAACATCTTAAAAGCTTTCTCAGAGAATCATAATCTTCCACCTCAAGTACCATCTAACTCAATAACATCTTAAAAGCTTTCTCAGAGAATCATACATCTTCCACCTCAAGTACCATCTAACTCCAATAACATCTTAAAAGCTTTCTCAGAGAATCATAATCTTCCACCTCAAGTACCATCTAACTCCAATAACATCTTAAAAGCTTTCTCAGAGAATCATGTATCTTCCACCTCAAGTACCTTTATCCAGAAGCCTACACACTTCATCAGAGAATTTCAATATATTGGAAACCTTTTCGTTTCCCCATAGATTAAATCGGTTGGAGTCCACGCAGAGACACCTAGAAACTTCTTCAGGGCAAATAAATGGACTTTTTCACAGTGATGCGCAGCATTTTCTAAGCCCCATACTTCAGAGAGAGAGAGAGAGAGAGAGAGGGGAGAGAGAGAGAGAGAGAGAGAGCGTGCCGGGATGTGGGTGAGGGGAGGGGGAGGGGATGTATATTTCAAGGCAAACATACTAACCACGGGAATCAGGTCAGATTCCCCAGATCAACATACATTTGACATCCAAAAAGGTCCATCGTTTTTGTGGAAACTATGGTTGCTTCTTAATCAGTAGTGAAAGTTCCCATTTAATACGTTCGTACGTGAATATGCTGGCGAGTTGGAACGTATTTCCGTAACAGAAATTAATACCACCCTCCCACTGAAGTCCACGGAGCTCGATTTCTTCTCCTGTTTGCATTTTGAGAACTTACGTGAAGTAATGTTAACTCGAAAAATAATAGTCATCATAAAACAACAACAACAACAAAACTTCCATGACCATAATTCGCATAGCAGAACAAGTGTAGTAGGCAGCCTTCTGCAAAAACATACCTGCATTTCAGCGGCCAGGTGTCAACTCACACAGATCGCCGGGGGAGGGAAGCGAAGGGACTCCTCGCCAAGACCACCGAGTTGAGTAAGGCGTGTGTGTGTGTGTGGGTGGGGGTGGGGGGGGGGGGGGGGGGGGGGGGGGGGGGGGGGGCGGGGGGGAGGGGCAGGGGAGGTGGAGAGGAGGGGGCGGAAAGGGTTGGAGTAGAGCAGAGCAGCTAGAAGAGCTGACAGGAAAAGGGATGGGCTAGAGAGGGTGGAGGAGACTAACTGGGATCAGATTGGAAACAACGTTGGAGATGGCGAGGGAAGATAGGAGGGATGGGGGCGGGGGGGGGGGTGGGGGGATTGGGGACGGGGGTTGACATAACAGAGATCAGATCAATTGTTTAAGAAGGGGCCCGGAGAGAGACAGCCCCTCTCTCTCTCTCTCTCTCTCTCTCTCTCTCTCTCTCTCTCTCTGTTTGGCTCTCTATCTCTGTCTGTCTGTCTGTCTGTCTGTCTGCACCCCTCTCTCTCTCTCTCTCTCCACACACACACACACACACACACACACACACACACACACACACACACACACACGCAAGCGCGTGCGCGCGAAGACTTTCAACACGACCCCCCCCCCCCCTGCCCCGTCCCCATTCCGCAATTCACCCACAGACACACATACATAAAATATTCTCACCCCTCACCTCCCCCCATCCCCACACTCCCAAGTGTAAGCAGCAAGAGAAGTGTACGTAGAAAGAGCAACAGGAGGTGTGATGGAACTGGGTGTGGGGTGGGTAGGGGTTGTAGGGGCAAAGAGAGAGAGAGAGAGAGAGAGAGAGAGAGAGAGAGAGAGAGAGAGAGAGAGAGAGAGAGAGAGAGAGGAGGCTGGTCAGGGTAGAGTGCAGTGGAAAAGGGAGGTGGGCAAGAACTAAGAGAAAAAAGAGCAAGATGGATCTGATTTGGGTGAGGCAGGTGGATTTGATTAGGGTGAGGCAGATGTATTTCATTAGGGTGTGGCGGATGGATTTGATTAGGATGAGGCAGATCAATTTATTAGGGTGTGGCAGATGGATTTGATTAGAGTGAGGCAGATCAATTTATTAGGGTGAGGCAGATGGATTTGATTAGAGTGAGGCAGATCAATTTATTAGGGTGAGGCAGATCAATTTATTAGGGTGTGGCAGATGGATTTGATTAGGGTGTGGCAGATGGATTTGATTAGGGTGAGGCAAATTTGTTTTATTAGGGTAAGGCAGATGGATTTGATTATGATGAGGCAGATCAATTTTATTAGGGTGTGGCAGATGGATTTGATTTGGGTGAGGCAGATGAATTTGATTTGGGTGAGGCAGATGGATTTGATTAGAGTGAGGCAGATGGATTTGATTAGGGTGAGGCAAATGTGTTTTATTAGGGTGAGGCAGATGGATTTGATTAGGGTGAGGCAAATGTGTTTTATTAGGGTGTGGCAGATGGATTTGATTAGAGTGAGGCAGATGGATTTGATTAGGGTGAGGCAGATGGATTTGATTAGAGTGAGGCAGATGGATTTGATTAGAGTGAGGCAAATGGATTTGATTAGAGTGAGGCAGATGGATTTGATTAGAGTGAGGCAGATGGATTTGATTAGAGTGAGGCAGATGATTTGATTAGAGTGAGGCAGATGGATTTGATTAGGGTGAGGCAAATGTGTTTTATTAGGGTGAGGCAGATGGATTTGATTAGGGTGAGGCAAATGTGTTTTATTAGGGTAAGGCAGATGATTTTATTAGGGTGAGGCAGATGGATTTCATTAGGGTGAGGCAGATGGATTTGATTTGGGTGAGGCCGATGGATTTGATTAGAGTGTGGCAGGTGGATTTGATTTGGGTGTGGCAGATGGATTTGATTAGGGTGAGGCAGATGGATTTGGATAGAGTGAGGCAGATTAATTTTATTTGGGTGAGGCAGATGTGTTTTATTAGGGTGAGGCAGATGGATTTAATTAGGGTGAGGCAGATGTATTTCATTAGGGTGAGGCAGATGGATTTGATTAGGGTGTGGCAGATGGATTTGATTAGGATGAGGCAGATGGATTTGATTAGAGTGAGGCAGATGGATTTGATTAGGGTGAGGCAGATGGATTTGGATAGAGTGAGGCAGATTAATTTGATTTGGGTGAGGCAGATGTGTTTTATTAGGGTGAGGCAGATGGATTTGATTAGAATGAGGCAGATCAATTTATTAGGGTGTGGCAGATGGATTTGATTAGAGTGAGGCAGATGGATTTGATTAGAGTGAGGCAGATGGATTTGATTAGAGTGAGGCAGATGGATTTGATTAGGGTGAGGCAGATGGATTTGATTAGAGTGAGGCAGATGTGTTTTTATTAGGGTTAGGCAGATGGATTTGATTAAGGTGTGGTAGATGGATTTGATTAGAGTGAGGCAGGCGATTTGGTTAGAGTGAGGCAGATGTGTTTTATTAGGGTGAGGCTGATGGATTTGATTAGGATGAGGCAGATCAATTTTGTTAGGGTGAGGCAGATGGATTTGATTAGAGTGAGGCAGATGGATTTCATTAGGTGAGGCAGATGTGTTTTATTAGGGCGAGGCAGATGGATTTGATACACGCGCGCGCGCGCCCGCGCACCCACCCACACACACACCACACACACACACACACACACACGCACACACACGCACACACACGCACCACACACACACACACACACAACACACACACACACACACACACACACACACACGCACGCACGCACGCACGCACGAACGCACGCACGCAACACACAACACACACACACACACACACACACACAAACACACACACACACACACACACACACGCGCGCGCGCGCGCGCGCGCCCACGCACGCACACACGCACGCACGCACGCACACACACACATAACACACACATCATCATCATCATCTCCGTCATCATCATCATCATCATCATCATCATCATCATTACCATCATCATCGCAACCTGTGCACATTGGGTGGGAAGGTGAGAAATACAGGTGGGGGAGAGAGCAGGGGGTGGGGGAAAGCGTTGGAAGGTGAGAGGGGAAGGAGACGCTCAATTTTAAGAGTTTAGTCTGAACTACAGTCAGTACCACCATATCACTCTTCTTCTTCTTCTTCTTCTTCTCATTATATATATTATTATTATCATCATTATTATTATTACTACTACTATTATTATTATTACCATTATTAGTCTGAACTACAGTCAGTGTCACCATATCACTCTTCTTCTTCTTCTTCTTCTTCTTCTTCTCATCATTATTATTATTATTATCATTATTACCATTATTAGTCTGAACTACAGTCAGTACCAACATATCACTCTTCTTCTTCTTCTTCTCATCATCATTATTATTATTATCATTATTACCATTATTAGTCTGAACTACAGTCACTGTCAACATATCACTCTTCTTCTTCTTTCTTCTTCTTCTTTCTTCTTCTTCTTCTTCTTCTCTTCTCTCATCATCATTATTATTATTATTACCATTATTAGTCTGAACTACAGTCAGTGTCAGCATATCACTCTTCTTCTTCTTCTTCTCATCATCATCATTATTATTATTATTACCATTATTAGTCTGAACTACAGTCAATGTCAACATATCACTCTTCTTCTTCTTCTTCTCATCATCATCATTATTATTATTATTACCATTATTAGTCTGAACTACAGTCAGTGTCAACATATCACTCTTCTTCTTCTTCTTCTCATCATTATTATTATCATCATCATTATTATTATTACTACTATTATTATTATTATCATTATTACCATTATTAGTCTGAACTACAGTCACTGTCACCATATCACTCTTCTTCTTCTTCTTCTCATCATCATCATTATTATTATCATCATCATTATTATTATTACTACTATTATTATTATTATCATTATTACCATTATTAGTCTGAACTACAGTCAGTGTCAACATATCACTCTTCTTCTTCTTCTTCTTCTCATCATTATTATTATTATTATCATCATTATTATTATTATTACTACTATTATTATTATTATCATTATTACCATTATTAGTCTGAACTACAGTCAGTACCAACATATCACTCTTCTTCTTCTTCTCATCATTATTATTATTATTATTATCATCATTATTATTATTACTACTACTACTATTATTATTATCATTATTACCATTATTAGTCTGAACTACAGTCAGTACCAACATATCACTCTTCTTCTTCTTTCTTCTCATCATCATTATATTATTATTATCATCATTTTTATTACTACTACTACTTATTATTATTATTATTATTATCATTATTACCATTATTAGTCTAACTACAGTCAGTTCAACATATCACTCTTCTTTTCTTCTTTCTTCTTCTCTCACATTATTATTATTATTATCATCATTATTATTATACTACTACTATTATTATTAATATCATTACCATTATTAGTCTGAACTACGTCAGTATCAACATATCACTCTTCTTCTTCTTCTTCTTCTCATCATTATTATTATTATTATTATCATCATTATTATTATTACTACTACTATTATTATTATTATTATCATTACCATTATTAGTCTGAACTACAGTCAGTATCAACATATCACTCTTCTTCTTCTTCTTCTTCTCATATTATTATTATTATTATTATCATCATTATTATTATTACTACTACTATTATTATTATTATTATCATTATTACCATTATTAGTCTGAACTACAGTCAGTATCAACATATCACTCTTCTTCTTCTTCTTCTTCTCATCATCATTATTATTATCATCATCATCATTATTATTATTACTATTGTTATTATTATTATTATTATCATTATTACCATTATTATGAATACCTATATGGCGCCTATCCTCGGCTGGAGACCAAGCTCTAAGCGCATTACAATCCACACCGGTTTACACAATGGGCTGCCTACCTGGGTAGTGCCGACTGAAGAGCTGGCAGCTGGCGCTTCATTCAGTCGTTTTCTGTGTCACCCAGTCAATATTGTTCACTCAATTTCCTTACTTCATTCTTTCCATTTATCACGCAGGATGCATGCTATGTGTAACGTGTCATCCTTACCAGCGGCCAAACTGGCCTTCTCTTCCGAAAGTTGGTGATGGGATTTTACGTGTGTGCAAGATGTTATGCGTGCGTTCACATACAGAACCTCGGTTTATAGTCTCATTGGAAGGACTGCATGGGAAATGGAATCAGAACCAATGTTAACTCCGAGGGAAAAGTCCCCCTGTACCGAAACGTCCCGGCGGAGATTCGAACACGGAACCCCAGGATCACCAAGATTATGAGTCCGGCATTTTAGCGCCTTGACTGTCAGCTCAGTTCTGTAATAAGTCAGAAACCAAAAACTGGACTCTCGATTCCAATACAATCATGCAGTTGAAACTCTGTTCTAGCACTGAAACCACCACAACACTCCCCAAAACAGATCAATGTAAAACAAAAAGGAACCTGTTGCAGTGATGTCATTTCTATTTCCATAAAACAAAAAGGAACCTGTTGCAGTGATGTCATTTCTATTTTCATCAAACAAAAAGGAACCTGTTGCAATGATGTCATTTCTATTTTCATAAAACAAAAAGGAACCTGTTGCAATGATGTCATTTCTATTTTCATAAAACAAAAAGGAACCTGTTGCAATGATGTCATTTCCATTTTCATAAAACAAAAAGGAACCTGTTGCAGTGATGTCATTTCCATTTTCATCAAACAAAAAGGAACCTGTTGCAGTGATGTCATTTCCATTTTTATAAAACAAAAAGGAACCTGTTGCAGTGATGTCATTTCTATTTTCATAAAACGAAAAGGAACCTGTTGCAGTGATGTCATTTCTATTTTCATAAAACAAAAAGGAACCTGTTGCAGTGATGTCATTTCTATTTTCAGTCATTTGTCCTCGTCTACGGTGTCAACTGCGAACAATTTTTTTTTCGGAAAGAAACGGATGCAGATGGTGGTTGTGGACACATCTTTCAAAGCCACAGATTGCATACCGTCCAATATGACAATCTTCCCTCACGGGATCCAACGTTCAGGCACTGTTCCAACTGGTGAATGTCCAATATGACAATCTTCCCTCACGGGATCCAACGTTCAGGCACTGTTCCAACTGGTGAATGTCCAATATGACAATCTTCCCTCACGGGATACAATGTTCAGGCACTGTTCCAACTGGTGAAAACCGACAGTTCTTCCTACCAATCAGAACGAAGTTGACAGAGTTGACAATCTTTCCTCACGGGATACAATGTTCAGGCACTGTTCCAACGGGTGAAAACCGACAGTTCTTCCTACCAATCAGAACAAAGTTGACGGATTTGGGTAAAACACGAACCCAATACATTGTCAGAAACTATGCCCAACTTCCTGGTGGTTTCTTGTATGTTTATTTGTGAAAAAGAACGTTCACAAAAAGCAGATCGCTTCTGCAAAGCTTTCGAGGAGAAAAAAGGGAAGGATTTTAGTCTTTCGCCTTCGCCCACCTGATATGAAAATCGTGCAGCATGCGTGCATGGCATAGATGAATACATGACACGAGGTGATTAGTTTATCAACTGTAGGATGGGCACTGAGTCAGAGGAAAACTGCTGGAAGGTATCATACCGATAGGGAGGTGTTTGCGTGGGCGCATGGCTCCCGGTGTTTTTTGAACGACACGCGGGGTATCCAAAATCACTGTAGAGGTAACGACCGGTCTGTGTTAGGCTCAGCAAACCTGCAGGAGAGATCTGGCGAAAAGACATGAAAAGAGAGGGGAAGACGATGAAGATTAATATTCTTTAGACAGGAACATTTTCAATTTTTTTTTAATAATCATTGATTTATTTTGCTTTTCTTTTCATGAATTTTTCCCCGGATAGAGTAGAGGGCATTCAGTCTACTTTTCTCAGAGGGACATAGGCACTGTGTGTGTGTGTGTGTGTGTGTGTGTGTGTGTGAGTGTGTGTGTGTGTGTGTGTGTGTGTGTGCGTGTGTGTGTGTGTGTGTGTGTGTGTGTGTGTGTGTGTGTGTGTGTGTGTGTGAAGTCGATGGAGATAGAACAGATTTTGTGGCTGACTGAGGCCGAACTGGGAAAGACAACCGTTAGAGGTCTGCGAGGACCAGGAATTGTATTTGTGAAAACGGTTTGTTGTTGTTGTTGTTGTGTTGTTGTTGTTGTTGTCTTCAATTTAACGTCTTTCCACATTAAGTGATGTTAGACGAACAGAAAGGGTGTGGGGAGGGGGAACATGAGGAGGAGGTGGGTGGGTGGGTTATCTTGCAATCATGTAAAAAAAATCTGTACAATACAATAATAATAAAAAAAAATTAAATAAGAAAAAAAAAGGTATGGGGAAACCAACTTTAAATAACTATTTTGAATCATAACACAAACTATAACAAATGTCCCATAGGTCTGCGTAGTAAACAGTTCGCAAAATCAAACAACAAACTAAAATTCTCAAGGATACTGTCAAGAGAACTTTCAGAAATAGCCGGTAAAACAGGTCTCAATCTCTGGCATTCCAGAAGAATGTGTTGGTTTGAAATTTTGTTCACCGCACAGACATTTGACATTCTTGCTGAATTTTGTTTTGAAGGCATTAAGCTTTATCCTATAACACAGCGAAGCAATGTGTCTAAATTTGAAAATGTTGTTTGTTTTGTGTGGCACTGTTAATCCACGATTTTGAAAGAAAAGGTACGCTATTTTTGTGTCCGTGAAGACCTGTTGATGTGTTTAATTTGAAACATGTAATCGTTTGTGAAAGCAAATAAGAAAGAATTTTATGCAAATAATGTAAAATTTAGCTGTAAATTCAAAGGTGGAACTCTCTTATGTTTTGTCCGACTGTCTGTCTGTCTACTTTGCGTGAGTGATAGTCTTACACATATACATTAACAGATCAAATACTAAAGAAGAACTTTGAACAGAGAGTCTGACACATACACATTAACAGATCAAATACTAAAGAACTTTGAACAGAGAGTCTGACACATACACATTAACAGATCAAATACCAAAGAAGAACTTTAAACAAAGTCGAAGTTTAAACAATGTAATCTCCGTTTCAGCTTCTTTCCGTTTGAAATCCACTTCACGTTCAATACAAACAAGATGCATGTCGTGAAGTCCACTTCACGTTCAATACAAACAAGATACATGTCGTGTTTCAGGGCAAAGGGTGAAAAAGCAAATCTTTTCGAATTATGTTCAGTCATTATTTGTTCTCTTTGTACCAAAAGTATCAACGTCCTCTGACTGGTAAGAAAAGATTCGGAATACTTTTTAAAATTCTCATCTAGCAGTACACTTCTGAACCTTTCCCAGTTGAATGGCGGGAGTTATGTCGGACTTCCGACCCGCCCATTTCGGTTTGAGGTTCTTTGTCGTCCACACATGTACTGCACCTTCATGGACTTTGCGTCTAAAGATGTGCACAATATAAGGGGTGGTACAGGTCATTTTATTTCTATTTAATCATTTCCGATCATCCCAGGTAGACACGGATTTCCATAGAATGTGCTGGTGTGCCACATCGAAGAGCAGAGCAAGGGGAGATTCCAGGCCTGTGACTAGGACCCAGCGGAATAAAGCGCTTAGGTTCAGAAGATCTATGGGTTTCTCCTGGATTCCTGTCTCCACTCTGCTGCAGTGAAAGATCGTTTTGAGAATATTTCCCCAACGATTTGGTTCCGTTCTAATCGTTACGATTGGAAGTGTGTGTGTGTGTGTGTGTGTGTGTGTGTGTGTGTGTGTGTGTGTGTGTGTGTGTGTGTTGATTTTCCTAGCCCACACAAAGTCATTAAATCCATGCCACTTACTCTGGCTCTTCCATACAAACTCACACTCAATGCTGATCTGTTGCAGCCCCTGTATTGCAGTCCACATTAAACAATCAATATCAAATCGCCATCAGACAATTCTTCCATGATAATGATTGCATAGTCACGGAGCAAGCGTGATATGAAGAATTTGCTGTTTTCTACAACGGGCAGTGGTCTTTACAGTCTTCTCGGTAGTACATACACATACCAGGAATGTCGCCTGAATATTTTTGGCACATACTTTAGAAACCTATGTCCGGGATACACGCACAGCAATGGCGGGCCAAGGAAGACAAGGAGCCGCTAGAGCGTGACGACAACACACAAGACGACCTGTGATCACTGAGATGTGACGAACTGACAGCAACGAACAAAAGGCAGTTTGACGCTTCAGGGATTATTACACACAGGTATGGGATCCAGATCTGTTTGAGTTGAAACGGCAGACGAGGACAGCTACAATGAAGATTTGGGAGGGGAACGTACGTATCGAGTGAAGCAGCAAGAGAGAGAGAGAGAGAGAGAGAGAGAGAGAGAGAGAGGGACAAGACAAGACAAAATGGTTTATTGCATATATACGTATAGGCCTGTCTTACAATTTTGACAGTGTTTTCCCAGTATACAGTGGGGGGAACGGCAAGTATCTGTTAAAGTGAAGACGAGACAAACAAATTTAACATTCATACATTGCCAGAAATCTCATATTAATCGTAATAATGGCAGCAAAATGTGTTCATGAAATAGAACTTGTTCTGCGTTTTAAAGCCAAAAAGAGGAATTTAGACAAATTCGGTTGAGTATTAGGGCTGCTACTGAAAATCCTTGTACGTTTCGTAAAGTAGGTCCCTGCACTTTGAATATAATACTTAGATCTAAGGTCACAATCGTGTTGGCATTCGAATAGTGTATGGAATTCATCCTCGCCGTGCGCGTGGCACAGGGGACAACCAGGTTGATCTTTTAACGAAAAGCGGAGAGTGTGGCTATTATACTCGAAACGCCGGTTCTGAAACGTACAAGGGCAGTTTTAAATAGCCTGTTACCAATGAATTCAAAATACTTTTCACGTTCAAAGCTGCTTTTAAAAGAGTTGTTTCGTCCAAACCGTACTGCAGTCTGATACATGAGAAGACCAATGTTGGCAAAAGCAGCTTTGTAGGCGTTCTCTAAATATCTGCATAAAGTGTTTCTCGTCGCCTACCTCTCCAAACATCCAAACATATTCAGAACCATTTGAACAAAGCAGTACTTTAATATGTGTGACATGATTTTGCATCTTTTTGTTTCTATTTTTTAAATCAAAAAGCATATCATAGGCTTTTTTTGGAGTACCTTGTCAGTGGTTGCCTTCGTACCGAAACCAGAACTGAATAATCTCGTTGCTGAAGTAATATGCAACGGAAATCGACCTAATTCTCCATACACCATATCATTAGGCATAAATGGAGTAACGTTCAGCAATAGTTTACAGGCCTGCAAATGAACTTTTTCGATAGATTCTCGTGGTTTGAACCCCCGTAGTTCCAACCCGTATAAAAGAGAAGGAACAAGTGAGCATCAAAAAGCCTGAAGAATACCTTAGGTGAAAAGCAACTGTTTTCTTGACACTTTCAGAATTTCCAGGATGGCTTTCTTAACACCTAAGTATTTAAAAAAAAATTACAGCGTCTATCTGGTTACCACCACAGAGCCAACATTCCTCAATACTTAAATAGCCACCTTCTCGAAACACCATGACTTTAGTTGTTTTTTTTTTCAGACTAAACATTTAATCATAACCTTTGAGTACACTCAAATAAAGATGATAATCAGTTGATTTTGCAGTCCATCTGTTGTAGACATGAGAGCGATATCATCAGCAAATAACAATATGAAAAATTCCACATCGTTAGGTGTGAATTGCATTCCATGGTTGTCACGTCAAAACATGTCGTGTGGAAGTTCGTTAATGAATATAGAACAGAAGTTAGGATTAAGGCGGCAGCTCTGCTTTAGACCTTGCAAACGTTCAAAATAATCAGCGTGAGAGCTACCACATCTCACACATGATTTAATGGTGGTGTTCATACTTTTCAACATGTTAAGCATGTTTCCTTTAATAATGCCATTCCTGAATAGTTTATTGAGCAAAAGACCATGTTGTATCCTATCGAACGCCTTACTGAAATCAATAAATGCTACGTATGATTTTTTTTTTGTTCCTTGATTAGTGTTTTTCTATGCTAGCATACAAAGTGAAAATGTGATTAGCAGTGGAATAAGATTTTTTAAACCCAGCTTGAGCATTAGAAATAACTTCATTGGTTTCAGCCCAGGAAATGAGCTGCGTATTCAAAATGTGAGTAAAAATCTTACACAAGTGACTAATCAAAGAAACGCCTCAATAATTATTGGTATCGTTCACATCACCTTTCTAATACAAAGGAATAATTATTGATTTAGTCAACTCCTCGTGGAATACACGATCTCTAAAAAGTTTATTGAAGTATTTGACTAGGAAGGGAACTATTACATCTCCTGAGGCCTTTATGGCTTCACTTATCAAAGAATCAGGACCAGCTGTTTTGCCACACTTAAGACTCTGGATGGCTTTCTTCACTTCCTCAACTGTAATTTCAGCGTCCAGAATGGGGTCAAATGCCGTATCACAGACATCCGGTTTTGGATGGTCCACACTTTGGATAAAACCAAGGTTTAACAAATGTTCAAAATGGTTAAACCACTGATCCTGTGAAATTGTATTACTTGTGTGGGAACGACTGCGATACTTATTGATTTCAGACCAAAAGGCCTGAAAATCATTTGCCACTTGCATTAAACAATTAATGCGCTCAGCTTCAAAACTATGTTTTTTCTTAGATACTCAATATCTATGGATTAGTACAGGTTGAAATTGACGAGCCTCATTGTAATTATGCCAGTATTCGTTCTGACATGACATCTGCAAACTGTTACTACCCCACTATCTGTATGTGACTTCTCAGCTTCCTCCCCTGTGCCTCATTTATCCCTCTTTCCTTTCTCGCCGTATCTTCCCAGTCAATCACTCTCTCTCTCTCTCTCTCTCTCTCCTCTCTCTCTCTCTCTCTCTCTCTCTCTCTCTCTCTGTGTTTTGGTGGGTGTCTGTATCTCTGTGTGCTGTGTTTGTATGTGTGTGTGTGTTTGATGTTTGTTTATTTGTGATGTGTGTGTATTTGTGTGTGCGTGTGTGCATATGTGATAGTATGAGTGGTGTTATTGTACTTGCGGCAATAATGGTGTCCATACAATGATTATAATGAAGTTGACGATGATGAAGATGGTGATGAAGATGAAGATGGTGATTATTAATATTGTTGGCGTCGCAGTGCTCATGTAGAAAGTTAAGGCACCTCTCTTCATATCCTGGTGTTTATACTTGTCTGGATACGGATTGAGACCCCTCACAACATATCCTGGTGTTTATACTGACTGGATACGGATTGAGACCCCTCACAACATATCCTGGTATTTATACTGACTGGATACGGATTGAGACCCTCACAACATATCCTGGTGTTTATACTGACTGGATACGGAATCAGACCCCTCACAACATATCCTGGTATTTATACTGACTGGATACGGATTGAGACCCCTCACAACATATCCTGGTATTTATACTGACTGGATACGGAGTTAGACTCCTCACAACATATCCTGGTGTTTATACTGACTGGATACGGATTGAGACCCCTCACAACATATCCTGGTGTTTATACTGACTGGATACGGAGTTAGACTCCTCACAACATATCCTGGTGTTTATACTGACTGGATACGGACTGAGACCCCTCACAACATATCCTGGTGTTTATACTGACTGGATACGGAGTTAGACTCCTCACAACATATCCTGGTGTTTATACTGACTGGATACGGAATCAGACCCCTCACAACATATCCTGGTGTTTATACTGACTGGATACGGATTGAGACCCCTCACAACATATCCTGGTGTTTATACTGACTGGATACGGAATCAGACCCCTCACAACATATCCTGGTTTTATACTGACTGGATACGGAATAGACCCCTCACAACATATCCTGGTGTTTATACTGACTGGATACGGAATCAGACCCCTCACAACATATCCTGGTGTTTATACTGACTGGGTACGGAGTTAGAGCCCTCACAACATATCCTGGTGTTTATACTGACTGGATACGGAATCAGATCCCTCACAACATATCCTGGTGTTTATACTGACTGGATACGGAATCAGACCCCTCACAACATATCCTGGTGTTTATACTGACTGGATACGGAATCAGACCCCTTACAACATATCCTGGTGTTTATACTGACTGGATACGGAATCAGACCCCTCACAACATATCCTGGTGTTTATACTGACTGGATACGGAATCAGACCCCTCACAACATATCCTGGTGTTTATACTGACTGGATACGGAATCAGACCCCTCACAACATATCCTGGTGTTTATACTGACTGGATACAGAATCAGACCCCTCACAACATATCCTGGTGTTTATATGACTGGATACGGAATTCAGCCCCTCACACATATCCTGGTGTTTATACTGACTGGATACGGAATCAGACCCCTCACAACATATCCTGGTGTTTATACTGACTGGATACGGAATCAGACCCCTCACAACATATCCTGGTGTTTATACTGACTGGATACAGAATCAGACCCCTTACAACATTTTGGAAACAATCCGGTTCCCCCTAGCGTTGATTCTTGCACCACCACTGCCACCACTCTCCTCACGCGCCCCCCCCCCCCCCCCATTCATCTACTACACACCCACACACACACACACACACACACACACACACACACACACACACACACACCACACACACCCTAACAGTTCGTCGTGGACGAAAGACAAAATCTTCAAATGTACAGCAGAAAGCCCAACTCCAGAAAGACCTGTGTGTGTTCGCTTTGGTGAGGTGGTGCTGAGAGAATGGAGGTATCCAGATCCTACAATTAATGCGGGCTTCAGACCTGGCTGTACCAGGACCACTCTGACCTTGCCATGGTGAAGTGAGGCGGAGACCATGAATACACCCGATACACACAAATCACGCGCTTGCGCACGCCCCCCTTCCTCCCTCCCCTCACACACACACACACACACACACACACACACACACACACACCAAAACACACACACACACACACACACACGCTCGCGCTCGCGCGTTTGCTCCCTTGCTTGCTTGCTTGCTTGAATTATTCGTCATTAATTTCAAACCAGCCATGGAAAGTATTCAAAACTGAAATCCAAAATACGTCCAGCAAATTTAGAATAGTGACAATCAAAAATGGCGGTTTGTTTTCACTCTCCAGAGATGTGAATGAGTTCGTCTCATAGTCGCTGTGACGTCAGTGTCTGAGGAGAGTGTCGATTGAATGGCTCTAGGCGGGTATCCTCCAGCCTGTTGAATGGCTCTAGGAGGGTATCCTCCAGCCTGTTGAATGGCTCTAGGAGGGTATCCTCCAGCCTGTCGAATGGCTCTAGGAGGGTATCCTCCAGCCTGTTGAATGGCTCTAGGCTGGTATCCTCCAGCCTGTTGAATGGCTCTAGGCTGGTATCCTCCAGCCTGTTGAATGGCTCTAGGAGGGTATCCTCCAGCCTGTCGAATGGCTCTAGGCAGGTATCCTCCAGCCTGTTGAATGGCTCTAGGTGGGTATCCTCCAGCCTGTTGAATGGCTCTAGGTGGGTATCCTCCAGCCTGTTGAATGGCTCTAGGCTGGTATCCTCCAGCCTGTTGAATGGCTCTAGGCTGGTATCCTCCAGCCTGTTGAATGGCTCTAGGTGGGTATCCTCCAGCCTGTTGAATGGCTCTAGGCAGGTATCCTCCAGCCTGTTGAATGGCTCTAGGCTGGTATCCTCCAGCCTGTTGAATGGCTCTAGGAGGGTATCCTCCAGCCTGTTGAATGGCTCTAGGAGGGTATCCTCCAGCCTGTTGAATGGCTCTAGGCTGGTATCCTCCAGCCTGTTGAATGGCTCTAGGCAGGTATCCTCCAGCCTGTTGAATGGCTCTAGGCTGGTATCCTCCAGCCTGTTGAATGGCTCTAGGAGGGTATCCTCCAGCCTGTTGAATGGCTCTAGGTGGGTATCCTCCAGCCTGTTGAATGGCTCTAGGCTGGTATCCTCCAGCCTGTTGAATGGCTCTAGGTGGGTATCCTCCAGCCTGTTGAATGGCTCTAGGCAGGTATCCTCCAGCCTGTTGAATGGCTCTAGGCTGGTATCCTCCAGCCTGTTGAATGGCTCTAGGAGGGTATCCTCCAGCCTGTTGAATGGCTCTAGGAGGGTATCCTCCAGCCTGTTGAATGGCTCTAGGCTGGTATCCTCCAGCCTGTTGAATGGCTCTAGGCAGGTATCCTCCAGCCTGTTGAATGGCTCTAGGCTGGTATCCTCCAGCCTGTTGAATGGCTCTAGGAGGGTATCCTCCAGCCTGTTGAATGGCTCTAGGTGGGTATCCTCCAGCCTGTTGAATGGCTCTAGGCTGGTACTCCACTGTTGAATGGCTCAGGTGGTATCCCAGCCTGTTGAATGGCTCTAGGCAGGTATCCTCCAGCCTGTTGAATGGCTCTAGGCTGGTACCCTCCAGCCTGTTGAATGGCTCTAGGAGGTATCCTCCAGCCTGTTGAATGGCTCTAGGTGGGTATCCTCCAGCCTGTTGAATGGCTCTAGGTGGTATCCTCCAGCCTGTTGAATGGCTCTAGGAGGTATCCTCCAGCCTGTTGAATGGCTCTAGGTGGTATCCTCCAGCCTTGTTGAATGGCTCTAGGAGGGTATCCTCCAGCCTGTTGAATGGCTCTAGGGGTATCCTCCAGCCTGTTGAATGGCTCTAGGTGGGTATCCTCCAGCCTGTTGAATGGCTCTAGGGGGTATCCTCCAGCCTGTTGATGGTTAGGGCTGGGATTCAGCTGTTGAATGTCTAGGTGGGTACCTCAGCTATAAATGTTAGGCGGGTATCCTCCAGCCTGTTGAATGGCTCTAGGTGGGTATCCTCCAGCCTGTTGAATGGCTCTAGGTGGGTATCCTCCAGCCTGTTGAATGGCTCTAGGAGGGTATCCTCCAGCCTGTTGAATGGCTCTAGGTGGGTATCCTCCAGCCTTTTGAATGGCTCTAGGTGGGTATCCTCCAGCCTGTTGAATGGCTCTAGGCTTGTATCCTCCAGCCTGTTGAATGGCTCTAGGCGGGTATCCTCCAGCCTGTTGAATGGCTCTAGGAGGGTATCCTCCAGCCTGTTGAATGGCTCTAGGCTTGTATCCTCCAGCCTGTTGAATGGCTCTAGGCGGGTATCCTCCAGCCTGTTGAATGGCTCTAGGCGGGTATCCTCCAGCGTGACTGTTTGTGAGGGTGGGCTGGAACAGAGTCTGATTATCTGGGTAGACTTTGAAAATTTTTCTTTGTGGTATCCTTACGTTTGAGTTGGTGTTGTTGTTGTTGTTGATGTTATTGTTGTTGTAGTTGTTGCTGTTTTCATCATCATTACCGTCAAAGGTTTATTGTCATCATCATTCTTCTTGTTATCGTTGTTGCTGCCTTCATCACCATCATCAATTCATTCATCCATCCATACATTTATTGACTGAATGATTGATTGATTGATTTATGTTATTTACATTATTTTTTTTAATACTATTTGTTTATTTGTTTAATTGTATTATTTATTGATTTGTTTGCTTATTCATTTATTTGCTGATCTATTTATGTATTTACTTATGTATCTATTTATGTATTTATGTATGTATGTAAGCATGCATCTATTTACTTATTCATTTATCTGTTCTGTTTTAAAAAAAAAACTGAGGTTGAGAATTGAATGGAGCGGAATGGCTGATCTTGTCAGCACAGCTTGGGGGTGATTTGCCCTTGGGGGTGGATAAAACTCAGGTTACACCCAGGGCGCGAATAATTCCGTTTCATTTTTGGCCTCAGATACACACACACACACACACACACACACACACACACACACACACACACACACACACACACACACACACACACACAGATAGACAGAGACAGAGAGAGAGAGAGAGAAGAGGATTTTTCTGACAGAAACTTGCAGTGGACAGGTGGGCACGGTGCCGACTTCGTACGTAGAGAGCCACTGGCATCTTGATAAAGGATTATCCATCGTGCGTGATTCCAGACTTTTGGTCCAGAAACACTAGAACGCTGCACCATGCGTCATAGGCTTGGCTGAGGAAGGTGAACAGTGTTAGGTGATGATATGTTGCAACAGCTCATTCAAAAAAAAAAGTTATTGATGTCAATATCATGCGTGTTATTTCATGGATTGGAGTGGAAAATAATCATATGTGTTATATACCTGAAAATTCACTGAGGATATTTTTGTGACGGCTTCAGAATTTAAAAAAAAAGGGTGAAGGCGTTTGGATAATATAAATGTTTTAAGACAGATGGAAAAGTGTGCACAGTTCCGTCTGATTAGAATACAATGTTAAACTTAAGCATGGTAAGGTAAGGTAATATTGCTTATAGCCCAGCCGACCGCAAAGGGCCACATCAGGGCTGACTTAAGCATGATGTGCAAAATGTAATTGCGTGTTATCACTCCGCTTTGTGACAATTCCTCAGTGTACTTCTTCTTGTTGACGTTGTTCTTTTCGTCGTCGTTGTTGTTGCTGTTGTTGTTTTTGTTGTAGTAGTTCCTGTTGTTGTTGTTGTTGTTGTTGTTGCTGTTGATGTTGTTGTTTTATCCCTGGCAAAAGTTTTAGGTGCAGTTGTTGCGTTGTGTTTTGTATTTGTTAGTTTCTTCTTCTTGGTCTTAATCTTTCTCTTTTGTTCTTCTTCTTCTTCTTCTTCTTCTTCTTCTTCTTCTTTCTTCTTTTTCCCTTCTTCTTCTTCTCCTCCTCCTCCTCTTTCTTGTTGTTGTTGTTGTTGTTGTTGTTGTTGTTGTTCTTCTTCTTCTTCTTATCTCTTCCTCCTCCTCCTCCTCCTCCTTCTTCTTCTTCTTCTTCTCCTCCTCCTCCTTCTTCTTCTCCTCCTCTTCTTCTTCCTCCTCCTTCTCCTCCTCCTCCTCCTCCTCATTCTTCTTCTTTGCTGAAATTATGCTCCCGCCCCCATGCTCCGTAGTAGTCTCTGTGGTGACAACCCTGACAGGGCCCCTTTGTGAACCGTCTCGCTGTCATGAAACAGAAACTGACACGAAACACTCTTTGACGCCAACGACACTGATGCTAAACACCTGCAAGGGACAACTCATTAGTCAACACCCATTCTGCCCTAGTCACTGCCAGACTGGGGGAGATAATGAAAACGTCTGATTACCTGAAACTCGACAATCTTGGCACCATCTGTACCAGATCAAAATGAAAACGTCTGATTACCCCAAACTCGACGATTTTAGCACAATCTTTACCAGGTCAGAAATATATATATATATATATATATATAATATATATATATATATATATATATATATATGTACACACACACACACACACACACACACACACACACACACACACACACACACACACACACATACATGCGTATAAATGCATATATATATATATATATATATATATATATATATTGTTATATTAAAAGCAAGTTAAAATCAAGCTTCTAAAAACATCTACAAATTTGTTTCACGCTGTGCGGTCGTCAGGATGTGATGAGCTTGTGTTGCCAGTGCCACGTATATATATAGCTAGCTGGTTTGCTGTTGTTTTTTTCCCGTGCTACATGTGTTTCTCAGGTGTTGGTTTTTTTCGCTGATAGGAACTTCCATCTGTGTCTGCAATTGTTAACCATTTCTGTTCTAACATTTAGAGTTGCCAACTGTGGTTTACATAGTATAATGTATTTCTCTGTTAGGCATAGATTGCATTTTTTTGAAATGTTGTTGTATGATGCTGCTCTTTTTAAAATTTTCCAAGATATGTTGTAGTCTATGTTTTTTTCTTTAAGTTTCCAAATGTATTTACTCAATTCTGTTTGGTTTTTGTATCTTTCTTTGTTGAATGATTGTTTATGGTTTGCATATCTAGTTTTGAATTGGTTTTCCGTGATACCTACATATGTTTCTTTTGCGTTCTCTGATGTTACAGTGGCTTGGTACACAATGTTGTTATAAAGGCATTTGTTGCTTAGGGGGCACTGTTCTTTTTTGGTACAGTTACAAGATTTCCTTTCGTTACCCTCCTTTTTTTCTGTGCTGCTTTTCATTTTGTTTGCTGAATCGATGGCATTTTTAAGGTTCGGCATACATGAATATGATAATTTGATGTTGTTTTTGTTGAATATCTTGAATAATTTATGGTCTTTTGGGAAAGATGATGTCAAGATTTTAAAGAATTCTTTCCCTACATTTGTTTTAACTCTTGCATCATATGGGGGATTGTACCATATGATATTCCTTTTCCTGTTCTTTCTGCATCTTTTTGTATCGTTGTCTGGATCGTATCTTAGTTTGTAATTGTAGCCACTTGTATGTAACGCCTCTTGGTATGCAGCTGTAGCGTTGTTGAATACTGTTTCGTTACATGACAAATTGGATAGTCTTTTATTTATGCTTTTGGGTATTGTTTTCAGTATGGAGGGTGGGTGATTGCTTTTGATGTTTACATAAACAGGCGTGTCATTTGGTTTCTTGTATGGTTTATACGTGTGTTGGTTGAGGTCTAACGTTATGTCTAAATAGTTCACTATCTTTTTGTTTGCTTCTATTGTGATTTTTAAGTTTTGGTTGTGGAAAATTTTACACAATGTACAGGGATGACGGCCTTGCCGCTCTGAATGACAACCCTAGAAATATTGAAAATAAGAAAAAAGAATTGTGTAAAATTTTCCACAACCAAAACTTAAAAATCACAATAGAAGCAAACAAAAAGATAGTGAACTATTTAGACATAACGTTAGACCTCAACCAACACACGTATAAACCATACAAGAAACCAAATGACACGCCTGTTTATGTAAACATCAAAAGCAATCACCCACCCTCCATACTGAAAACAATACCCAAAAGCATAAATAAAAGACTATCCAATTTGTCATGTAACGAAACAGTATTCAACAACGCTACAGCTGCATACCAAGAGGCGTTACATACAAGTGGCTACAATTACAAACTAAGATACGATCCAGACAACGATACAAAAAGATGCAGAAAGAACAGGAAAAGGAATATCATATGGTACAATCCCCATATGATGCAAGAGTTAAAACAAATGTAGGGAAAGAATTCTTTAAAATCTTGACATCATCTTTCCCAAAAGACCATAAATTATTCAAGATATTCAACAAAAACAACATCAAATTATCATATTCATGTATGCCGAACCTTAAAAATGCCATCGATTCAGCAAACAAAATGAAAAGCAGCACAGAAAAAAAGGAGGGTAACGAAAGGAAATCTTGTAACTGTACCAAAAAAGAACAGTGCCCCCTAAGCAACAAATGCCTTTATAACAACATTGTGTACCAAGCCACTGTAACATCAGAGAACGCAAAAGAAACATATGTAGGTATCACGGAAAACCAATTCAAAACTAGATATGCAAACCATAAACAATCATTCAACAAAGAAAGATACAAAAACCAAACAGAATTGAGTAAATACATTTGGAAACTTAAAGAAAAAAACATAGACTACAACATATCTTGGAAAATTTTAAAAAGAGCAGCATCATACAACAACATTTCAAAAAAATGCAATCTATGCCTAACAGAGAAATACATTGTACTATGTAAACCACAGTTGGCAACTCTAAATGTTAGAACAGAAATGGTTAACAATTGCAGACACAGATGGAAGTTCCTATCAGCGAAAAAAAAACAACACCTGAGAAACACATGTAGCACGGGAAAAAAACAACAGCAAACCAGCTAGCTATATATATACGTGGCACTGGCAACACAAGCTCATCACATCCTGACGACCGCACAGCGTGAAACAAATTTGTAGATGTTTTTAGAAGCTTGATTTTAACTTGCTTTTAATATAACAAATGTCGCTCCCACTGTGGTTGAGCACTGTTTTTAAGATTGCGCTGATCCTCAGTACCATTCTCTCTCTATATATATATATGTGTGTGTGTGTGTGTGTGTGTGTGTGTGCGTGTGTGTGTGTGTGTGTGTGTGTGTGTGTGTGTGTGTGTGTGTGTGTGTGTAAAGAAGTATCCACGTAAAAAAAAAACCTGTTGGAAAAAAAGCAGAGAAAAATCTTCTACACGTGGACCTGTCGGCCTCCTGGGTAGGCCTCAAACTCTCGATCAAAGAGAATCTTAAATGGGGCGGGGAACGAACGGTAGACAGTTAATAACAAACAAGTAGGGTAACTCTAGCTCCCATGACGAAATAATTACAGGGCCATAACTCCAAACAAATGCTGCTTACGACGCCGAATCACCTTGCAGACAGGACAGCACAGAGCACACAGAACAAGCACGGAGACATCCCCGAAATAAAGGATGTTCCAAGCTTGCCCATATACCCTGTACCTGACACATCTATACAGCATCAACAACAACGTTAGAAATGAACAAGTTTAAATTAACAGTTCTTTGAGACTGGCTGTGTTCATTTCTCCAACAGTTGTTGCTGTGTAGATGTGTCGGGTACAAGGGTATGTGGGCAAGCTCGGAACATCCTGTTATTCTGGGATGTCTCTTTGTTTGTTCTGTGCTGTCCTGTCTGCTAGGCGATTCGGTGCCGTAAACAGCATTGGTTTGGAGTTATGGGCCTGTAATTATTTCATCATGAGAGCAAGACTTACCTTACTTGTATGTTATTCTCGATCAAAGATTAGGTGGCCGTTTCCCACCCAGAATACCTAATCCTAAAAGATGTTCTCCTTGGAGTTACTGTCTATGCAGACTCCACCAATCGTCTTGTAGTTCTTCGGATTTGACTTTAAACCGTAACGTCGTTTGTCAGCGCATGCATTAACAATCTTGCCAGCACGTAAAATCCTATTTTTGGAGAAGAGTGGATCATTGTATGCCGGAGAGAGAGAGAGAGAGAGAGAGAGAGAGAGAGAGAGAGAGAGAGAGAGAGAGAGAGAGAGAGAGAGAGAGATTCATTCACACTCTAAAGTCAGTCAACATAGATGTACACGACACACCTTGACATCGGCAGAACATCTTTATTCTCCAGTCATCCACCTGGCCGAGAGAGAGAGAGAGAGAGAGAGAGAGAGAGAGAGAGAGAGAGAGAGAGAGAGAGAGAGAGAGAGAGAGAGACGAGGGCAGTATAGCGGACGAGGTGGGGGTGGGGAATAGGGAGATGGGGGTAGGGGTGGGATAGAAAAAAAAGACAGATGGAGAAACAGACAAAGCCAGCCCCAAAATGTTCTCACCTCCAGTGCCTGTGCTTTTTGCACTGTTCCTCTGCACATTGTTTTGACCAGCGGTCACTCCGGCAATGGCAGGAACTAGCTGACCAACCCAGCAGAGTGATTCGATTATCGCCCACCCCTAAGCCACCCCACCCCCACCCCTCTCAAACTCCTCCCCCATCCCCATCCCCACCCCTCAACCATCCTACACCTGGGCCATCGGATCTTTTTCTCTCAGGGTCCTTTACTCTCAGACAAAATAGTGAAAACCGTCAGTTTGGATTGTGTGAGTCTCAAGTACACGTTGTTCAGAAACCGAAGTCGGAATACTATGGAAGCATTCTAGCGTAAAAATCCAACACTAACCGTTTTGGTTGAAAAAAAATGAAAAAAATAAAACCGTCAACAACAAAAAGCAAAAAAAAAAAAAAAAAAAAATCTTAAATAAATGTTAGCAAACCGAAAAAAAAAAAACCGTGAACAAACGACTCACAAGACAAAACACGACGCGTTTCGACCTCTTAGGCCTTCTTCACGCAAGATACAAAACAGTTAGGACAACGTCAATGAACGAGCAATCACTTATCTTCAATCACTTCAGCGCAAGATAAACGCGTCGTGTTTTGTCTTGTGATTCGTTTGTTCATTTTTTTTTTTTTCTGTTCGCTAGCATTTATTTAAGATTTGTTTAGATTTCCGCCTGCAGTCGTCTCACTTTGCAACAAAAACAAAAACAAAAATCGTTGCCGGAATCAGAGATGCAGAAGGGAAGGAGAAGTATTACCTTCGTCTAGTCAGAGGTCTATGGCGCATATTGGAGGCATTCACCACTTCCTGTCGATCTGACTGGCTGTTTTTTTTAGCTCCTGTTCACGGATGGTGCGATCTCTTTGCCACACTCTCCTGCTGACAGTGTCAAACCGGTCACGTTTGAAGGGTGGTTTGAAGGGTGGTTTGAAGGCAGGCAGAGGCTACGTGCAGGCCACAGGCTGCCCTCACTGAATAGTGGATGATAATACACTGGCATGTGTGGTAATTGGAGCGGGCGGCCCACCTAACTGAACACTTCTCTCACGGTGACTATGATGCCCGGAATTAGTGACCTGCGTAAGCTGAGGGCACTTCAAGAAAGACAAAAACTGTGAAAAAACAACAACAAAAAACAAGATGAGATACGTATTCTCTCCCCTCTACGCCATTGCTGGAAATCCATCCACAAACATATAAGGAGAAACAAGCACGAAAGCCACTCTGTTCTATCTAACAATAGGTGCTGTTGGAAAGGTGCTGCTTTTTGCCTGCTGTACAGCGTATGTGCCCCCCCCCTCCCCCCAACACCCCCCTCCTCCCCTGGCTAATAGCAGTACCCTATCCTTACAGCAGTCCTAAATAGAGCATCTGGTTTTATTTTCGGCACTCTCGTCGTTGTATCACAAATGTCTTGAATGTAATTAAAATGAATGCTCTGAGTACGGAATCCACCACTAAGAAAGGATTAGTTCAAAGAAAATACGATTTCTGTAATTAAACTCAGTAGTGCACCCTCCCCCACCTGATGGAGACCATGGTATTTTCTGCTTGACGCGTAGTGCACCCTCCCCCACCTGATGGAGACCATGGTATTTTCTGCTTGACGCGCGTTCTGTGAGACCCGGGTCAGTGCTCTAGTCACGGTGTGTGTGTGTGTGTGTGTGTGTGTGTGTGTGTGTGTGTGTGTGTGTGTGTGTGTGTGTGTGCGTGTGTGTGTGTGCGTGTATGTGTGTGTGTATGTGTGTGTGTGTGTGTGTGTGTGTGTGTGTGTGTGTGTGTGCACGCGCGCGTGTGTGTGTGTGTGTGTGTGTGTC
>CM065743.1:3907393-3909893 GCA_033310375.1 Conus canariensis
CTGGTGCCGCTCGCCTCGTTGCCAGTTCTGCGACAGAGGAAAGTGCCGGGCAGACAGCGATGATAATGACGATGATGGTAATGAGGATGATGATGATGAAGATGATGATGATGATGATAATGATAGTAATGATAATAATATAATAATAATAATAATGTAATAATAATAATAATAATATAATAACTATGATACTAATAATAACAACAACGACGACAACAGTAATAATAATGATGATAATAATAATAATAGTCGCTCGCATGACGAAATAAATGCACGCCCTAACTCCAAAGGAATGCTGCTTACGACACCGAATCGCCTAGCAGACATGACAGCACAGAGCACACAGAACAAACAAGGTAACATCCGCGAAAACACAGTGTCGTTAAACAGAGTTATGGGCCTGTATTTATTACGTCATGAGAGCAAGAGTTACCCTACTTGTTTGTCCTTTACTGTTTACTACGTGCCTCATTTCATATTTACTTTCATTTCAATTAATTCCAGGTTACTTGTATTTATTTATTTTTTTGTCCATGTACTTGTATAACGTTATTCAAGATCGAAAAGGCTGTGGCAGTCTTGAATAAACGTTAATTTGTATTTGTTCATTTCTCCAATTGTTGTTGCTGTGTTCGGTACAGCGTGTAATAAGGCAAGCTTGGATTTGTTCTTCTGGGGATGATTCCTTGTTAGTTCTGCCAGGCGACTGGGTGTCGTCAACAGCCTTTCTTTGGAGTTACGGGCGTGTATGTATTTTATCATTAGAGCAAGAGTTACCGTACTTGTTTGTTATTTACTGTTTACTGTTCCCTGCCTCATTTCATATTTATGTTCAATACTGATAAAATAATAACGATGATAACAATGATAACAAAAATGATGATAAGTGAATAAAACAATGACAACGGAAAATGAAGAAGAAAAGAATGAAGAAAACGAGATCGATGAACGAAGAAAAGGACAACAACGACATCCACGACGACAACAACAACAACAAAGGAAGAAAGATGTGGAAAAAGAAGATAAAGATGAAAAGACAAGATTATAAGTAAGAAAAAGAAAGGAGAGGAAAAAGATGTCGACGACGAAGAAAAAATAATAAAAATCAACTCCATCAAAAGTAGTAAAAATAAAGAAAAGAAAAGCAATAAACAGCTTCACTGAAACTTTCTGTCTGACCAGCTTTCTGTTTGTGACATTGCACGACTTTTCACAGAAACAATCCCGAAACTCGAGCTGAAATCTCTCTCTCTCTCTCTCTCTCGTCATGCGTCTCTCTTCTACTCGTGGTAGGGGGGGAATGGGTGGGATATGTAACGTACGGGGAGAGAGAGAGAGAGAGAGAGGAGAGAGAGAAGAGGTTAGTGCAAAAAGATACTATTTGTAAAGTTTGTCGTTCTTTAACCTGTAAAATGATCCCGGACAGCTGTGCAGACATTGAGAACTAGGGCATCATTCACACACAACACCACACACACACACACACACACACCACACACACACACACACACTGCTACTCGTGCGCGCGCGCACGCAGGTACACACACACACACACACACACACACACACACACACACACACACACCACTCAGAGAGAAAAGCGCGCGGAGAGGGGGGGGGGGGGGGGGGCGTGAAAAACACTCTACTGTATGAAGGACTCTGTCCAGTCTGGCACCGGAAATGTTCTCCTTTACCACCAGAAGGAACCCAGGGGACACCATTCGTTGTGCTAAGAAGATTTGTCTCATTACCAGCCCTTCCCCAAACAACAAGGACCACAACAAAACAGAAGAAAACAAAACAAAACAAAAAACAAAACAAAACAAAAAATTTCACATATATGGATAGAAAATTCAAGTGCTGGAGAAAACAAAGGTCCTCGCTGCTTTTAGATCTTTTCCCTGTGTGGTGTGTGTGTGTGTGTGTGTGTGTGTGTGTGTGTGGTGCGTGCGTGCGTGCGTGCGTGCGTGCGTACGTGCGCGCGCGCGCGTCTCCCTGTCATTCGTCATTGTCCCTGCTTGTGGAGTGAAATATGTCTGCAAATAAAAATCATGTGGCTCTTTTCCTCTTTGCCATACAATCGTTAATCATTTTCCTTGCTGGAGAGAGAGGAGAGAGAGAGAGAGGAGAGAGAGAGGAGAGAGAGAGAGAGAAGAGAGAGAGAGTTCAACATATGTCACAGCTTCACAGCTGTCAGTCGTTTCCCGAGCCTGGGGGAAGAAGGATCATATAAGTCAAAAATTTAAAAAAAAAAATAAAAAAAAAAACCACATAGCCTCTCTCTTTTGTCGCTCTCTTTGACTCGGCCTTTTGAAAAAAAAATCTTTCTTCATTGTCGTCTTTATCTATTTATTTACTTATTTATTTTATTTATTTATTTTTATTATTTACTTATTTATTTATTATGTAATTGAGGACCCCATTCTCCTGTCGATGTTCTGGAAACTCTTTAGATTTTTGAAAAATAACAAATTACATAGGTACGCCACCTTCTTGGCTT
>CM065743.1:3922393-3927393 GCA_033310375.1 Conus canariensis
CACGCGGCTGGTGTGATGTTTCGATCGTGCTAAAATTTTAACGATTAATGACAAAACTGTCAACAATTTTTTTGTGCAGAATTAAAAAAATAGGAGAGAAAAAGAGAGAAAAAAATGGAGAAAGAACACGACGTATTTTAATGTATAATTAATTATTTATCACAGATTTCTCTTATTCTTTTTTCTTTCTTTTCTTCTCAGTCTCTGGTATCTCCCCTCCTTCTCCCCCTTTTATTCCTTCAACTCTGTGTCTCCCTCTCCCTCTCCCTCTCCCTCTTTCTCTCTCCTAATTTTTCTATTTCTCTGTTTTAGAAGTAAACACGTCATTAAGTGATATTGTGATAAAATAACACACACACACACACACACACACACACACACACACACACACACACACACACACACACACACACACACACACCAAGTACTCACTTGTAATTTCTCTTAATTCATCTAATAACTGTAGACTGCTCTCTCTCTCTCTCTCTCTCTCTCTCTCCTCTCTCTCTCTCTCTCTCTCTCTCTCTCTCTCTCTCTCTCTCTCCTCTGTCCTAATGCTTTCTGCTCCCCAGAAAGTTCTCTCTTCACCATTAGTCGCTTTGATTTAATGATTTGTAATTACTGTTTCGGCGTTTCGTTCTCCCCCTCCCCCTCCTCCCTCCCATCCTCCCCCTTCCTCCCTCTTTCTCCTTTTCTTCTTTCTTTCTTTTTATCTTCCTTTTCTTCTTCTTCATTTCTTCTTCTTCTTCTTCTTCTTCTTCTTCTTCTTCTTCTTCTTCTTCTTCTTCTTCTTCTTCTTCTCTTCTTCTTTCTCTCTTCCTTTTCTCCTTTCTTTCCTACTCCGGGTTTCTTCTTCCTATCCCTCTCCTCTTCTTTTTATTTTTTTTTTCTTTATTTCTTCCTCTATCATTTTTTTTCTTTATTTCTTCCTCTATCATTTTTTTCTTTCATCTTCTTCTTCTTCTTCGTCCTTCCCATCTTCTTCCTTTTCTTCTTTCTTTCTTTTTGTCTCTTCTTCTTCTTCTTCTTCTTCTTCTTCTTCTTCTTCTTCTTCTTCTTCTTCTCTTTCTTCTCTTCTTCTTCCTAAAAGACTGGTTCACTC
The DNA here is from genome assembly GCA_033310375.1 of Conus canariensis. Lineage (NCBI taxonomy): Eukaryota > Metazoa > Mollusca > Gastropoda > Neogastropoda > Conidae > Conus > Conus canariensis. The sequence continues at coordinate 3,923,496 of CM065743.1, forward strand.
AAAAACGAGTAGGTCACCAGCGTGCATGTTAAAAAATTCTTCTTCTCGTCGTTGTTGTTGTTGTTGTTGTTATTGTTGTTGTTCTTCTGCTTCCTTCCTTCCTTCCTTCCTTAGTTCATCCTCTTCCTTCTCCTTTTCTTCTGTTCCCTCTCCCCACTTGTTCTTTCCTTCTCTTCTTCCTCCTCCTTCTCCTCCCACCCCCCCCTGTTTTCCTCCTGTCTATGTTCTGTTTCTCTTCTTCTCTTCTCATTATTCTCTGATTAGTGTCTGTCTGTCTGTCTGTCTGTCTGTCTGTCTGTCTGTCTGTCTGTCTGCGCTCAGTTCATGTTCACAGTGACCCCTGTGTGAGGTCAGGCCGTTGGTTTTCTTGTCTCTTCCTTTTTCCTGACATACACCAAAGGAATAATAATAATAATAATGATAATAATAATAATAATAATGATAATAATAGTAATAATAATAATAATAATAGTAATAATAATAATAATAATGATAATGATAATAATAATAATAATAATGATGATGATAATAATAATAATAATAATAATGCATACTTATATAGCGCCTATTCTCGGCTAGAGACCAAGCTCTATGCGCTTTACAATCCACACTCGTTTACACAACGGGCTGCCTACCTGGGTAGTGCCGACTGAAGAGCTGCCAGCTGGCGCTTCATTCAGTCGTTTCCCGTGTCGTCTAGTCAGTATCGTTCAATATTGATCACTCATTTTCCTTACTTCCTTCATTCTTTCCATTTCTCACGCAGGGTGCATGCTATGTGTAACGTGTCATCCATACCAACGGCCAAACTGGCCTTCTCTTCCGAAAGTTGGTGATGGGATTGAACGTGTGTGCAAGATGTTATGCGTGCGTTCACACACGGAGCCTCGGTTTATAGTCTCATTGGAAGGACTGTATGGGAAATGGAGTCAGAACCAATGTTAACTCCGAGGGAAAAATCCCCCTGTACTGAAACGGCCCGGCGGAGATTCCGCGACCCAAAGATCACGAGTCCGGCGCTCCACCAGCTGAGCTATTCCGGCCCCCAGAAGAAAAAAGCGAACCTGCTGGTCACGGTCATAATGACCACAGCTCTTCCTTTGTTAGAATGAAGTGATCACAGCACAATGAAAGTATCAGCGCACCACACATCAGTACAAAAAATAAACCCAGACATTTTGTATCATACGCCTACACACACTAAGACTATCAAGCCAATGTCCATCAGTGGTCACTGTGAGTCAATGAAGAGGGAAAAGAGGCAGTGGGGAAAAAAACGATTGGAGGATGGAGGTCCGCCCACTTAACAAGAAAAAGAAAAAAAAAGGAAAAAAGAAAGGTGGGGAAAACAAAAATGGAGGATGGAGGGGACAAAAAGATAGCTCTTCTTATCAATCCAAAGTCGTTACTACTTTGGGTGCACGAAGGAGAAAAATGGTAGACTACAATTAAGGCAGATTTCTCTCTCTCTCTCTCTCTCTCTCTCTCTCTCTCTCTCTCTCTCTCTCTCTCTCTCTCTCTCTCTCTTTAATTTTTCTTTTTTTTCCTTCCTTCCTTCCTTCTTTCCTTTTTTCTTTTCTTTTCTATTCGTTTCTTTTCTTTTCTTTTTTTTCCTTCTTAATCTTTGACACTTTAATACCATAAACGCGCCATACATCTGGCTTGTATTGAAGACGAATGGGATTTTTAACATAAAGAAGCTGAGCTTGAAGCCACAGATTTAAACCTGGTCTCTGGTTTTCCTTGTGGTCTCTGTTATTTGTAAACAGTAATGCTTAAGACGAGATACATGATTGGCTGGATTCTGTAAACTTTGTTGTGACTGGTACGGACAGCGTACGGAATAGACAATGTTTTGAAATCTTCAAGAGAGGTAATCTGTGTTAGGGCTCGCATTCACCGAGAGTGACTATGTTGATTTCATGGGACAAATACCGCTGTTGGGCATACTCTAAGCAATATATTGCACCATCAGTCAGCTCAACCGTTCAATCAGAAAAAGAAACAAGATGCAAAGCATATAAACGTACTCCCAGTACAGTGACAAAGAGTGGAGACAATTTCCAGTCAGTGGAAGAAAAACTCGACAATGCGGTGGTTATTCCCCTTATTGGACTTGATTTTTTTTTAATTTATCATTTATATCCGTTAGTAACGGCTATTCTAGTAAAATAAAACATCGGGCATCATCCGTGACCCATAATGAACATACCTACAAATTTTCAGAAAGATCGGCTTAGAAGTTTTGTCTGGAGCGTGTGGAACACATTTTGACCACGGACAGACAGACAGACAGACAGACAGACAGACACACACACACACACACACACACACACACACACACACACACACACACACACACACACACACACACACATACAGACAGCATTTCTTCGTTCCCATTGTAAAGTACTCCCTGTTCTATAAGAACTGGGAGTACAAAAACGACCCAAAACATGGGTGTGAAATGGGTCTTCTGTAATGCCGATAGTCGATATCCCGATCGTTGTATCCTTTTGTGCTCTTTCAATCAAATATTCGACTCACTAGATCTATTTGCTTGACCCAGGAACTGAGGAAAGATAACTCTATTTGGAATGGAAAGACTGGTGGCGTTATCTTCCCCTTGTTTTCGGGAAAGATCTATTCACCTGTTAGATCATTCAGATCATGACGTTCTGTCCTGCGGCAGTCTGGCTGAGTCGAGTTTCCATCATGGCTTTTTATGTTGGGAGGGAAAAGAACCTGGCGGAGCCCATCGCCTTCCCAAACTCCGCATTACCGTGGATCTAGCATCGACCATCTGGTGGGAGGTGGTACTAAACATAAAACTCGTAGCACCGTCCGGGACGCGAGCTCCTGATCGAAGATCTTTTGTTTATAGATATTGGCGTTTTCAGCACTCGACCTACAGGGTCGGCCAGTATCGCTACGTTCAGCCCTGTATGAGGCGAGTAGAGAACAAAATCTTTGGCGAATGAAAATAAAACTGCTCTTGCTAAAGGTTAGCGCAAGAAAACGATCACAAAATTTGCTACCATCGCAACAACAGGCCGCACACCACAGTTAGAATTTTTCACCAAAAGCACTATATAATCTATGTTAGATTTTTGAGGCCTACCATGAATTTAAACCAGCATTTAATGTTAAAGTGAGAATTGATCAAAAGAACAACCCCCCCCCCCCCCCCCCCACCATTTAGTTTCCTTTTATTTATTTTTTTTAATTTTTTTTATTTTTGGGGGGGATCTTCTTCACCGAGGTAATCACAGTCTTCAAATACATGACCTTTCCCTTAGTTGACGTCACATTTTAGGCCTTTGCACGCAACCCTGATCCTATTTTTGCGCCAGCTTCAAGAGCACGAAATAATCCCATTCCTTTGATTTTTTATCTGTCTGCTTGGAACCACCTGCCTTGTACCTTGATGGCCTTATGAAAGAAAATGAGGAGAATCAACTTTCAGACACAATAAAAAGTCTCAAAACAATCCAATTGCGCCAGTCTATAAATACTCGACTCCTTAAGCAAGGTCTTGGCGCATTAATTTTTGGTGTGTAGCCACATCGTCTCGCGGCTTCAGTTTTCGGCCCGTTCATCCAGCTTTACGGCATGTCGTAAACAGTGAAACGTGTTTCTAGCACATTTGGCCCTTTAAATGTATAATAGTGTTCCGACCACTAAGCTTTTTAGTTTGATTTCATTTGTCATTATTGCTGGTGAAAGGAAGAGGGGAGGAGGAGAAGGGGGTGGGAAGGTGGGGGTGGGGGTGGGGGGTGGGGGAGGGAGTCTGCTGTTTGACATGATACGGCGTGCATTTGAAAGTTACGAACCACTTGTTTGTTTGTTTGTGTGTGTGTGTGAGTAATATTTTATATAATCTGTCTCGTACAGTTTT
>CM065743.1:3944893-3949893 GCA_033310375.1 Conus canariensis
AACCTAGGGTAAGATTATGAAACATTTTAGAATCGATTATCATGGGATAGTATATTGATGATGACACTACTGATCCTCCAAACTCCAGTCCTGAAATGGCCCTGTTACATCGCGGAATGTTGCAATCCTACACTTGGTTGGAATTGCAACATTATGCAGAATGCCGCCATCATGTTCCATCCAAACTGCCATGAAACGATTTCTTATCATATCACTTCAACAGCTAATCTACTATTATTTCCTAGCCACGGAATTCTTTCTCTATATTGTTGTTGGATTCTGTTGAGAGAGAGAGAGAGAGAGAGAGAGAGAGAGAGAGAGAGAGAGAGAGAGAGACAGACAGACAGACAGACAGACAGACAGACAGACAGAGACAGAGACAGAGAGACAGAGAGACAGAGAGAGACAGAGACAGAGAGAGAGTAATTGCGTGCACTTGCGTGTTCCGACAGAAATTAAACGATGACCTGTGCTTCAGAGTGAATGGGAGAGGCACTCGATGGCTATCTAGCACGCCATCTCCACCCACATCGACTGTGTCTCCTAAAATGAGAGAAAAAAAAGAAGCTTCCTCACGATTCAAAATGTCAGTCAGTAACTTTTCAGAAGCATTAACAAACTATCACAAAATGTTCCACAATCTACACCTGTCATCCCTGCCTCTTCCTCCCCACCCCTTCCCTCTCCATGTCCTGTGATTTGCTCTTTTGTCCACCCCCTCCCTCTCCATGTCATCTGATTCGCTCTCCTGTCCACCCCCCACCCTCTCCCTTTCCTCTCTTCCGAAGCAATGAGAATACCAGCTGCATGGATACTGAAAATATAGAGGAATAATAAGAGGACATAACTATTCATGTAGAATGGAAAACTCATGATGGCGCTATATCACTGGAAGAAAAGTTTTGGGGTTATAGCTAATAAAGACGCCGTTTATCTGTGGTTTGTGTCGAAGTAGACTTTCGGAGAGAGAGAGAGAGAGAGAGAGAGAGAGAGAGAGAGAGAGAGAGAGAGAGAGAGAGAGAGAGAGACAGACAGACAGACAGACAGACAGACAGACAGAGACAGAGACAGAAACAGAGAGAGAGACAGAGAGACAGAGAGAGAGACAGAGAGAGAGAGAGAGAGAGAGAGAGTCTCTAACATCGGCATCTAGCATTTGGAGTGTACGGCATGCCTTATGGTTAACATGAAATTCCACACTCTTCCTTTGAATGGTTAATTAAATGGATAGCGGAGACTTATAAGCATCCACACTGCGTACGGGGATTCTCTGTGTATCACCACAAACAACGTAACTGGGCATGTGCCTACTTCTTTAAAAAAAAACAAAAAAACCAGGTACACAGGTTCAAAACGTAGAAACCTTATTTTGTCCCCATAAACCGGATCCACACTTTACGGTTGAATGTATTTGACCATCACACTTTCAAAGAAAGTATGTGATATATGTGATTGAGGGTATTACAAAATATGAAGCCACACATTTCTGGCGCAGTTACAAAATCCTCGCATCTACCGATAAAACTGAAATGAAAAGACAGGAAAACATTCAAAGTTACAGACACTTGCAACAGACATAGAACCACCAGCATTTGATCACCTTTCTCGTGCACTCAGAATGTCTTTCTTGTGATCCACAATGCTGTTTTCTTTTTTTTAATTCAAATTAACCTTCATGTAAAAGAATGTCATACCGTGTTGTAAACTATTGAGATGCGTCAGATGTGTCTGCGAACCATTATCTCTTTCTAAAGTCAGAAACATGTCATAAGCTGATAAACGTGCACACAGTCCCCAAAACACCAAGTCATCACCCCGCCCCCCCCCCCCCCTCCGCCCCCATGTCTTCTGCTGTTAATAGTTAGAATCCCTAGCTCATTTATAAGTAGCAAGTATAAAACCAGGTAACGAGCATCGCCTTGTTTGCCCCCTACTGTACATTTTATATAATCTGTCAGCTTTAGCTGATTATCAAACTTTGCTTCTACTACATATGTGAAGTTTACATCTGATATCATTTTCAATCATATCTGGAGTATATGATTTCTGACAACGGAATCAAGCACATTTCAAAATCTGTGAAAAACGTACGTAAGAAAAATGATAAAAATGCTTATGAACAACTGTTAACAAAGAGAAAATGTGATCAACAGTTTTTGATGTCAGTCTAATGATCACCAGTGATTTGTTTGGGTTCATCTGTCGTCTCCTGCAGTCTATCATCTGAAAGAGTTTGCCGTTTATACTACACAAAGAAATTCTATACTTGTTGGAGGTTTTGTTACCATCTCATTTAAAGACAGGCAAAAATATTGATTCTGTCCAACCATAGGCAATGACATGTTCATCAAATGACTGGAGACAAAACCACTCATCTTCGGCAGATGAGACAAAACCACTCATCTTCGGCAGATGAGCAAAACCACTCATCTTCGGCAGATGAGACAAAACCACTTATCTTCGGCAGACTTCAATCTAGCGGCAGTGCCATCAAGACCTGATGCTTTACCACGTGTTGTCGTTGGTTCCTTTTTAATCAAATTTTACATGTAATTAATAGCGAACCGCCAAGAACATGTAGACAAACGAATCACAAGACAAAACACGACGCGTTTCGACCTCTTAGGTCTTCTTCAGGCAAGATACAAAACTCTCAGGAGAACGAAAATGAACGAGCAATTGTCTACGTTTTCTTGACGGTTCGCTATTAACTACATTTAAAATTTGTTAAGATTTCCGCCTGCAGTCGCCTCACTTTGCAACCAGATCATCCTTTTTATCTCAGTAATTGCTGTTCATTCATAGAATGATTCACGTTCACATCTGAGTTTTGTTTAAAGCCTTGTAAATTAGCTCATAACGGACGTTTTGTTGTAACAATGTTTAAACATATCAAGAGAGAGAGAGAGAGAGAGAGAGAGAGAGAGAGAGAGAGAGAGAGAGAGAGAGAGAGAGAGAGGAGGCGAAGGAGGGAGGGAGGGAGAGGTAGAAAGTTGTGTGGAAGGGGCAGATTACACATGCTGTATTCACGCTTAATCAATTGCCTCCATGACTGAACAATCATTTAATAGCATGTTGAGAGAGAGAGAGAGAGAGAGAGAGAGAGAGAGAGAGAGAGAGAGAGAGAGAGAGAGAGAGAGAGAGAGAGAGAGAGATTTGTTGCACGTAATGTCCACACACCCATATATCTCTCAACAGAAATTAATTGCAGGGTTCGTTATTGAGAGAGAGAGAGAGAGAGAGAGAGAGAGAGAGAGAGAGAGAGAGAGAGAGAGAGAGAGGAGAGAGAGAGAGAGAGAGAGAGAGAGAGAGAGAGAGAGAGAGAGAGAGAGAGAGAGAGAAATTGCGTGCACTTGCGTGTTCCGACAGAAATTAAACGATGACCTGTGCTTCAGAGTGAATGGGAGAGACACTCGATGGCTATCTAGCACGCCATCCCCACCCACATCGACTGTGTCTCCTAAAATGAGAAAAAAAGAAGCTTCCTCACGATTCAAAATCTCATCAACTTCTCAGAACCAATAACAATCCCGAACTGTTCCAGTACATAGACTTGTCATCCCTACCCCTTCCTCCACCCCCCTCTACCTCCCCTCACCATATCCTCTGCGACTGCTCTTTTGTCCATACTGCCCCTCCCCCCCCCCCCACACCTCGCTTTTCCTCCCTTCCCTAGCCATGAGAACACCAGTTGCATAGAGGTAACAAGAGCATCCAGGGGACATTACTGTCTATGAGGCATGGACAAATGTCGATGGCGCCATATCACTGAGGAAAAGTTCTTGGACACTAGCTATTAAAGACAGCGTTTATCTATGGTTTTGCGCTGAAGTAGATTTTGAGAGAGAGAGAGAGAGAGAGAGAGAGAGAGAGAGAGAGAGAGAGAGAACGAAGTTTAATGCTAATATGCTGTTAAGCCATTATACTACACAAAGAAATTCTATACTTGTTGGAGGTTTTGTTACCATCTCATTTAAAGACAGGCAAAAATATTGATTCTGCGCGATGTACAATGACAAAACGCGACTCGATTTCATTGACATGGAAACCACAGCAATGTCTTTTTCTTTCCTTTTACATGACAAAAAAAAAAGAAGAAAAAAAAAGAAAAGAAAGAAAAAAAGAAAAAGAAAAAAAAAGAAAAAAAACGCGAACGAGAAAATGTCACTGGTATGCGTTCACTGTCAGTTCTGTAGATGACGGTCAGCCCAGGTAAAAACTGGACCAATCCGTGGACAGCGTGCAGCCGCCGCAAAGCACGTGCTTGGGTCTCTGCATGTTGTGTGTTGCAGGTGCGTCTTTCTTTCCGAAGATTGGCCAGTTTGACACATTCCTCTGACGACATGTTTCTTTCTTCCTGCTTCAAGAACCAGAACAAGGAATCGTCCTCCGAGTGCGGATCACAAGAATATTCCACAACAATGTCATCAGATTCACACAGCAGCACACCATTACTATCCGTTCGATGAAGCACAACCTTCCGGAACTCTTTATTTCTGTGCGGATCACGGAATCGTCTCTGCACTTGTCCATCAGTCAGAGCAGCAACATAATCCTTTACCACTCCAGTGTCAAAACCGGCGACTGTTTTGTCTATGGATTGTTCAACACTTATGTCGACGTCCGACGGCTGGATTTCTGGATCACTGATGTAACATTCCGACTGAAGGGAACACAGAGACAGATGAGCATCCTGAATATGCGGCGTGTCATCATCATCGCATGTAGGCATGATGTTTTCTTCTGTAGTGCCCTGTGTACTGAGCTGTGTACTGTGTTTGTTTGACTCGATGCTAACCATGGCACGTTCATTTTCATCACTGGTGTTTCCGACACTAGCACCAACCTGTTCACGTCGTCTGTTCTGCTGTTTGGCTCTCTCTTGATCTGGACGCACCTGGCTGGGGAGTTTTCTTCCTGTAGTACTGAACTCAAGTTCCCCGGTTCAGCACAGGATCCGCCATTGTTGTTGACACTGGGCTGACTGGCTTCAGTCAACG
>CM065743.1:3962393-3984893 GCA_033310375.1 Conus canariensis
AGATGTAAAAGAGATGTACAAAGTGTCTGAATGCAAAATGGATATACCAAGGGTCAAGATGTAAAAGAGATGTACAATGTGTCCTGAATGCCAAAATGGATATACCAAGGGTCAAGATGTAAAAGAGATGTACAAAGTGTCTGAATGCAAAATGGATATACCAAGGGTCAAGATGTAAACGAGATGTACAAAGTGTCTGAATGCAAAATGGATATACCAAGGGTCAAGATGTAAACGAGATGTACAAAGTGTCTGAATGCAAAATGGATATAGCAAGGGTCAAGATGTAAACGAGATGTACAAAGTGTCTGAATGCAAAATGGATTATACAAGGGTCAAGATGTAAACGAGTGTACAAAGTGTCTGAATGCAAAAAATTACCAAGGTCAAGATGTAAAAGAGATGTACAAAGTGTCTGAATGCAAAATGGATATAGCAAGGGTCAAGATGTAAACGAGATGTACAAAGTGTCTGAATGCAAAAAGGATATACAAGGGTCAAGATGTAAAAGAGATGTACAAAGTGTCTGAATGCCAAAATGGATATACCAAGGTGAAGATGTAAAAGAGATGTACAAAGTGTTGAATGCAAAATGGATATACCAAGGTCAGATGTAAAAGAGATGTACAAAGTGTCTGAATGCAAAATGGATATACAAGGGTCAAGAGTAAAAGAGATGTACAAAGTGTCTGAATGCAAAATGGATATACCAAGGGTCAAGATGTAAAAGAGATGTACAAAGTGTCTGAATGCAAAATGGATATACCAAGGGTCAAGATGTAAAAGAGATGTACAAAGTGTCTGAATGTAAAATGGATATACCAAGGGTCAAGACGTAAAGTGATGCACGGAATTCAAAGATGGTAAAGAGATGAACAAAAATCGAAGAGGGTAAAGAGATACACGGAATTTGAAGATGGAAAAGAGGTGAACGGAACTCAAAGATGGAAAAGAGATGCACAGAATTCTAAGATGGAAAAGAGATGCACGGAACTCGAAGATGGAAAAGAGATGACCGAATTCCGATGTTTAAAAATAAGATGTAGCAATTGCCGATATTTCAAAACGTGAAAGAGATGGACCGAATTCTAAAAAATGTAAAACAAATGTGCCATGTTCCAAGATGCACGAGAGACGTCTCTGGTTTCTCTCACACAATGCGGGCACCCAAACCACAGACAGTAACATAGCACGTGACATTGCTCTGATGGGAGGGTCAATAATCTTGAAGCCTTCACCAGTGATGCCCTGCACGGGGTAAGCGTGTACTCTACTGTTGTTCCTCAACACCCTGGTCGGTTAACTGACACAGAAGCAGGAACGTGAGAGAAAGAAACGATACTTTAAAAGAGCTTTCCAAACAGACTTGACTGTCCAAACACCAACACTGCCTCCTAGAGAAAGAAATCATACTTTAAAGAGCTTTCAAACAGACTTGACTGTCCAAACACCAACACGCCTCCTAGAGAAAGAAATCATACTTTAAAGAGCTTTCAAACAGACTTGACTGTCCAAACACCAACACTGCCTCCTAGAGAAAGAAATCATACTTTAAAAGAACTTTCCAAACAGACTTGACTGTCCAAACACCAACACTGCCTCCTAGCGGGTAAAAGTTCAGACACCGATTTGAATTCATTGCTGGGACGGACGTGACGTGATAGTAAAGGGAGGTGAGCCAGACAAGTGAGGGAGCACAGAAGAAGACGGGGGTGTATCTCCTAAATCTTTTTTCTGTTTGCGCGCTGGTAAGTTTGGCCTTTTAGTCTGAACGAACGTAGTTAGGAAGGCCTTTTAGTCTGAACGAACGTAGTTAGGAAGGCCTTTTAGTCTGAACGAACGTAGTTAGGAAGGCCTTTTAGTCTGAACGAACGTAGTTAGGAAGGCCTTTTAGTCTGAACGAAGTAGTTAGGAAGGCCTTTTAGTCTGAACGAACGTAGCTAGGAAGGCCTTTTAGTCTGAACGAACGTAGTTAGGAAGGCCTTTTAGTCTGAACGAACGTAGCTAGGAAGGCCTTTTAACCCTGTTCGCTGCTTGAAAATGTTACAAACAAAGGCTTTCCCAGTGCCAGGTAAATCTAATGATTTGGGGGTAATAATTAACAAAAAATTCTAGCTCAGAAACTACAAAAGATATAACAATGAAATATATATGATTTTTGAAGGAAATTGAATGAAGATTTTGAATCTGGGCTTCTTTTGTTTTAATTTTGATAATAAAAAAAATATTTAGGCATTTAGATTTGGATAGATTTTTTTGCACGATCAAAAACATGTATTTACCACTACAGCTTCACATCCAAAAAAGAACACAAAGCAAAAAAGTTGAAAATAAAGTTTGTATTGTCACACTACACACGTAAATGAAAGTAAAACAGTTTAGAAGTCTGTCAAGACGCTCGCACTCTATGCAGACAGGTCAGTCCACGACCACGCCCCCCCCCCCCCACCACGCCCCCTTGCTGGACTTCAACCCTCTCTTTCACTCCTCCTCTTCTCTTCTGCCCCATGTCACGCCGCAAGCAGGCCACGCTCCCCTCTCGCGCTGACTATCACATCACTGGCCACTGGCACGCAGTGCAGAGTACACACAAGGCGAGCTCGTTCGACGCTGGCAAACCAGTCAGCTGAACACACACTGAGGTCACACAGCCCGACTCAGTAACTGACGAATACGGTCAGCAATTCCATCAAATCATCATCTCACCTTCATGCTCGAGTAAGTTGTTGAATAAAAGATTATTGTCTTTGTCAAAAATGATTAGCAGAGCCTGCTCAGCTGTGTAAATACGTTGATTTGGTCGCTACCCTCGTCGAAGGTTGCGCCGCCATCTTTGCAAGCGAGACGAAGTGCTGGCTGGTCATCCAGTCAGTGATGAGAATAAATGGGTTTTCCCCTCACGTGTGGTCATTTGCATATTATTTTAATACTACAGAATATAAGGCTTACTACGCACACTCTATTTAAGTCCGTTAATAGAAATAGTAACGAATGAAAATTCAAGAAAAATGCATGACGTCAGTGGACGGCCCATAGGCACTGGGAAAGCATTTTTACTTTGGCGTCAGCTGACGCTTATAGGCACTCTTCGGGTTAATACTGATGAATTAATTCCGGCGCTGTTCCTCCTTTTTTCTCTTCCTCTCCTTACTTCGTCTCAGACTATTTCCTCACAGCTGTGTGTCATCGGTTTTAGGGGGTTGAAAACAATCTAGTGACCTTCTGTCCTCCATCTCTCTCCCCTGCTCTGTGCCCTTCTCAGTTCTTCCACGCCCGCCAAGAGTTGAAAGGACCTCCATGATTGGTACCAATCACCAGGAAGCTGACACAGTTCAGCCGATCGCGTGGGCTGAGAAGTTAACTGAAATGCATCAGACAAAGGTTGAAAAACAGGATTGAAACCAGCAGGTGTCTGATTCAGCTTCTGTTCCGAGACCCACTCAATCTTCATACCAGTCAGGGAGAAGGGGGGGGGGGGGGGGGGGGGGTAAGAAAGGAAATCTTGATTAGTAATGGAGTGCCGTACTTTCCCCCTTGTACTATGAATAGTAGCATCATCTGATAGGTGGATAACGGCAACAGGTGAATACTGACAGTTTTTTCTTCTACCAGTCGCATGCGAGTTTACATAATCCTTCGACAGCCCGATATAATTGTACACCAAAGCTTATCTATAAACCATACAGAAATGGAAACAAAGAGGAAGTTTCAATCATCTGGATTCTGAGTCCGCTTATTTCTGTTTATAATCGTTCGTGATCTTCGATACAAGCAAGATGAACGTTTTTTGAAGGGACAGAGGTCCAACAGGAAATGTTTTCAACGTATGGTCAGTCAGTAGGAAGAAACGGTAGGGGCGGGGGATGGGGGGGGGGGGGGGGGGGGGGGCTTAGCAGAAGGTCTTCATGTTGAACCTTCTGTTGCTTCAGTTTGGAGAAGGCGTTTCTTTCTTTCTTGGCCTCAGAGTTATTTGTTTTCATTATTTTTGCTTTCTGTTGGAGAGAGAGACAGAGACAGAGACAGAGACACAGAGAGAGAGAGAGAGAGCAGACAGACAGAGAGACAGAGAGACAGAGAGAGACAGAGAGAGAGACAGAGAGAAAGAGAGAGAGAGACAGATACAGACAGACAGAGAGAGAGAGAGAGAGAGAGAGAGAGAGAGAGAGAGAGAGAGAGAGAGAGAGAAGCACTGACAGACATTTTTGCTGCTTGAATAAAAAATCTGCCCTTGCTGGAATAAAAATCTGCCCATGCTGGAATAAAAATCTGCCCATGCTGGAACAAAAATCTGCCCATGCTGGAATAAAAATCTACCAATGCTGGTGCTCCCGCCATGATTTATCTCCCTTTGAAACAAATCTTAAGTAAATGCTAGCGAACCGCCAAGAGTAGATTCAACGCCTGCCTACCTTGCGCTGAAGAGTGGAGAGATCTAAGCTAACTAACACATTCGTTCATCTCTCTCTCTCTCTCTCTCTCTCTCTCTCTCTCTCTCTCTCTCTCTCTCTCTCTCATTGATACTGATTGTCTCGCTGCAGAGATTTCCTCGTGCCTTGTAGTCTCTCTCTCTCTCTCTCTCTCTCTCTCTCTCTCTCTCTCTCTCTCTCTCTCTCTCTCTCTCTTTTGTTTCCTTTTTCTCTTTTCACTATAAGGATATCCTTCCAGGGGAATAGGCCAGTTTGCGAGACGAGTTGTATGATTTCTGTACTACATCTCTCTCTCTCTCTCTCTCTCTCTCTCTCTCTCTCTCTCTCTCTCTCTCTCTCTCTCTGTGTCTCTGTCTGTCTGTCTGTCTGTCTGTCTGTCTGTCTCTCTCTCTCTCTCTCTCTCTCTCTCTCTCTCTCGTTCCCTTCGCTCTCTCTTTCTAGCTCTCTGTCTCGCTCTCTTCTTTGTTTTTTGTTCCTCCCTTCTCTCCTTCCCGCACATCTGGTATCATCCTTGCACAGTTATTTTAGTGTTTCGTTTCAAGGATGGTTCCCGGAAGATATCCGGGCTTTTTTTTTTTTTTTTAATCTTTTCTTTTTTTCCTATAACCTTTGTATCTGTCTGTTACACGCAGTGTGAAAGTGTCATAACACTAAACACTAGCACAAAACCAAACCCAGACGCGCTGTAACAAAAGCCAAAACATTAAAATCAGCAAAATGGTGTACATTAATAGCAATAAAACATACAGACTCGCAGGGTGCGTGAGAGTTGAAGGGTACCAAAAAAAAAAAAAAAGGAGAAAAAAGAAAGAAAAAAAAGGACCGCCTAAAATAAAAAAAAAAAAAAAGCCAAAAATAAAGAACATTAAAAAAAAATCAAGCAAATACAAAAAAGACAGAAAAGGAAAAAAATAAAAGGAAAAAAAAAATGGGTAAAGGCGGGGGTGGTGGAGGGGAAAAAAAAAACAAAAACACATTCGTTCATTTTCATTGTCCTATTTGTTTGTGTCTTGCCTGAAGAAGACCTAAGAGGTCTAAACGCGTCGTGTTTTGTCTTGCGACTCGTTTGTCCCACGTTTCTCTTGGCGGTTCGCTAACATTTATTTAAGATTCGTTTAGATTTCCGCCTGCAGTCGTCTCACTTTGCAGCTAGATCCCTTTGAAACGTTTTCCCCCTAGCAGTGCCTCATACGTACTGTGGGACAAAACAAGAGTGATTCCTCTTGGGGAAATCACCATACCACGCTCTGACGCGCTGAGACATGTCGTGTCCTTTCCGCCCCCCCTCCCCACACCCCTCCCAGGGTGACGAACGACTGGTCAGCCAAGACGGCAGAATTCTCGGCGGAGATGGCCATTGGCTAACTGACCGCGTCCCACGCCTGTGCCCATCAACAGCGCCGACTAAATGGATTTTTTGTTGTTGTTCATTCTCCCATTAGACGTACAGGTGTCTGTAGACATCAAATCAGAGTAGTAATGTTCGCAGTAGAATATTTATTAAAATGATTTTTAAAAAAAAGAAAAAGAGGTGAGAGCAGAGGTGGAGAGTGGGATGGTGAGTAGGAAAAAAAAAAGGACACAGGGAAAGAAGAGATCAAAGATGGGTATTTTAAAATGATCTTAAGTACAATTAATGATATTACTTAATGGACTTTATAAAAGGTAACTCTGCTATTTAACAAGAGAAACAACATCAAAACAGGAACAACAGCAAAAGCAACAATACCAAGATGAAGAAGAAGAAGAAGAAGAGAGGAGGAGGAGGAGGAGGAGGAGAAGAAGAAGAAAAGAAGAAGAAGAACAACAACAACAAACCACCACCATCACCACCACCACCACTACCACCACCATCACCAATAAAGATATTTCATTTTCATTGTCTTAAATGTCGCTTGTCTTGCCTGAAGAAGACCAAAGAGGTCGAAACGCGTCGTGTTTGTCTTGTAATTTGTTTCTTACTTTTCGTTTGGTAGGAATAGCAATTTCTGTTAAAAGTGTGTTTCAAGTTCCGCCTGCAATTACCTCACTTTGAAATTAATAAAGCACATAAATTGGTAGCTATTATTCGTCACGTTTGGCTGAGTCTTTATAGGGGGTGGGTGGGGGTTGGGGTTGGGATGGGATGGGGTGGGGAGGGGACTTTGGGGGTCCTTCTACCTCCAATTTTTTCCCACGTTACTTTTTTTCCTTTTTTTTTCTCCTTTCTTTTTTCTTTTCTTTTTTTTTTTTTTCCTGAAGTGGGGCCTCCATCCTCCTAATTTCCCCCACACTTCTCTCTCTTCTCTTTTCTGTAAATCACTCACTCACTCACTCACTCACATACCATGCATAGACTGTACTTTTTTTTTTTTTTTTTTACGATTGGACATATTCTTGTTGCAAAATTTAGAAAGAGAAGGCGTTAGTAACCGCCAAGGACATCGACAAACAAAGCACAGGACAAGACACAATGCATTTCGACCTCTTGGGTCTTCTTCAGGCAAAAACAAATAACAAAAAGAGAGAGCGAGAAACCACTTATCTGTTTTTTTTTCCCTGAAGAAGACCTTAGAGGTCGAAATGCATTGTGTCTTGTCCTGTACCTTGTTTGTCTATGTCCTTGGCGGTAACTAACCCCTTCTCTTTCTAAATTTTGTTTCGTTTTTCCGCCCTCAGTCACTCCGTTTTGGAACTTCTATTCTTGTTGATTTTAGCGTGAAGCTTGCCTGAGTCGACCAGTGCCTTCAGCCACAGGAGACCTGGATGTCTGTGCTGTCTTACCTTGAATCATGTTCCGCACGGCCCTGGCTGTCGAAGACCCCAGCGAGAGGGAGGAGACTGCCGGAGACCTGTGCGGAGAAGACCGCTTCCCATTGGCCCCCCACGAAGTCCCTGCACGGCCCCGCATAGCATTAAAAATCAACACAACATTACCGATGTCTCGGCCCTGCATAGCATTACAAATTAATAAAACATCACCGATGTCTCGGCCCTGCATAGCATTAAAAATTAATGTAACATCACCGATGTCTGTGTTCTGCAAGGAGTCTATGGTGGAGTTGAAGTTCAGTTTCATGAAATTAGTCTTAGGGGTGAGACAATAATCTCTGAGGTTCTGTGCGCCGACGTGGTCGTTAGCGCACGTAAAAGACTCCATGGCAATACACACTGACATCTTCCCTCAGAAATGCACATTTACATTTATTAATGCACGATTCACGCATAGAATGATATACACATTTGCTCTGTTTCGAAGTATGAATATGAAACTTGATTTTCAGCTACATATACAACCTGTCACAGTGTATTCAAGCACATTGCTCACGCACATAATAAAACACACACACACACACACACACACACACACACACACACACACACACACACACACACACACACACACCATTCTCTCTTTTCTCTCTCTCCCCTCTCTCTCTCTCTCTCTTCTCTCTCTCTCTCCCACTCCTGCACACATCCCTCCACCACCCCAACCACCCCTCACACACACACACACCACACACACACACACACACACACACACACACACACACACACACCCGAACGACAAACCAATTTCAAACCCCCACCCCCACCCCAGCCCACCCCCAACCCCACCGTCCTCATTCTCCTCACCGGAAGTAAACAAAAAGTGCAGCCCGTAGCGGTTCCGGGACCCCCAACCGGCCGGCGAGAACGCCGAAGACGAACCCCGGGGTCTGCCGACACCACCTCCACCCCCACCACCACCACCGCCACCACCACCACCTCCACCACCACCACCACCACCAGCGGCGGCGGCAGGACGTGCGCGAACCCTGGACCTCACGGCGGCCGAGGCAGGCGTTCTGGAGGCGGAATAACCCCGGCGGGGATCCGAGCGGCTGTAGGCGGTGGTGTAGTCGAGGTTCGAACACCCGGCGCCCCAGCCCGTGCACCGGAAGAAGCTCTGTCGTCGCTGGACCTGCACAGGCGCCGCCAGCGCCGCCGACACGTGGGCGAGGAGGAGGGTGAGGAGAAGGAGGAGGAGTCGGCACGGGGGGCGACGGACTGTGGTGGAGGAGCTGAGGGGGGAGGAGGAGGAGGGGGAGGAGGAGAAGGGGGATGTGGAGGAGGAGGAGGAGGGTGGGGAGGAGAAGGAGGAAGAGGAGGAGGAGGAGGAGAGAGGCGGACGATGACGTAGAAGGCGCGCAGGAGAGAGGCGAGGACATCATTTTGAGAAGGTGACTGAGTGAAGCTGAAAGAAAAGAACAAGGCAAGTGGTATGTGAAATAGTGATGATAATAGAACTGCAATCTGAGAGAAAAGAACAAGGCAATTGGTATGTGAAATAGCGATGATAATGGAACTGCAATCTAAAAGAACAAGGCAACTGATAGGTGAAATAGTGATGATAATAGAACTGCAATCTAAAAGAACAAGGCAACTGATAGGTGAAATAGCGATGATAATGGAACTGCAGTCTAAAAGAACAAGGCAATGATAGGTGAAATAGTGATGATAATAGAACTGCAATCTAAAAGAACAAGGCAACTGATAGGTGAAGTAGTGATGATAATAGAACTGCAATCTAAAAGAACAAGGCAACTGATAGGTGAAATAGTGATGATAATAGAACTGCAATCTAAAAGAACAAGGCAACTGATAGGTGAAGTAGTGATGATAATAGAACTGCAATCTAAAAGAACAAGGCAACTGATAGGTGAAATAGTGATGATAATAGAACTGCAATCTAAAAGAACAAGGCAACTGATAGGTGAAATAGTGATGATAATGGAACTGCAATCTAAAAGAACAAGGCAACTGATAGTGAAATAGTGATGATAATAGAACTGCAATCTAAAAGAACAAGGCAACTGATAGTGAAGTAGTGATGATAATAGAACTGCAATCTAAAAGAACAAGGCAACTGATAGGTGAAATAGTGATGATAATAGAACTGCAATCTAAAAGAACAAGGCAACTGATAGGTGAAGTAGTGATGATAATAGAACTGCAATCTAAAAGAACAAGGCAACTGATAGGTGAAATAGTGATGATAATAGAACTGCAATCTAAAAGAACAAGGCAACTGATAGGTGAAATAGTGATGATAATAGAACTGCAATCTAAAAGAACAAGGCAACTGATAGGTGAAATAGTGATGATAATAGAACTGCAATCTGAGAGAACAAGGCAACTGATAGGTGAAATAGTGATGATAATAGAACTGCAATCTGAGAGAAAAGAACAAGGCAACTGATAGATGAAATAGTGATGATAATAGAACTGCAATCTGAGAGAAAAGAACAAGGCAACTGACAGGTGTAATAGTGATGATACTAGAATTGTGACAGCTTGCACCTGACTGGCATCTTTCTTTTACCCATGTTATATTTACGTGTGTTTGTAGGTGTTGAATGGCTGTTGACACTAGTTTTCACGGACACACACACACACACACACACACACACACACACACACACACACACACACACACACACACACACACACACACACACACACACGTAGATATGCACGGGCGCGCGCGCACACACACACATACACACACTCACGCACGCACGCACACACATATGTCTATATCTATCTATCTACATCTATCAAGCTAGCTAGCTAGCTAGCTATTATCGATCTATCTATCTATTATCTATCTATCTACCTACCTGTCTATCTATCTATCTATCTATCTATCTATCTATCTATCTATCTATCTATCTGTCTGTCTGTCTGTCTATCTATCTGTCTGTCTGATTATCTGTCTGTCTGTCTCTCCCTCTCTTTCTCTGTACAGGGAATCTTGTGTGTGTGTTTCTCATGCCTGACAAGGAGTGAGACGGTGGAGGCCTCATTGTGAGTCTTGCCAAGTATGTACAGAGTGATGTGTCGTGCACGGTGTGTGTGTGTGTGTGTGTGTGTGTGTGTGTGTGTGTGTGTGTGTGTGTGTGTGTGTGTGTGTGTGTTAAACTCAGACTTAGACTCAGACTCAGACCTTAATTGTCAGAACCTTTCAGGATCTATAGGCACAGTGTTGTATGATGAGAAATCATCATTAATGGATAGATCATAATTCGTCAGGGTCCACATAGGGAGCTATTGTTTTTTTTTTTTTTTTTTTTCAATTTCATTCAATCACAAACATATTTTGCGATATGAATGTGTAGTTTATCATTGCCTAACATTGAACTTGCGCATCATTTCTGCCAGTCTGAGTGAAGCAGATCTTTTCGTAGCTGTTCTTTGAGCCTCAGTCGTAGCAGCTTGTAGCTACAGCAGCTGTCCAGAAAATGAGTTTCGTCTTCGACCACACCACAATAACAGGCCGAGCATTTTCTGTCTTCTGTCGGGGAGAGAGAGAGAGAGAGAGAGAGAGAGAGAGAGAGAGAGAGAGGAGAGAGAGAGAGAGAAAAGAGAGAGAGAGAGAGCGAGAGACAGAGAGCGAGAGAGAGAGAAAGAGACAGAGAGAGAGAGACAGACAGACAGACAGAGACACAGACAGAGACACAGAGAGTGTGTGTGTGTAAGAGAGAGAGAGAGAGAGAGAGAGAGAGAGAGAGAGAGAGAGAGAGAGAGAGAGAGAGAATGTGTGTGTGTAAGAGAGAGAGAGAGAGAGAGAGAGGGAGAGAGGGAGAGAGAGAGAGACAGAGAGACAGAGAGAAAGAGAGAGAGAGAGACAGAGACACAGAGAGTGTGTGTGTGTAAGAGAGAGAGAGAGAGAGAGAGAGAGAGAGAGAGAGAGAGAGAGCGAGAGAGAGAGACAGAGAGAATGTGTGTGTGTAAGAGAGAGAGAGAGAGAGAGAGAGAGAGAGAGAGAGAGAGAGAGAGAGAGAGAGAGAGAGAGAGAGACCAACATGCACGTCCGCCCACGAGTGCGTATAAAACATAACACGATTTCTATCATCTCTATTCGTTTAGTGCTGCAACAGGCAGAGAATACCAAACCCAGACACGACCAGAAATCAATTGTTCATCAGCCAGACTCTGGCCAGAGGACAGCGGAAGATACCTGACTGGATTTCAGAACCATGTCATTATTGTAGGATGATGCTTCCACTGGACGCTGGACACACACGCATGCTTGGCTTGGAAAAAAGAAAAAAAAAGAAAAAGTAAGAAAAAAAGGACAGGAGATGAGTATGTAAAGATGATGGGTGGGGAAGTATTTCCTGACGTGAATATTGAAAAAATAAACAAACACCCACCACCCACGCACACACACACACACACACACACCGACCCACCATCAGTTAGTGTTGTTGACAATTACAAGCAGGTCTAACTCAAGACAGACAAAAAGATCAGAAACAAAAAAAAATCAGAAACACATTGTGCAAGTATGGAATAATACAGGAAGAAAAGTATGGAGGATGAATGGCATGAAAAATGAAAGGGGAACGTAGGGAGGGAGGGACACCGAGAGAGAGAGAGAGAGAGAGAGAGAGAGAGAGAGAGAGAGAGAGAGAGAGAGAGAGGGTGGGGAGAGGGGGGAGGGAGGGAGAGAGACATAGAGAGAGAGGGGGGGATAGGGGGGAGAGAGGGAGGGAGGGAGAGAGAAATAGACGGCGAGAGTGGGAGAGAGAGAGAGAGACAGAGAGAGAGAGGGAGAGAGGAAGGGAGGGAGAGAGAAAGAGACAGCGAGAGTGGGAGAGAGAGAGAGACAGAGACAGAGGCAGAGACAGAGAGAGAGAGAGAGAGAGAGAGAGAGACAGACAGACAGACAGACAGACAGACACAGACACAGAGAGAAGAGAAGGGGACGGGATGGGGCGGACAGAGAGAGAAGGGGGGGGGGAGTAGCATCAAAGGGATAGAGAAGGAGCAAAGAAGTAGAGAAATGAAGGGAGAGGCAGCAAAAGACAGAGGAAGAGAGAGAGAGAGAGAGAGAGAGAGAGAGAGAGAGAGAGAGAGAGAGAGAGAGAGAGAAAGAGAGAGAGAGAGACAGACAGACAGAAGACGAAAAATGAAGGAAGACAGCGACAGACAGAGCAAGGAGTGAGGAAGCAGACAGACAGACAAATATACAGACAGATAGAGAGGGGGAAGGGGCAGAAATGAGAGGAAGGAGGGGGTGGCAGGATCGGGGGTGAGGGGTGGGGGTGGGGGCAGAGAGGGGGAAGAGTGTATGTGTGTGTGTGTGTGTGGGTGGGGGGGGGGGGGGTCTTGTATGCGTATCTATCACACCCGAAAGGGAGGCAAAGGACAGAGACTTCTTGAATCTGGACCCTTGAGTGTAGAGTAATGTGTGTGTGTGTGTGGTGTGGTGTGGTGTGTGTGTGTGTGTGTGTGTGTGTGTGTGTGTGTGTGTGTGTGTGTGTGTGTGTGTGTCTGTGTGTGTCTGGTGTGTCTGTGTGTGTGCTGTGTGTGTGTGTGAGAGAGAGAGAGAGAGAGAGCAAAGAGAGAGAGAGAGAGAGAGCGTGTGTGTGTGTGTGTGTGTGCGTGCGTGCGTGCGTGCGTGTGTGTGTTTGCGCGCGCGTGTGTGTGTATGTGTTCTTGATTTAATGTCTATTCACCTTGGTGATCTTAGACACACACAAAACAACAACAACAGCAACAACAACAACAAAACAACAACAAAACCCAATAAATACTAATAAATGCTTGAATATCCGAATACATTACAAATTAAAGGTAAAATAACTTAACTACAAATAGTTACCAATAGGACTGTTATCTAAGTGATCGAAAAAGTTGTATGTTAACGTCAATGTAACAAAAATTTCATTGACAGTATGTTGAGAGAGTATAGTGACAAAACGCCTTAAATCATTACAAAATAAAATATGATCATTACTGATTTTTTTTTTTGTCCACAGATGCAAACAATGTTTTTGGTATACTTAGTAATAAAGGCGTTAGTTTTCCACCAATACATGAGACATACTACTTTTTTTCTTAACACGAGAAGGAGTTTTTATGTCACAGATTTTAAAGTTCATATAGCAACAACGAGTATTTGTTTCGATGCTATCAAATTGCTTCCAAACATACGTGTCTAATACGTTATAATATTCTTGTAACGATAGCGGAAAATGTGTGTTTTCTGACGTTGGATCGGTTACTCCCCTTTTAGCCGCTCTGTCAACTTTATCATTAAAATAAATTGAACAATGTGATGGCATCCAAAAGAAAGTGACCGCTATGCCTCGCAATGAAAGTTCATGCATTGAATGGGTGATTTCAATCATCATTTCGGGTCTTGTGTGTCATTTCAGTGATTGGATTGCTTGGAGCACTGACTTGGAATCAACACAGAAAAGGATCTGAAACACATTTTCCCGAAAATTGATAAGGTTAATTTAAGGCCATTTAACTTGCTGTAAGTTCAGCAGTAAATATTAATTTACATTCTCCAATATGAAATGATCTTTCAGCACTAAGATCTGGTATTGAAAAAGCTGACCTGCTTTTTTTCTGTATTAGAGACCCATCGGTATACATATCTTCAAATGGTTGTTATAATATTCTTCAATATGAAGTCTGACGTGATTGCCTAGTAAATTTTAGTGGCGGGCGCGCGTGGTATGAAAACACAAAATCTGACACAATTTCTAATGCTTTTGGATGCAAAAAAGAGGAGAAAACCAAATGCCGACAATAATGAAAGTCATCGTTGTCAAAAACACCACAGGAAGAACACAGTCAAAAACACCTGACAGGATTTCACAGCACAGGAAGAACACAGTCAAAAACACCTGACAGGAGTTTCACAGCACAGGAAGAACACAGTCAAAAACAGCCGACAGGATTTCACACCACATGAAGAACACAGTCAGAAACACCTGACAAGATTTCACAGCACAGGAAGAACACAGTCAAAAACACCTGACAGGATTTCACAGCACAGGAAGAACACAGTCAAAAACACCTGACAGGATTTCACAGCACAGGAAGAACACAGTCAAAAACACCTGACAGGATTTCACAGCACAGGAAGAACACAGTCAAAAACACCTGACAGGATTTCACAGCACAGGAAGAACACAGTCAAAAACACCTGACAGGATTTCACAGCACAGGAAGAACACAGTCAAAAACACCTGACAGGATTTCACAGCACAGGAAGAACACAGTCAAAAACACCTGACAGGATTTCACAGCAAGAATGGCACAGTCAAACACTGACAGGATTAAGTCAAAACATGACAATTCAACGTATTTGGGCAGGACGGGCAGAAATGAAATAGAAACACACACGTAGACTGTTAACCTAGAAGAAAAAAAGAAAAAAAAAAGAAAAAAAAATGTGGTTGAGATGCGTAGGAGAAGAGAGGGGCGGGCGAGGGAGGGGCAGGGGAAAGGGGGGGGGGGGAGGGACATAGGTGTGGGAAGCATTTTCTGAGACTGAAATTGAAATTTATAAAAAAATATATAAAAAAAAAGTTGAAAATAACCCACCCACATCTGTTAATACTTGAAGACCTGTCTGTTACCGGCAGAACAGACAGAATCAAATTAAAAAAGAAAGAAAAAACATGGACACATCTGTCAGGTCATGCTCCGTTCGGAGAAATCAAGAGAGAGAGAGTGGGAGGAAGATTAACGAAATGGGGGGGGGGGGGGGGGGGAGACACAGAGAGAGAGAGAGAGACAGACAGACAGACAGACAGACAGACAGACAAAGAGAGACAGAGAGACACACACACAGAGGCAGTGAGAGAGGAGAGAGAGAGAGAGAGAGAGAGACAGACAGACAGACAGAAGACAGATAGACAGACAGACAGACAGACAGACAGACAAAGGCCAAGAGAGAGAGAGAGAGAGAGAGAGAGAGAGAGAGAGAGAGAGAGAGAGAGGAGAAACAGAGAGAGAGAGAGAGACAGTGAGATACAGAGAGACAGAGAGAGAGAGAGAGAGAGTCAGATGAAGACAGAGCAGAGAGAGACAAAAGACAGACAGAGAGAATAGGAGCGAAAGAGAGGGAGAGAGAGGGGGGGAGAGAGAAAAAGAAAGAGAGGGAGAGAGAGAGAGACAGACAGAGGGAGAGAGAGAGACAGAGAGAGAGTCAGACAGACAGACAGAGAGACAGAGACAGACAGAGAGAATGGGAGCGAAAGAGAGAGAGAGAGAGGGGGGGGGGAGAAAAAGAAAGGCAGAGAGAGAGAGAGAGACAGAGAGAGAGAGAGAGAGAGAGAGAGACAGACAGACAGACAGACAGACAGACAGACAGAGACAGAAACAGAGACAGACAGACGGACCCTCTAGTCTCAATCCGTTCAGCAATATTCCATCCCATCTATCTATCTATCTATCTATCTATCTATCTATCTATCTATTATATATATATCAACAAAAAAAAAAACACAGAAAAAACGCCGCGTGGACAGTCAAGTGGTTGGCGATCAATGGCAATTGACACCATGTCCTTTGGTAGCCCAGAGTCCATGGACACAAGGATCTAATCTGATCACAGGCCCCTTGTACTTCATCAGCTCTATTTCCAGAGCAGGCTGAGAGAGAGAGAGAGAGAGAGAGAGAGAGAGAGAAGAGAGAGAGAGAGAGAGAGAGAGAGATGATACAGAGATAGAGATGGATAAAATGAGAGAGAGACAGAGACAGATAGACAGGGAGAGACAGAAACAGAGACAGACAGACAGAGAGAAAGATGGATAAAGAGAGAGAGATGGATAAAGGGAGAGAGAGACAGAGTCAGAGACAGACAGACAGAGAGAGACAGAGACAGACAGACAGACACAGTGAGAGATAGATAGAGAGAGAAATGGATAAAGAGAGAGAAAGATGGATAAAGGGAGAGAGAGAGACAGCGACAGACAGACAGACAGAGACAGAGACAGACAGACAGACAGAGAGAAAGAGAGAGAAAGAGATGGATAAAGAGAGAGAGAGAGGTGGATAAAGAGAGAGAGAGAGAGAGAGAGAGAGAGAGAGAGAGAGAGAGACGGAGACAGACAGACAGAGAGAGACAAGAGACAGACACAAAGAGAGAGAGACAGAGACAGGGAAAGATAAAGTGAGAGAGAGACAGACGCACAGACACACAGACAAACAGACAGACAGAGAGAGAGACAGAGAGAGAGAGAGACAGAGAGAGAGACAGACAGACAGACAGACACACAGACAGAGAGAGACTGACACAGACAGACAGACAGACAGACAGACAGAGACTGACACAGACAGACAGACAGACAGACAGTCAGACAGATAGAAAGACAGACAGATAAACGTGACAGGACTACACTATACACTTTTTTCTTCATATTTTTCCTCTAGTGTTAGCCACACGTGAGAGATATATACATGCCTGTAGAGAGAGAGAGAGAGAGAGAGAGAGAGAGGAGAGAGAGAGAGAGAGAGAGAGAGAGAGAGTGTGTGTGTGTGTGTGTGTGTGTGATTTTTACTCAACTGGCATTAGAAAATCTTACCCCCCTCCTCCCCCTTTTTTCATTGCTGCATTAAATAGATGAAATTCGAAGCAAATCCCCCTCAGATTTAATTTAATTTGATACTTTTAGACAGCGCCTCATATTCCTTCTTAATTGCTCCACGAGCCCCCCCCCCCCCCCCCCCCCCCCTTCCCCTCTATCTTCCCAGAATTTGTTTATTTGTTGTTGATTTATTTATCTTTTTTCATTTAGCGTAATTATTATTATTATTATTAGTAGTAGTAGTAGTAGTAGTATCATTATTAATTATCATTATCATTATTGTTACTAATCATTATTATCATCATCATCATTACTGTTATCATTATTATATACTTTTATTCTAATTATTTCTTCATTATCATCTAACATGTTGTTCATATTATTAGAGCACCACATCTTTACCATTTTCATGTTGAAGATTCTTTACGAGAAGCATAAACAAACAAAACAAAGTACTGGGGAAAAAAAACACAAAGGTAAAACACTCATCTGACCCGTTGGAATCTGCAGTAGCCTGCGGTCAATAGACATCTAAGTGAGCGCTTACCACGCAAAGGTGACGCTTGTGTAATATTCCATGACAGAGCTCAGCGAGAACAGAGGGAGAGGGAAGATGTTTATACGCAGTAAGGCCATCATTCAAAGCACTGATCATCCAATCCCGGTTAGAGATGTTCAGTGGAAATATGTGAAATTGAAAGGATAAATAAACAGCCAAACATTAACACCGCATTCCGTTTTACTCTATTCTTCAGCCATACGTATTCATAGGGATGGGGTACTGCAGTTAAGGAGTGAACTTTGTACATACTACGGGTTTGTCCTCAGACCCATGATCAACAGCGTTGTAACAGAATTTATGACAGTCTGGCACCAGCCTATCCCGCCCTGCACAGGATCATATGCACTCCATTTACTCAAACACTCCAGACGACGACGCCTCTCTGAAAGTATGGGACTTTCACGGCACATCCAGCAAGCGACCGAGTCTCTAGAAGCAGTACCACGTGGACTGACATAACTCACTAACAGCTTGTCGCAGTCTTCATGCAGCTCACGTGTTCTGTCAATGTGATTGTCTAAACGATGAACGACATAGAATACCTGATCTTGTGAACTTCATGGAAGGTGCACCGGCGATTGGAGAAAAGCTGGCAGAATGCTTTTAGTTTGGTGCGTTATTTGAAATGCACAGCTCTCCTCATGCATTGGAAGACATCTTTTCTTTAGTTTGCACGCTCTGGGCTGCTACTATTTAGAACAATACAATTCATTTGCATGACAATTCTTTCAGTGACTAATCTTCATGATCACCTTGAATCTTTGAAAAAACAAAAAAAACGTTGTTACGTCCCAGGTTTTTCCACATCTGGGTAGATGGTAGTCTCAGCTGGAACCTTCCTTATACATTCAGTGAAGATTCTTTTGGCCTTTGTGCTTGAAAGTAACTTGCGTCAAAGAAGAGCGTGGAAAGATGACCTTGACCGCTCTGTGTAGTACAGACTGGTTTGAACAGTCTGGTGAATGTTCTTTGGACAGCTGCATAAACCATGAACAAAACAAGTCTACAAGCGCAGTTGCTCTTTCCGTATGGATTTCACACAATCATGCATGATTGAGATCCACAGATGCCATATACATTTTTTTTCACCATTTGTTTACTGACCGTGATTATATCCATTCCAGAATGCTGATATTCCACATTGTCATTGAAACCCTTCCAATTCAAGCAATGTCCTCAGATCCATGATCAACAGGGTTGCAACAGAATTTATGACATAGTCTGGCACCAGCCTATCCCGCCCTTCACAGGATCATATCCAGGGCCACTCCATTTACTCAAACACTGCAGACGATGACCTGGGCATCTATTTTGGGAATTAGAAAAAAAGGGAAAAGTAACCTCCCCCTTCTGCTCTTTCTGTGACTGTCAGTGTCGACAATTTTTCTGCTTCTGCATTGACTGCTGATTCATGAGGCACTTTAATTTAAAGGTGATTTTCGGGTTTCTGTATCACATGATATGTCCAGACCTGATATGACTGGAAACTCATTTCCAGATGATACCAGACCTAAAATGAAGTCTTTGAAGTCAGTTGTTTCCAAGATGGTTAAAACATGCATTCTCCCCAGTTTGGAGTTGCTGTGATACCTGATCACTAACAAAGAAGGTCTGTGGGCATTCTCCCCAGTTTGGAGTTGCTGTGATAACTGACCGCTAACAAAGAAGGTCTGTGGGCATTCTCCCCAGTTTGGAGTTGCTGTGACACCTGACCACTAACAAAGAAGGTCTGTGGGCATACTCCCCAGTTTGGAGTTGCTGTGACACCTGACCGCTAACAAAGAAGGTCTGTGGGCATTCTCCCCAGTTTGGAGTTGCTGTGACACCTGACCGCTAACAAAGAAGGTCTGTTGGCATACTCCCCAGTTTGGAGTTGCTGTGACACCTGACCGCTAACAAAGAAGGTCTGTTGGCATACTCCCCAGTTTGGAGTTGCTGTGATACCTGACCGCTAACAAAGAAGGTCTGTGGGCGTTCTCCCCAGTTTGGAGTTGCTGTGACACCTGACCGCTAACAAAGAAGGTCTGTGGGCGTTCTCCCCAGTTTGGAGTTGCTGTGACACCTGATCGCTAACAAAGAAGGTCTGTGGGCGTTCTCCCCAGTTTGGAGTTGTTGTGACACCTGACCGCTAACAAAGAAGGTCTGTGGGCGTTCTCCCCAGTTTGGAGTTGCTGTGACACCTGACCGCTAACAAAGAAGGTCTGTGGGCGTTCTCCCCAGTTTGGAGTTGCTGTGACACCTGACCGCTAACAAAGAAGGTCTGTGGGCGTTCTCCCCAGTTTGGAGTTGCTGTGACACCTGACCGCTAACAAAGAAGGTCTGTGGGCATTCTCCCCAGTTTGGAGTTGCTGTGACACCTGACCGCTAACAAAGAAGGTCTGTGGGCATTCTCCCCAGTTTGGAGTTGCTGTGACACCTGACCACTAACAAAGAAGGTCTGTGGGCGTCTTACGCTCACAGCTGGCCGCAAGCTAACAGCAATGCACACTCCCTGGTGGGTGTCACCTACCTCTCTCCCACCACCGCACGCATGGCACGTGCTGTCCATCACAAAGCCAGTTTCAGCTCACGCTCGCTAAAGTGCAGCCCCCATCTTGCAATAATAGTCTTGACCACTGATCGTGCGGACCATGGACTTTGTGTCTGCGGTGCGGACTGAGGCGCTCACCCTGTTCTCACTGATTGCGCGAAAAGCAGATAATACTATAGTATGTATTGCACAAAAAGCAGACAAAAAAGCAGACAATACTATAGTATGTATTGCACAAAAAGCAGACAATACTATAGTATGTATTCCTTCATTGGTAAAAGGAGAGTGCATTGCTGTGTGTAATACCAACAATCTTATTTTCTTTCTAAATATCCTTTCTTTGCGGTGTATTCTGTGCTCAGTGCAGTAATTATAATACACATGTTTGTGATTAATGGACAAAAGTGCTGAAAATAAATGCAAAGAGCTCTGTTTGGGACGTCTGTGAGAATGCGGCTCTGTTGTGAGCTTAGGGTGCCCACAAACGTCTGTGTGACTTAAGGTTTGGTCTTGTTGGGGCTGTCCCACAGAACTTCCCTCTGCCCTGAACGTCTGTGTGACTTAAGGTTTGGTCTTGTTGGGGCTGTCCCACAGAACTTCCCTCTGCCCTGAACGTCTGTGTGACTTAAGGGTTGGTCTTGTTGGGGCTGTCCCACAGAACTTCCCTCTGCCCTGAACGTCTGTGTGACTTAAGGGTTGGTCTTGTTGGGGCTGTCCCACAGAACTTCCCTCTGCCCTGAACGTCTGTGTGACTTAAGGTTTGGTCTTGTTGGGGCTGTCCCACAGAACGTCCCTCTGCCCTGTTGGATAAGCCTGAGAGGTTTACCACAGCACCAGTCTCTTTGTTTTCTTTCGGAACTCCACAGTGTCTGTGGACGGCTGTCCCTGCCCCCCTCCCCTCCCTCCCATGCCATCCACCCTTTACCGACAGCTGTCCCTGTCACCCCCCCCCCTCCCATCCCATCTACCCTTTACTGACAGTCACTGAGTTCAGATAAGAAGAAATGATGATCAGACAAGCCATGGAAAAGATGATGTACAATCACGGGCGACTTGTTCTTTCTTCTCTTCTTGTGTACCTCCCCTCCCACCACACCCTCCATCCCCCATTTTTTGTTTGGTGGTTTGTTTGTTCCTGTTTTGTTCGATTGTTTGTTTGGTATAAATTCTTCTTGACTCATAGTTTGTGTTTTTGATTTTTAAGAATTACATACCCTCGCAGCATCGTATGATCGCTTTTAAATATAGTACTCCGCAATGATTGATATCTATATTATAGTTCAGTTTGTAGCACATTGTATGTATGAGAATATCTCTATGTGTTTTTTTAATACTTCTTGTCCTGTGTGTACATTTACTGAGTATGTTATGGTGTTGTTGATGTATTACATGTTTGATGTGTAACTACAACCCTCATTATGAGGGGAATAAAAGAACTATCCCCTCACCTCCTTGGGGAAAAAAATGCTGCTTTCTCCTGACAGATTGCCGTGAATGATATGCTTAGCTTTGAGTTAGAATCAACGGACACTCAAACAGCTTCCAAGTCGACGACACCAGACGACTGTTTCGTGGCGGGAACGACAGTGGCGGGAAGTCTATGATACTTTTGATCTGCTTGCTGGGGGCAGTAAGGACTTTCAGTCTCCCGTCCACAGACCGGTCACGTGAGCCTTTCAAAATCAGCCCCGCAGCATTCTTCTCTGTGAACAGCAGCACGCTTGAGGCAGACACCGCACCGGAAATGCAGGTCTGGGACATGGAGATTGAGGCAGACACCGCATCGGAAATGCAGGTCTGGGACATGGAGATTGAGGCAGACACCGCACCGGAAATGCAGGTCTGGGACATGGAGACTGAGGCACAGACTGCTGTCATACACAACTTCTGCCTTTCCCTGCATGCCAGGATCTGCTGCCTTTGCAGCGTGATTCCTAAGACCTCAGATCTGGGAATTAACTGCCGAGACAAGAATACTGCAGCTCTCTGCTCTATGGCGTGCATCCATTTTACCGTTCATCCTCTCCTCCACCATTTGCCTCAGAGACGTGGTCTGAAAACAGCCACGCTAAGTCGTGTTCCACTTTACGGCAAGTTTTTTTTTCCCTGTACGGCTCACTGCTGTACAGCAGATTTCAAGTCCGCAGCAGTTGTACATGTACTAACAGCACTCTGCAGATCAGACTTTGGTTGTCGTTTCTCTTGTGTGCGTGCAAGCAACTTAGCAGTCATAGAATCTAGAACAGTCTCCAGCTCATGCTTTTAGTCTAATTTTTCTGTTTCTTTTTTTTTTCTTTTAACTGGAAGCTTGCCATCCACTTTGACAAACAGGAGTGGCCAGTGTGGTGTCTGGTGCCACCATCTCTCCTTCACCGCCATCAAGATCTTTATCGTCATTGGGGGCCGGAATAGCTCAGTTGTAGAGCGCTGGACTCGTGATCCTGGGGTTGCGGGTCCGAATTTTGGTACAGGGGGATTTTTTTCCCTTGGAGTTAACATTGGTTCTGACTTAATTCCCCATACAGTCCTTCGAATGAGACTATAAACCGTGTGTGAACGCACGCACAACATCTTGTCCACACGTAAAATCCCATCACCAACTTTCGGAAGAGAAGGCCAGTT